>LPNX011064668.1:121634-203696 GCA_001517045.1 Pseudotsuga menziesii
CTATGCCCCACTTTAATGTACCAAGGGGCTCCTTATATAGCTTCACAAGGTATAATGAAGGGTCGAGTCCGAGCGATCTCAAGGCATATCGAAGGCCAGGAGTCGAATGAGTCAGATCCAAGTCAAGGAACGCTCCAAAAGGATTTGGACTATGCACACATCCCGATGTACGTGACTATAGGGGTCAAACCCACGTATGTACATGGTTATCAGGGAAAAATATGCGTATATCATAGTTTATATAGTTTTGGGGATGATTAATGATACATCAAAGGATAAAATGTCGTCCATTGGGTCTGAAGAGTCTGCAGCGGGACAGGGGAAGGCCATACAAAGTGTGATTCACCTAATGGGGTGAAAATCTCTATAACAGATTGCAACCCAGCTTCAGTTGGGAGGCATCATCATATCATAGTGGTTGTTGACTACTTCATGAAATGGGCTAAGGCTATGCCTACAGTTAAATCTAACGGTGAGACAACCATGCACTTCATATTCAACTATATTATTACTCGGTTCGGGATTCCGAAAGAGCTTGGCACTGACCATGGCTCACACTTTTAGAATCATATGATGGAAGAGTTGGAATCAAAGTTAGGGTACAAATAAGAGCATTCCTCCTCTTACTACCCTCAAGTGAATGGACAGGTAGAGGCACTGAACAAATCTCTCAAATCCATTCTCCAACGAACCATTGTACAAAGCAAGAATAATTGGCACATTATGTTATATCCTGCTTTGTGGGCGTATAGAACAACTGTTAAGATTTCCATGGGTTTTTATCCATATTAACTTGTACATGGAGTGGAGTCAATATTTCCAGTTGTGTGCGAGATTCCTTCTTTGAAGCTAGCCATAGAAATCTTACCAGACACTTCCCCATTGGAGGAGCGTTTGGTCCGCCTTGAGCAACTTGATGAGCAGCATTGAGATGCCTTGGTGGCTCTAGAAGTAAATAAGCGTCGCATAAAGGTCCAGTATGATAAGTCTGTCTATCCAAGGAGGTTTAGTGAGGGAGATTTGGTCCTTTTGTGGGATCGACCGAAAGAACCATTGGGGGCAGGAAATTTTAACCCCATGTTGCGTGGTCCTTACGTCGTCAAACATGTGTTAGAGAAGGGCACTTATGAGTTAGTGGATTATGAGGGAACGGCCTTAGCGAAGCCTAGAAATGGGCTCTATCTCAAAATGTACTATGCATGATTTTCAGCCAAGGCTAGTTATTGTATATTATTGTACAACTTTGCATAGGTAGGTCTTTTTCTCATAGTGATCAGGTTTGTGATTAGTTTCTGTTTCTTTTGGCAGATGTCAATGGAATCTTCCACCTTCATAGGATTCACGGATGGTGCAAGCCGTCACACTCAACACTCAGCCTCTACTGCTTGGGTGATTTATACTCCTATGGGTTAGGTATTGTCTTCAGGAGGCGTATGTTTATGGCCATCTTCAAACAATGTTGCTGAATATAGTGTCGTTATTGAGCTTCTACGGGATGCCATTTTACATGGAGTTCTCTCTCTTGAGGTACGTCTTGATTTGGAGTTAGTAGTGTCACAGGTTAATTGTTTGTACCATGTTAGAGATCCAACATTATTAAGAAGATTCTTACGTGTGATATTATTAGAATGGAAATTCGACAATATAACATACATACATGTTGCAAGAATTAATAATCAAGTTTCCGACTCATATGCTAACTACATGTTAGATTGAAATTTGTTTTATACGAAATACGCTAATCACAAACATAAATTTTTACACATGTAAATAAATAAACCGATCATCATAAAAAAATTTATAAACATCCAAAATGTGGTAATACATAGTGTCATAATACAAAAATGGGGCTCTCGATCCACCAAGATATAATACATGGTAATACAAAATGTATCACTCCCAGGTATCTAAGCTTGTGGAGGAGGAGGGGGTTTGTGATCGTGGAATGTCACTGTAGCTCTAGCTAGCCATAGAAATAGCTACACCCATGCTTGTGGTACACCCACCACCTAGCACTGCATGGCCTTAGGCAAGTCCTCGACTTGCGCCATGGCTACTCTATGTGTCAGCCTCACAAAGTTGGTATGAATGCTTTGGAGCATCCACTCTGTATCCACACCTATGATATCATCTTCTGTTCCACTCCATCTATGACGAGGGAATCCTTCAGGCCACCATGGTCCCACATCTGCATGCATATGGTAGATGTCACTATGTATTGTCACCCAAAAACATGTCTTTTGATTCCACATAATCAAAAAACACAAAAAAAATTAAATAACTCAAAATTTTTAAAAAGAGGGTCGAGATTCGTTACCTATGTCACTGTATGTCGATCCTGGTGGTAGCGGCATGTCTAGGTCTCCTCGAAAATCTATCCCTGCATAGGGGTAGTCATCAATGGAAACTATCTATCGTCGCCACCACGGGAAGAGATCAACTGGATAAGGGTTGGACACCCTACATCCACCCAGTCTGTGCATCGCATCTGCCCAATGTCGTTGGGCTGGATCTCGAACCCCGTGTAGAGGAACGTCAAATCTAGGGCTCAATCCTGGAACACGCTTAAAGAGAAGTGTGCCCAGTATGTTGCTGAAACTGAAGTTTCGCACTCTGCCCATCTTGCACTCACTGAGCTGGTGTTTCATGTTGCCCAGTATCGTAGTGCTCCAATCATATACCATGGGTCTCATGCACTCCACTGCATAGAACATCAAAGACCGCGAGGCCTGGTTGAGTGAAGCCAAGCCTACTATCTTGCCTAGTGTCAGTAGGATGGCCTTTAGGCCCAACACCTGTATGGAGTTAGTTGGGATCTGACTCCCCACCTTCTGCATGTCTGGATAGCAGTACACCGCAATGTACTCATCTATAGTCAGGCCACCTCCAGTCCTACAAAAACCTAGGTTCACCACTTCCCCTTGTCGGGAAAGTCCAGTAATAAAGTATATGTCCTCCACTTCTATGGTGAGGGACATCACTTCTATATGGAATGACTCTGATTCTGGATCCCAGTAGTCCACTAACATCTGCAATAGTCCTGGTTTGGCCCTTAAGCCACCAAGACACAAAAATTTGTAAATCCCACATGCATGTAACGCTTGTTGAGCCATTAGATCTGCCCTTATTGCCTCTTCTACATCACCATGTTCACGTTCTCTCCATTCTAGGACCATCCTGCACAAAAAATTTGAAGTTTGTCCATTAGAACACTTAAAAAATATTAAGCGTGGCCGCATACGCGACCGTTTGCCAACAACCGCGTATGTATGCGGCTTTGGGCCCATTTTCTATGTATATCCATCCCTATACGGGAAAAAACCATCGATGTCTGCATGGGCCATAGTGCCTATTTTAGAATGGCCTAGAAAATCAAATACACCATGGAATTTGACAAAATTTGCATCAAAATGAAAGAGTAGAGCATGGGTATGTACTTGGAAAAAACGGTAGTGGATTCCGCCAGCTGGATCTCCTGGAATTCGCTGTTGAAGTTCAGAGCTCAAATGGGTAAAAATTTCAAATGTTTTATAATGTTTTAAATTTTTTACTATTTATAGAATTTTTTGAAATTTTTTACCCCTTTTCCTATAGTTTGGACCGTTTCTAATCCCTTTGGACCATTTTTGGACTAATTTATGATGTAGGAACCCTTTTTGAGTGTTGTTTTAGCCGTTGGATTGACCTGTTCGTACCGATTTTAGGTATCATGTCTAAACTGGCATATAGGTTAGGTTTCATCACCGTTTGCATTTTGCATGACCTTATGACTGTTTCTTTATAGCCTTAGGTACAAACCCACTCGATTATGTCACAGAACCTTCTTGTTGTTTTAGAAGTGGCATGATATGAGTGGTAGAGCTTGACCTTACATGGGTACCCTATTTAGTGCCTTATTTGCATTCGGTGCCCATGCTCACATTTTGTCCCTTAGGGTGTGGGAGTTTGTTGTATAGTATTTCCATGACATTTCGCAAGAGCCTCATACTCCTCTTGATCTTTTGCTGGCTTGTTTCCCTCAGGACTCCCTTATGTCAAGTTGTAATTACATTATCATGAGCTTTTCCTTCCTTATTGAGCCTTACGCCGGCTTCCCTGACATTAAGTTTCAGCCATATAGCCCAAGCTTGTCTCATGTCTAGCCATGCAGAGCCATTTTATATATCCTTAACAGCTTGATTCTCTATTTTTACCAGGAAGGGATTTTCCCCCGAGTGTCACTATCCTACACATGTATCCTTCCATTGAGCATAGGTATGTTCCACTTCTTGGAACTAGTTTGTTTTCCCATATGACACTCGTCTCTTCCTAGTCTGTAACTATAAAGTAGTTTTATTCTTTTTCAAGCTTTTTAAATATTTGAAAAAGTCCAAAAAAATAAAAAAAACCAAAAAGTCGGACAAGGAAAGATGTTATCTTTTGATAGCTATCGAGTCGTGTTGCCTTCGAACAGAGCACTGTATATCACATCCCTTGGTTGATTTTATAGTTTGACTTTAGGAGCTGTACTCATCTATCCAATTTTATCTCCACCGACTGGTTAAGCTTCCATTCCCCATGGAGCCTTTGTCTATGCCTCCTGTGTCGCAGAGATTTCCTAGTTTTGTATATCAAGTCTATGCTGCCTTTATTCAGTCACCATTCACCATTATCCTCTTGTTCGAAGGAAGTTGAAACCTGAGTCAACCATTCGTCAGTTATCTTGACTTTGTATGTCAGCCATTCTCGATATAGTTACTGGTTCATGCACATTATGATCGATTCCTTCCACATTATACAGCTTTGCTGAGTACCTCGTGTTGGATGATGGGGGATGCCTTAATGCCCTCCTTCCAGCGGATTTCATCCCATCGACTCCAGATTATTTATTCTGGGATTGGAATCTAGAGTCATTTTTTAGTGCCTTGAGACTTGTAGTCATCAGTGGCAGGTTCTCTTGGCATCAACAATTTTTGGGAATACATCAATGTCCCCTTATCGATGGATCCTCTCAAGTGTTCGACCTCAACACATTTATTCACACTTTTTAGTTTGCACTCTAGTACCTTGATTTCCATTTTCATTATTCGTGGGTGATCTCACGTCTATTAACGGTATACATCAATGACCGATAATCAGACGATGGACTACTATGTTCGACCTCAACACCTCTATTCACATAGTAGGACATGTACTCGTAGTGATTTGTGTAGAAGACCTTCCAGATTGGTGGCATCTCTTATATGCTACCTCCTTGATCGTTCCAGTGTTCATGAGATTTCAGCTCTCGTGACTTGATTCCAGTATATGTCAGACATTTCTAGCTATTATGGAGATTTTGATCCATTATATATCTTAAGCCATTTTGGAGATCATGATCCTTTGTATATCTTCATCATGGAGATTCTGATCTATGTATATTGTACGTGCCGATGACCACTTATGTGATATTTTGTATCATTCCTATTCATGGCCATTGTACTCTTATGTATCCGGGACTGATATATGTATTTGTAGTTATCTTGATCCGTAGGACCTCAACTTACATGCATTAAAAGTTTGTTTGAAAGAATGAGTGCAACAGGTTAATTAATGGAACAGCATTAACGGAAATTAAATGCTCAGAACAGGAATGAAAAACAAGACTGGTAAGCAGATATAAACGAAACACAGTATCACAGACAGAAGTTGATAACGGAGTTCACCCCCTCCACTGGGCTACGTCTCTGGGTCCCTCTCCAATGGGTACCGATCCAATTATTCTCTTTGAAATGGTACAAAAATGGTTCTGGGAACAACTTCAGCAACTGTAAACAGAATGCTATACAAATTCTGGAAGACCTCTCTTCGGGAAGTTACAATTAGTATTCAAAGACAAAGAACAAACTATAACAGAGAATGTCGACTTCTATAGTAACAGCATCTGGCACTTCGCAGCAAAAACTCTCTAAGCTTCTCATAATAGAGAAATGATGCTCTGCGCTCTAAAGAAATCTACCTCTCTCCACCCTTTTCTATCCCCTTGGCCAGCATCCTCTATTTAAGCATTTTGTGAGAGGATGAGTAACGGACCACAGATGTTATCTTCTTTATTATCGTTACAACCATATGCTAAACTTAATCATGCCATCCCGCCAAGTCACGTCCCAAGCGTCATGTTACCATGACGTTCCAGATACCCGAAACGTTGCAGCTAACTCCACGCTCATGTGTCGACTCACAACACATCGTGATCACTTGCAACTGGGCTATGCCACGTAACGTAACCGTTTGATGTTACTATCAACTTCGCAGCATATAGATTTCGCAGCATATGAGGACTCTGCCATATACCCGATCCCCCGTCGCAGCACACAAATGTCGTAGCCTATGAGGACTTCGTTGAACCATGCGATGTTCCACTTGACGGTTCGCAAGTTGCGCAGCCCATACATAACTGTGCACCCATGCGATAAGCTGTGAAACCAGGTGATAAGCTGTGCACCAGGCGTGGCGTGCGATAACTGCATGGCTCATATCACTGCACGATCTACACAACCCATGCAAGCTCATAGGCTACGCAGCCCATGCCAACGGCGTGATGTTCTGTCAAACTGTGTGGCCCTTAAGGCTAGTCGTGCACTATGTTTAGCAGGTTATGTTCTTTGAACCATAGACCAACAACCATTGTACTATATTGGATCAATATAATCTGAAGATGAATAATCCATCGGATCATTCCTCCCTAATGGAGAGATTTTGGACCACTAAAATCTTGAATCATTTGGTAAGTAAGTGAGGGTATAACTCCCTTACTTTTCTAATCTCCATCCATCTTGCTTTGCTAGGATGCATGCCTTTCAGCCCCACTCGAAGGTACTCAACATTCCCCCTTCGTGAAGTCCTTGCATTTCTATCAAGAATAACATCATCCTGCAACTCAATCATATATTCAGGTGCCATATAATCAACTGAAGGAATCTACATGATAATTTCCTCATCCATGATCATAGGAGGCTCATACAATTTCAGATTCTCAACATTGACAACTGAATAAATTTGCATGTATGGAGGTAAATTCAAGCGAAAAGAATTAGTACCGATCTTTTCCAAGATCTCAAAAGGACCATACTGGATAGGTTTAAGCTTTTTACCTTCACCTTTCATCCTTTCTTTGGTGATATGTAACCAAACTCGGTCACCAACATGAAATTGATGATCAACTCGATGCTTGTCATGCCTGGCCTTGTACCTTGCCTGGCTCTTCTCCAACTATTCTTGAACTACCTGCTGCACTGCTTGGATTCTCTGAATGAACTTTAAAGCTTTATCGGCATCATGATGTCCATCCACTACATATTTTCCAAAAGAGAAGTCCATCAGTGTTTTTGGAAGATAACCAAAACCAGTTTCAAAAGGAGATATTTTCGTGGAAGAATGAACTGCATGATTGTAAGCATGTTGTATATACTGCAACTGCTCATCCCAAAGTTTAGGATGTTTTCTACAATATCCTCTGAGCAGCTGAATCACTGTTCTATTTACCACCTTTGTTTTCCCATCAGTCTGTGGATGAAAAGCTATACTTTTCTTAAGTTTGGTTTCCATAAGCTCCCATAAAGTTGACCAGAATTTTCCCAAGAACCGGGAATCTCGATCAGATACAATGGACATGGGTAGCCCAAAATGTACCCAAACATTTTGAAAGAACAAATGAGCTGTTTGTTCAGCAATGATATGCTTGTTACATGGCATTAAGATACACATTTTGCTGAACCTGTCCACAACAACATATAGGTAATCATGCCCTTTTCTAGACATAGGTAGTCCTCCTACAAATTCCATAGAAATGCTTTCCCAAGGATGAGAAGAAACTGGAAGAGGAATGTACAAACCCAATTTCCTATTTCTAGGCTTATTTGTTGCACACATAACACAACCTCTTATATACTTGGCTATAGTTTCTTGCATCTGAGGCCAATAAAAGTGATTCTGCAATACAAACAATGTTTTACTTACACCAAAATGTCCTGCAATCAATGAACTATGTGCTTCTCGAACCACATGCACTCTCTCTTTCTCTAGAATACAAAGTTTACCAAGATGATACAAGAGTTGATTATGCACATAATAGTTCTCTTCATGTTTACCAAGTATTAGTGATGCATATACTTTCTTAAAATCCTTATCTTCTGCATACTGTTCAACATCAATTTCATGTGTTAATGAACTATTCTGAAGAATGATTGAAGCATTTGTAGGTGGCCTTGATAACATGTCTACTACTTTATTATGAATTCTCTTTTTGTACTTAATTACGAGATGAAACTGTTGTAAGAATCCCATCCATATTAAATGCCTACTTTGGTGTATTTTAGTTTGAGATTGTAAATATTGAAGTGGCTGGTGATCAGTATGTATGACTGTCTCTTTTCCCATCATATAATGTTTCCACTTCTTCACACTCTGTACTAAATCATACAACTCTTTGTCATAGGTCGGATAGTTACTTACTGTAGTAGAGAATGTTTCTGAATGGTAACAGACTGGCTTCCTTCCTTGCATCAAAACTGCTCCCATGGAAAACCCGCTGGCATCGGTTTCGATCTCAAATGGCTGCTGCAAATCTGGCAATGTCAGAACTGGTGCTGTGCTAATCTTTTCCTTCAAAGTGTCGAAGGCTCTCTGATGCTTGCCTCCCCACTGGAAAATTTATTTAATGCTTGTCAACGCATGTAATGGAGCAGCAATGGAAGAAAACCCAGAAATGAATTTCCTCCAATATTGAACCGCACCCAGAAAACTTCTGATTTCAGTAACGGTGTTAGGCCATGGCCAGTTTACAATGACAACAACCTTGGCTGGGTCCACTCATAGGTGGCCTCCACCAATAATATGGCCTAGATATACTAAAGAAGTTTTAGCAAATTCACATTTAGACAATTTTACATAAAGCTTTTCCTTTCTCATTGCATCTAGAATTTTTTTCATATGTACAACATGCTCTTCCCAGGTGTTGCTAAACACAAGGATATCATCTAGATACACAATTACAAAATCATCAATGAATGAATGAAAGACATCATTCATGACCCGCATGAAAGTAGCAGGTTCATTACAGAGCCCAAAAGGCATCACAAGCCATTCATACAAACCCTGTTTCATTTTAAAAGCTGTTTTCCAAGCATCATGCTCAGCAACACGGATTTGATGATACCCACTACACAGATCCAATTTTGTAAAGTAAGTTGCATGTTTCAATTGATCAAGCAAATCATCAATGTGAGGAAGAGGATACCTATTTTTAATGGTGATTTTGTTAAGGGCCCTGTAGTCGATACACATCCTCCACGACCCATCCTTCTTTGGAACCAAGACTATGGGAGAGCCGCAAGGAGAAGTGCTGGGCCAGATGACCCCCTTCTCAATCAGTTCCTGAACCTGCTTCTTGATCTCCTCATTTTGCATTACAGACATCCAGTACATGGCTATGTTTGGGAGTGGCACATCCTGCTGCAAATGTATCTCATGCTGAATCTCTCTCTTCGGTGGTAACCTCTTTGGATCTTGAAACAAATCATCATACTAAGAAATGATGTCAATTAGTTCATATTTATACTTAGGGTCACATTCTTCAAAAGATTTAGAGACTTCATCATTTTTCATCTTAACCATCATCAACACAAAGTTCTTACTAGCATTTACCAACCTCTTCATTTGTCCTGCAGAAACTATTTCTAGATTGGATTTTATCTTATGTGCTCGTACAATATATTCCATACCTTCTTTACAAACATGATACTTATTCTGCTCTCTATAAAAGACTACTTTTCGGTCATACAAATATGGACTCCCAAGTACAATTCCACAAATGTCAAGTGGCACTACATCTAGTTCTACCTCATCCCTAAACTTTTCAGTAATTGCAAATTTTAATACACATTCCCTTGTAATTTGCAATCATGTATCATTAGTAACCCAACCTAGAGGATAGGGCTTTTCATGAGGCACAGTAACTAAATGCAATTTCTTAACCACTTCTTCTGATATCATATTTACTTGTGAACCACTATCAAACAATGTATCAATCTTTGTGTGATTTGCAATGACATGAACATGAAACAGTGCACTTCTATCTTTATCATTTTGCTTAGAATTAGATGGCAGACTTGTACTTGCACTAGAACTGGATTGTGCATCAATGGGAAGTGAGATACTTTTATCCTTACCTTGGATTCTGACAGCTGTAACCTTTGTTTCATCACCTGAGTCAGATCCCAAGTCTTGAATAACTGCTGCAGTAGCTTTTTATTTTCCTTTGTCTTTGTTTCCTCCGTACTTCTTTGGCCTTAATTCCAGATGAAGTTTCCAACACTTAAAGACATTATGTCCCTTCTGACAATGCGAACATGTAAGCTTTTCACCCTCTTTCTTAACAGTAGCCATCTTCTTTTTTCCCTTATCTTTACCTTTTGATTTGCTGTCAAATTTAAATGACTTCTTCACAAAAGTATCATTAGCATGCTTACCCCTGGCTTCTAAATGGGTAGCTTGAACACATACATCATCCAAATTACTGGGATTAAACATCAACAAGGTATGTTTCAAATAAGAATGCATGCCACCAATGTACTTAAGAAGAGTTTCCTGTGTATCTAATGAAACATTCAATGCAATAGCCCTCTTTCTGAATTCATGAGTATAATCTTGAATGCTTTGTCCTTTAGCTTGTCTAAACATTTTCCAATTCATGGTTAATTGTTGCATGTGACCTAAAGGATAAAATTGATTTCTTAATACTTCGATGAATTCATTCCAAACTGAAATAATTTTACCATTCTTTCAAAGATCTTGCTGAATCTTTCTCTCCCACCAAGTAATATCCATTCCACTCATCCTCAAAGTGGCCAATTGAATCCTTGAAGGGTCATCATTAATGCCCTGCACCCTGCAATATACTTCAAGCTGCTTGATCCAATTGTCTAATTTTTCAGCATCTACATCTCCATTATAAATAGGTAATTCAAACTTTACATCCAATTTGAAATAAGGCATATTAGGACTTGCATTATGAGAAGAAGAAAAAGTTTGTTTAGTATCAGGAGGATCACCATCACCTCCTACTCCTTTACCCTTTTCTTCCGGCTTCACTTCTGCATCTCTGGATGAAGATCCTTCTTCTTTCTTCTTCCTTTCTGCTCACTCATCGAGTAGAATTTCCATCATGGATTTCATGCTCATAAAAGCCTCTAGAAACTCATTTTCAGACATAACAGGTTTTTCCCATTCGGTATGTCCTTCTTCTTCCCCTCGTGGAGAAGACATGGTTCTTGAGAATGTTCTCCTGGAGCCAATCTCAGGATCTCCTTCAACCAATTCTCCTTCACCAACCTTTAACCTGGACCTGGTAAGAATTCACAAACTTGCACAACAGTCAACCAGCTCTAATACCAAATATGATCCATAGGACCTCAACTTACGTGCATTAAAAGTTTGTTTGAAAGAATGCATGCAACAGGTTAATTAATGGAACAACATTAACGAAAATTAAATGCTTAGAACAGGAATGAAAAACAAGACTGGTAAGCAGATATAAACGAAACACAGTATCATAGACAGAAGTTGATAACGGAGTTCACCCCCTCCACTGGGCTACATCTCCAGGTCCCTCTCCAATGGGTACCGATCCAATTAATCTCTTTGAAATGGTACAAAAATGGTTCTGGGAACAACTTCAGCAACTGTAAATAGAATGCTGTACAAAGTCTCGAAGACCTCTCTTTGGGAAGTTACAATTAGTATTCAAATACAAAGAACTAACTATAACAGAGAATGTCGACTTCTACAGTAACAGCATCTGGCACTTCGCAGCAAAAACTCTCTAAGCTTCTCATAACAGAGAAACGATGCTCTGCGCTCTAAAGGAATCTACCTCTCTCCACCCTTTTTTATCCCCTTGGCCAGCATCCTCTATTTAAGCATTTTGCGAGAGGATGAGTAATGGACCACAGCTATTATCTTCTTTATTATCGTTACAACCATATGCTAAACTGAATCATGCCATCCCGCCAAGTCACGGCCCAAGCATTATGTTACCACGACGTTATAGATACCTGAAACGTTGCAGCCAACTCCATGCTCATGTGTCGACTCACAACACGTCGTGATCACTTCCAACTAGGATATGCCAAGTAACGTAACCGTTTGATGTTACTATCAACTTCACAACATATAGATTTCGCGGCATATGAGGACTCTGCCATATACCCGATCCCCCATCGTAGCACACAAATGTCGCAGCCTATGAGGACTTTGCCGAACCATGCGATGTTCCACTTGACGGTTCGCAAGCTGCGCGGCCCATACATAACTGCACACCCATGCGATAAGCTGCGCACTAGGAGATAAGCTGTACACCAGGCGCGGCGTGCGATAACTGTGTGGCTCATATCACTGCATGAGCTGCACGACCCATGCAAGATCGCAGGCTGCGTGGCCCATGCCAGTGGCGCGATGTTCTGTCGAACTGCGCGACCCTTAAGGCTAGTCACGCACTATGTTTAGAAAGTTATGTTCTTTGAACCATAGAACAACAACCATTGTACCATATTGGATCAATATAATCTGAAAATGAATAATCCACCAGATCATATGTGCAAAGTTGTATCATTGTACTATGTTGATTGGGTGGATGGTCTTCCATTTGGGATCCTTCATCACTCCACTTCTGGGATGAACTTATAATGTATTTCAGCCATCGTATGACCCCTCTGACCTCACACATTATGGGTCATCTGTTATAGTTGATTTTACCACTCTAGGTGAATCAATCTTGTATGGCCTTCCCCTATCCCTCTGCAAAATCCTTAGAACCCCTGGACCATCCCTATAAACATGTGAAAAATGATACATGCCACTTTTAAACCCCTAATCATGTATATACGCGGGTTTGACCCCTAAAACTGCGTACATCGAGATGTGTACAAAATCCAAATCCTTTTGGAGTTTTCCTTGACATGGATCCAACTCACTTGACTCCTGGCCTTCCATATGCCTTGAGATTGCTCAGATTCGACCTTTCATTACCCCTTTGAAAAGCTATATAAGGAACTCTTTGATACATTGAAGGCATATACGAGAATTGAGAGTAAAGAAACTATAGTCCATTGTTGTCAGAACTTGTGCTTGAGTCTACATCCCTTTGTCCCTTGGAACACTTTTGTGTTCTTCCCAATCTTGTCTTTTGCTTGTGAGATTCCTATTGAGAGATGGAGGATTGAGGTGGTGGAGGCCCAAGTGGGGGATTCAGTTTCTCTAATTCGTAGACGTGCCGATAGAGGTTGTATCCATTGTAATCTCTAATTTTATATTGATAGAAATATATTTTCCTGTCCAATAATGTATGTTTGAATGAATATTTTATCCATGGATGATTTTAAATTCTTATACATTGTTGATTATATATGCTAGAATAGATCTAACACCAATATATATAGTATGCTTGTCTTGTTTACTTGTTGTTGAGGAAGTGATTCATCAATTCAAGCTAAAGTTGGAAAGCTCAACAAGGATCTCCTTCAACCATCCAGAATAAGGTACAAGGTTTGATCCTTTAGTGTTAGATATTTGATTTCTATTGCATATTGGAAAGGATTGATTTCTGGAGCCAAGTTGTCTGTTGTGGTACCCAAGCCATTAGAATTTCTCTCTGTAACAAAGAGATTCACAGAGAAAACATTCACCTATCTGAGATACCTTCTTGGAGTGGGTGACACATTGTGATGGCTGATATTAACTTTCATAATTTTCTCCATGTCCATTTTAGAGGGGAGGTTTTGTTCCCATGAGGTTTTCGACCTTACCTTGCTTATATGGACTAACAAACGTTTTCTTGTAAGAGATCACTTGAGCGTTAGTTTCCAAGCACTCAATAATCATTTGGTATAAGTTGTACTAATATAGGATTAATGGGGGTGTTAGATCACTAATGTACCTTAGTATGATGTTCATACACCTAGGATACATTTTCATTAGCTTTCCTGCTATGTAATATGGTCCAAACTAGGCTATGTTGATTAACCATAGTCTATTGGGTGTTTTCGACTCATTTACTACAAATGAGGCACTCCAATTTCATCATTATGATAGTCCATGCATCCTCATTGATGACATATCAGTCTTTTTTCACTCCCCATCCCTTAAAACAAGGAAATTATTTGACCATAGGCACTAGTGCATGTATTTGGTATTTTTTTCCTCTTCTTGGGAATTTATTGCTCCTTAGAGCCACTCCCACTCACCCATGTGCTCACTCATACCTAGAATTCTGTAATTTATGATCCAATGTGCTCCATCCTTATTCACACTAGCATTCATGACCATTTGGGATGGTTTGGGAGCTCATTGGTCTACCTAGGGGGGTTTTGAGTTCAAATCATACTCTAACACTAGTATGCATCCAGATGGCCTCCAAAGAATAACAATTTATACCTAATGTAATATAAACCTCATCCAGACATGTTAACATGTTGGACAGTCATAATAAACTATGTTATTGACTACATTGCTATGTATTAATTTCATTATTTCTACTATTTTTTCTATGTTATTGACTACATTGCTATGTATTAATTTCATTATTTCTACTATTTTTTCTGCATATTTGTGGGTAAACTCAAATTGTGAGGATTCCCTTAGCTCCTATATCCTACTATGAATGTATTCTCATAATTTCACCCTTTAAATCACATAAACACATAAGTAGATATTCATAGACATAACACATTACACACACACACATGTCTATAAATATAAAACGTTTTATATATAAACTGGTATTGATATATAAATTGAATCCATAAGCTTTAATTCCACACAAAATATGGAGCTATTAATTTTTTAGTACATATAAAAGGGGAAAAAATGAATCTTCAAAGCTTTTAGTATAAATAAAATACAAAAATGTGGAAGCCACTCTGGACTAATCCTTGTGCTTGTGGTAGCACATCACAACACGGGCCACTCTGCGGAGTATACTCCCTAAGTGTCTAGATACTCCTGAATTATGGCACTAGTACCTCCTAGGAAGATCATCTATCCAAATATTAGGTACTTCCAAAGTCATCACTTGAAGATTGTCCTTAATCTCTTGAAGCTTTTCTTAAGCCTCCACATTATTGACATCCATCTCCTTCACTACTCCTCACCTCTACATGGGATTTGTTCTCATTGGAAAAGAAGGTCCTATGTCTGTACAACAACATTATATGTCTCAATATCAGTTAAAATGAACAAAAAAATGAAATATAACATAAAAATAAAAACACATGGAATGGTATTCTCCTTACCTCAGTCATCCCACTGATCGCCCTAAGGAAATGAAAGGTCAGGGTCACCCCTGACGTACACTCTTGCATAGTCTTAGGCCTTAGCCATTAGTATTTGGCCTCATACCCAACAAAAATAGAATACCATAAGTGATAGTGGTCCCTCCACCGCCAGGACCTGTAAGTACCATTGGACTCCCCCTCCATGATAATCTAATTAAGAAGTATATTTCGTCAACATAGATGGTCAATATATGTGTCCCGATATGAAAATTTTGTTGGTCGGGATCCCACATCTTGATCAAGTACTCCAACAACCATATAGAGGCCCTCATTCCTATGAACCTAAAGTATTTCAAGTGTTCTCTTAAAGCTCCTCTGGTCATGGGATCATTTTTTCGCTTGAGTGTCATCAATTTCATGCTCAAATTTTTCATATATCACCATCTTGGGAGTCAAAATCCTATCAAAAACACATGAAATATCCATTAAACACTTGCTAGACTCCAAATCAAGAGGTAGAATATTGAAATTTCGCTTGGTTTTTGGTTTCTTGAGAGGCCTTTGCCACCAACGCTATTTCCCCAAGGGAACAAAGCGATGTATGCCTTTCACCTAAGGAACTGAGCACCTTCGGTTCTCTTCCTCCTTTCAAGGGATGCATCATCCCACCTCCTGAAAGGGAGAAGAGATTCAAGTTGCACGTGCTCTCCCCATTTGGAAATCAACATCAAAACACCAAAAAAACAAGTTGAAATCTAAAATTGAACCATGAAAGTGAAGAGATAGGTGTTGGTCATTACCTGGTCCATATGGTTTGATAAGTAGAGGCATGTACCTCCCGAAATCTCCACAACAAAATCCTCTCTTATGCACAATTTTTTCCCAAATTGCAATAATGAAAACACAATGGTAATTTTGTTTTACTATTCTACTATTTGTATATTGTTTTTAATTTTTTATTGAGAATAATTAGTAAGATAATTAAATATTTACAGTCTTTCCACATGTTTTTCTATATTTTGCATGGTAAAAATGCTCTAACATTGTTTTTTGAAGATTTTAGGCTATTATTGGACTTTCCAGGCTACGAGTCAGTTTCTTTTTGTCTTTTTCACACTTCGATTTAAGTTGAAAAAGTACCGAGCACTTTTTTAACCTTTGGAGTGGTCATTAAAAACTAGTGAAGAGGTATCGAGTGTGATTTTACTGCTTTTTCAGGCTCTTTAAAATGAATTATCAAAAAAAGAACACCTCATGAAGTTAATTTTAAGCGTTTTTCAAGACTCTTTAAAAACGAAAAGATCGCCAAGTGAGATTTATGCTTTCACGCTTGTAAAAGTGTTTGAAAAGTCCTCTAGTCGGTGATAGTTTATCCATTTTTCAGAACAATTACACTCACTAATAAAAAATGTACACTCTATTTTATCGCAACTAGAAGAGTTCTCGTACGCATCAGTTAATAATTTTTCAATCCTCAAGGACTAAATCGATGAAAAAATGTTGATGTTTTTCTAACTTCGGAATGTATTCACTTGTATATTTTAAATTGCATTTCATTGTAGCCCAATGGAGATGTTTGTTCCTCCGATTGAGAAATTCGTTAATATAATAAAGTCATGTAAATTCATTGAGGTTAACCCTATGTTGTAAGTCGAGGAAATAGTCCCCACAGTTGAGTGATATTAGGGTTATTAGACTCTCCTAGTGAGGTCCACCCTGTAGAATAATTGTTAAGTGGAAAACACGTATAAATAGAGAGTGAGACTCTATATTTGTCACACACACTCACTCAACAGTAGTGCATGACTGAGAGAGGAGTAACACACACAAGGGAGAGAGAGAACAACTGTCGAAGGTAATCTCGGTAACCTTGTATTTTATTTTTGTTTTTGGTGCTCATTCTATCTCTAAGGAAGTTGTGGTATTTTCTCCTTTATGGTTTAGCCAAGGAAAACAATTTTTTTCTCTTTTCTCTTGTGATTATTGTTGTTCATTTTATTCTCTTATATACGATCCTTGATCATATTGATTAAATGATAAAAATATAACATGGTATCAGAGCCTCCCTAAGAAGAAGACATTGTGCAGCTATGGGAACTAAGGCTTTTTAGTTGAAGGTGTTCTCTCCATAGATCATCAAGCAAGGAGGTATAGGATAACTTGCCTCACTATGGCGCATCTATTGGTGGTAGCATTTTTTGAATCATAAAATTTTAATTGTACAACCGAAATATAGCTGTAATGGAAGCTATTGGAAATTTGTGTTTCATGCTTGGAAACCCTCGAAGGATGAATTTAGTAATAGTAGAACTTTCTCTATAATGTGAGATTGGAGAATGATCAGAAGCCAAATTTTTTATATCCTGATGATAAATTCATACTGTATAGTGTGTAAAATTTTCAGCCTCATATTTTCTATACTTTAGGAGATATGGTTCCTCCAAATCAGGGTTCCATCCTCCTCCAAAATACAGTCTTAAGCAGAAGACGTACAGATATTTTATATATATTGATCTAGGAAAGTCCAAACGAAATCACACAAGAATTTATAGTTAGGGGACAGACTTTAGTTTCCATGGTAATTTTTTTCAGACCGAGAATATGAAACAATGACAATTTTTAGTCTGTGCAAGCTTTCTATCCTGAATAGTCCCCAAAATAATCACCTTGGGAAAATCCTAAAAGTCCCACTTTGAGAATCTATTTCTTCTGTAACCTATCTGGTTGGAAAGAATACTTATCAGGATATCACAATGAGAATTTTCAGACCTTAAGGGTCTGAAACATCATAGATACAATAGAAGAAATATCAATCATTTATGCAGAAGAAATTGGAAAACTAGGAATTCCTATTCTGGGAGCTTCCATCCACTGTTTTAAGAAAAGGAGTACATAATACTACTCTCCTTTAAGAGGCCCATCTTTATATCCAATTAGAATTTTGAAATTTCAATTTTTGAAAATTAGGGTTTCTCTGACAAACCCTACATCAACCAGCTCCAGAACTAGGACGAACACCTCAAATCGGTAAGATCTAAATTTTTGTTATTTACATTTGAGGTTCTCATTTCAAAATGACTAATAACACCAGTTTGATAACAATATTGGTGAAACTGAAAACTTCCAAGTATGGAAGTATAGGATCTCCATGATCCTTGAAGAAATTGACTTGGATCAGTATTTCAGTAAGAAAGGTCTAGGAGCCAGAGGGAGATGAGGCTAAGATAGAGACACAAGAATAATTGCAGGTTCTATTAAAGCTCATCTCACCCTTCATGTGTCATCCTTGAAGACACCAAAAGGAAGTGTTTGATGTTATGATGAAGCAATCAAAGAATGATAATATATTTTTATAACCAGCGTGAATGGACCGCTAGGATAATGGGATTTATTCATTCGAGGAATGTGTGCCAGAACGAAGTGATTACCTTCAACAGACTCTGGGAAGAGTGCACACAAGAAGAATCTAGACTCGTAATAATATAAGAGAATATGGGAGCAATTGAATATCAAGCTCTCATGAAGATCCCTCCAACAATGAGGAATATGAAGGAATCAATTCTTGAAGAAACTCTTATCCATCTTAGCATTTGGATAAGAAATGATGATATTTTGAATAAAGAAGATGATGCAGCTAAAGGCTCAAGAAAGAGTCTACCCACGAAACAAATAAAGATAAGTATTTGAATTTTCTTTTCCTACATATATAGTTGTTTATGTGACATTGTTTAGTTTAGAAATGTATTATGCATGATATAATGTATGCATTAATGAACACAATACTACAAATATGCATGTTATGATTAAGTAAACTATAATGCTATACAACACTCCATTGCTACTTATCTAGGATGAAACTTCGTTGCTAACATATTGGGATTAGTGGAAAATATCAATAATGCTATGGTAGAGATGGAAGGCATCTATAAAGTTTTGGTGTATACGAGATATGGATGAATGTTGTATTGGCTAAAATAGTAACATGATTATATTCTTATGCATAAGAATTTGCCATTATGAATATGCCTTATTAAAATTTTCTAACCATACAACTTGTGCATTTGACTTGTAGGAAAGATCGCGTACAATAGCCTACAAGAAAAGAAGGATGAGACTTGTTTCTAAGAGCAAGTGATGACATTTCAAGACTCACTCCAATAAGAATATATAAAGATGAACCTGAAGCTTCCATAGCGAAAGAAAGAGTTTCATAACAATATAAAGAGAATGGTAGATAAAGAGTAATCCAAGATGAAGAATAGTATGAAGAGACTTCCAAAAAAAGCAATAGGTCTCAGACACACTCTATTTATTTGACACTGTTGAGCGACAACATTGATGCAAAGCCTTCTAGCTATGAAGAAGTAGATAAGAATAAAGGGAAGGAAAACACCAGTTCAAGAAGAATGATGTATAGGATGAGGTATCGAGACCTGAAGGGAAGTCCGTAGTTGCTTCTATATTGATCTACAATATCTAGTATGCATTAGATGGCAACATCATGGGATACAAGGAAATATTTGTAGCATGAGGCTTCTCACAGAAAGCAGGTAGAGACTATGAAGATACATTTGTAGCCATTGGGAGTTGAGATGCATGACAGGAAGACTCATCTATGCAAATTAAAGAAGGCCCTATACGAGCTTAGAAGGAACCCATGGGATAACACCTATGAGGATCTTGAAGATCACCTAATGTGATAAAGATCTTAACCTTTGCTACAAGGATGAAGATGAAATCCTATAGAGGATGAAAAGCTCAGAGATGGTTGCGAGAATAACTTTTGAAAAAGGTTCATGATAGAGAATCTTAGTATCCAGTGACCTTAGATGGATACATAGAATATTACTAGTAGAGGAAGCTACTTATCACTCCGGTATAGAATTTTTCAATACATAGAGTACAAAAGGAAAAGGGAGAATGATGCTCTGCTTCAGAGGGAGTGACTACAGAATATTCTAAGGTTGGACATGGTATGATAGAATGGAAAGATTACTAATGGGTCTAGGATTTACTAATATTAAAGCATATTCCAACCTTTTCCTCAAGGTTGAAGGAGGAAGACCAGTGATGCTCCTGTTATATGTCAATGACCCGTTCCTGATAGGAAAAGAGGAACTCAATAAAGATGCAAGAAGGATACTTGTTGTTGAGTTCAAGATGAAGGAATTGCGTATGATGCATGAATTTCTAGACATGGAGGTGTGGCAGAGTATATATGAAATCTCCCTTCAAAAAGGGAAGTATTCATTAGATATCCAGAAGAGGTTCGGGATGATGGACTGCAAGTCCATGGCTACACCTATGGCATCGAACCTGAAGCTATTGAGTGATGAGTCATTAGAGAGGGTTGATGCCACGATGTATTGTCAGATGATTTGTTCATTAATGTTACTAATGAATATGATACCAAACATATGCCTTTCTGCGAACAACCTGAGCCAATTCCTGACGAATCTGAGACATGCTGACTTGGTTGCAAAGCATGTGGTGAGGTACCTAAAGGGTAGAATTGAGTATGGGATCAAGTATGATATGAATCAGAAGAATAACCAGCATGGTTATGTTGGTTTGAATTGGTAGCACCATTGAGAAGAAGATCACCTCAGGTTGCTTCTTTAGTTTGAGATCCAATATGGGCCACTGGTTTGGCAGGATGCAGTCCTGCATGGCACTAAGTACAGCCAAGGAAAAATATGTTTCCACTTGCTTGAATATTTGTGAGGTAGTATGTGTCATTTAAAAACTACTATTTTATTTGATTGATCTAACTTTCATTTTTGTATGGTGTATAGAGGAGAAGTGAAGCTCCAAAATGTGATCTAGATCAAGATCTCTCGAAAGAGGGAGTGATGAGTTCTAGCATAGCCAATGAGACAGGTTGTTTGAGCATAAAATCCTAGTAAAGATGATAGGTTTCTCAGACGTAATCAATCCTTTAGGTTGTCCTCAGATGTAATAAGTGCTAGTGAAGCTCGTAGATTATTCTTGCATGTAATCATCCCTGATGTGATTCTATGCTAGAAATGGCCAGACTGAAGTTTGAGTACTTCAGATAGAATCTTGGTGTTTGTCAGATCGAGGTTCCCTCCAAAGGGAAGTGATGAGCCTTTCCCTGTATGGTAGTAGGTGTGTCCTACCATGCCGTCGGATGTAAGCATTGATCCTTTTTGACATGGTGGCAGGTTGGGCCTCCCATGGTCAGATGTAATTACTGATCCTTTCTGACATGGTGGCAGGTTCAGCCTCCCACGGTCAAATTTAAGTGTTGAGCCTTTCTGACATGGTGGCACGCTGGGCCTCCTATGGTCCGATTTAAGTGCAGTTACTTTCGCCATATGGTAGTAGGTGTGTCCTACCATGCTGGTGGATGTAAGTGCTTATCCTTTATAACATGGTGGCAGGATGGTGTTATCGGAAATACTCACCTCTTGCAGATAAGATCTATTTCCCTAGTGTGAATGGTTCAAATCTAGAACAAAACACAAACACCAAATGTTAAACTTCCCTTAGATATGGTTAACCACTTGAATGAAATTCCAGGATACTTTTCTCAAAGTTTGTCCTCGTTATTCCCATAGAATAACTTGTAAAAGATGGAAAAAAACAAGAGAAACATGATAGCTTACAATATAATCAACTAGATATATGCTTGTGACCAAGGAATCAACCAATACATACAAATGAACTAGTACATATTGGAAAGAAAAGACATTTTTTATTAATAAATGATTGGAGAGACTACAACCTTCATGCCTTGGTGTTGAAAATTATCTCCAATGGATCCTTTCCTCTAACTTCACCTTGTATCCAAATACTCAGGAATGATTTTGACATAGTTTGGGTATGTGACACAATTCTTCCTCCCTTTTCCCATGGGGGGTGATCCAGTATTTAAAGGAATGGGAGTATAGGTATGTTTGAGGATCTCATGGGTGAGGCGGAGATAAGATCATAAAAGGGAGGATCTTGAGCTCTAGATGGTCCTAAACCATAGGGATGAGGCTCCATGGAGGTTAGCTTTGAGAATCCTATCTAAGCTTCTCTTTTTTCCTTGAAAAATCAAGCACCGCTCCTCCAATGAAGTAAACAGACGATGCTAAGGGGGCACAACTTCTTGCAGTAAGGATATAAGAAGTGAAACCTCTCCTTTCTCATGTACCAGGAGGATTACCAGCTCTTTTCTTCTTGGTTAACACTTTTCATCAATGGGCAAAGAGCGTTACCAACTCAAAAGAGAGAAAAATTGCAAGGGGTTAATTTATTCGTTCATTTCTCCAGGGAAAAAATTGAGGGATTGGAGTAGACAAGGAAATACCTATCTCATAACATGAGGGTGACAATATTTCGGTGTAACAGAATTCCCCCCAAAATATAATGGCTAGAGGGAAATAATAGGAAATATACTTTGAAAGAAGAAGGTATAGCATCGAGGAAAAGGTCCAATGGTTGGAACTTCTCAAACATCACAAAATTTCTGCCACACATTTTGATACATGTCCCAAATGACTCACAACATGGTTGTCGACCAATACAATAAAGATCCATGTGAGATACAAAAAAGTCATGGCCACTAAAATACAACGTAGATCCATGCGAAGAAGACTTAAATTTGGACATAGCTACTAGACATACAATGTAGATCTATGTCATACAGATGCAAATCTATGCAAATCCACGTACATACAAATGTGGATTCATGCTAGGACTCATACAAAATACTCCATTGCAACCTGGGGAAAGCAATGAGCGCTTTTAACAGATGCCGAGGGTCTTCATCTCGTCTTCCACAAAGTACAATTCTATCCATGTGATTACAATGATTTGATGTTGAACATGGTAGAAACCACTTGATTACCAGTCAATGTTGAGAACCATTAACAAGTGTGAGGGAGATCACCGTTGATGTCAATGATTCCCAAGGTACCTTAGTACAATGTACTGAATGTGAATAGATGATTTGATGTCGAACACTCAGTAAAATATTTAGATCAAAGGTCAATGACATGAACATATGTCAAAAGCAAGAGAATATTTCATTAAGTCATACATACCTCAAGGTACTAAAATTGTTTCTAATACTAATTCCTAGATGGTGAGATGATGTCGACAGGAATAGTCTTGTCGAATGAGGGCCATGATGAATCCCACATTGATGACACAAAACTTGGAACAAAGTTCAGGAATTTTGAGTATGACGTAACCATAGCACCGACTGAAAAGTAACTAACACAAAAATTTGTTTTGACTATAGGTGAAACTCTCAAGACAATTTCCCTTTTCAACATAAGGAGGCACAACCGAAGACTTGGCAGCATTGACTTGATCAGGAGGAACACAATATGAAAATGGACAATGCGATGCCTCCCTTCTTGTATGAAGCATGTGTTTCCGTCGTGTTGAAATGTGGATTTCTACGTGGGCACACACCTGTAAGGTAGTTTGTAACTTTCCACTGCTCAACCTCATCCGCCACCTCTTTCTTCTCTGGGTAACACTATTGGACATGGAGTTTGAAAGAAAGGAAGTGTTTCTTTTGGCTAAGGAAAGCCATTTTAGTGGCTTCTCACTCTTGTACTCTTCACCCTCATCGAGGTGGGCTCTCCCATAGGCAATAAGGTGTATCATATCTACACCAGCCCCATCACCCTCGGTAAGTGGACTTCACAAATAGGGTTGTGCGAGCTATACACCCCTAATAATCCCATCCAAACAAACACCTATATAGGGAGAAATCTAATATTGTCTCCTTCTATAAAGGTTTTGGGGGCAGCGATGGTATCAGGGGTTTCTGAAAAAATGATTATGGGAAGTAAGTGTCCCAGCACCGCGTCGTCGAGGGTGAAGGTTTCTGAAGGCACTTAAAATTATTCACGTATGGGCCTCGATGGCTAGTGTCATCCTTGGCATGAAATACCAAGGTGGTGGGTGAGTGTGGAAACTTTCTCACCAACCATCAGCACCCCTAGATGGACAAGCTTCTCAAACCAGATATTCATCGCAAAACTCTTTGGGCCTTTGCAGATTCATGAAGAGGAAAAAAATCAAATTCTAGAGATATGTTAGTTCATTCCTATTGCTCTAAAAGAAGTATATATAAGGCTTTGAGACTGACCCTCGCAATGACTATTCAACCTTCCTGCGTGGCTTCCAAGCTGGTTTCAAGGACTGTGGATTTCACCTTTATTTCCTTTTCACTCAATGTGACAGTGGCACTGAGCGAACTCGGTTGGTGGCTTCTCTTAACTTTGTGTAGATGTTTGATTCACCATTTCAAATCCTACACCTCCTGTATTTTCCCATGTGAACCACGTGCCAGTCTAGCTGAGTCAAAAAAGTTAGCATCATTGGACGGGACCTTTACCTTTGGCTTATCAAAGATGGAATTTGGAGGCATCATCTTGCCTATCAAGAGGAGAATTACACACATGAATGTCTCTTCCCCTTTCATCTTCACACTGGATGCGACACCTGCAGCCTAAAGGCCTCCTCATCCCTTTGATTTGGGGGGAATTTTTCACATCCACCATCCACGTCTCTTTACTTCTGCTGTGAATTTCTCTTTTCTAGATACAACGGGTGGCTTTGAATTGTGATGCGTTCTTATCCGTCGATCGGGATCGACCCCTTCATGCAACCGTCAATCTGAGTGGGTCCTACTATTTTCATAATGTGAAATCCTGGTATTCAATCGTGCTAGTTCGTATTGTGAAATAAACCACAACTGTAGATCCATGCCCTTCTTTGTCATGACCATTGATATTCATGGTCGGTACCACTTTTCATGATTTGGAATCGTGACATTTTTTGTACAAGTTTGGTTTGCAAAATCAGCTTGGACCATGGATCTGTTTCTGATCTCATATCCACCGTCTAATGTTTCCTGCCTTTAAACATTTAGCGATTTGGAAAATATCCTTCCCTCGAGCATGTTTGCTCAATGAAACCATTTTGGGCCATTGATTGAGATTTGCTTTGATCTCAGCCTTTCATTTGTTTTCCTACTCTAACGGACTCTGCGAAAACCAAAATTTGACCGTTCTCCTGCATCTTGGGCCAAACTATGATCCATCGTTGCTCTTCTTCCTTGTGATCCTGGATCGTGATGTTATGAAACCTGTCTCTGCTATCCCTGCTGCCATGATAACTTGAAGGGTGCTCACATAATGTTTCAAAGGAATGGAAACCTCTTCAAACTTCTGTCAGGCCCATAAATTGACTATTGAAAATGGAGTGTTAACAACTAAATCCACGAGGGATGCTATCCTCCCAGTGAGGTAGCAAAGAAACCCCGTAGACCAAGTGCCAAAAAACATTGGGTTGTCTTCAATCTTTCTTTGAAATATCCATTCTTCTCTGAGCTACTGCTTCAACAAATTCATACCACTCCCGCAAACGATGTTCATGACTGCAAAACCTATGCTTGCAATTGAAAATGAAAACAAACTAAAATAGCAAATGAAGGAAATGGTTGATAATTTTTTATTTTATTTGTTCCTACCTAATCTACCTAGTTTTGTGCACAAGTCCGATTAAGTGAAATCAAACTTCCAATGAACCCAATCAAGCAACTTGCCCAATAGTTTTGTTCTTTCTTCGTGCTTGATGGATGTAAATGAAATAGATATTGGGAGAGGGTAATGACAAATAAATTGCTCTTTAAAGAAGAAATGTGACCAGTCATCATCCTTACGCAGCCCTTCCATGTACCCTACAATGGGGTCATAGAAAACATGACAACCTCCAACGTACTCTGATTTCTGCTCACGGGAAAGCTGTCTGAAACTCCCTTCTTCTAGTGATTTGTCTGGTTGATACCTAAAAAATTGTAGAAGAGGGCCCACAGAATCTTTATTCAATGAAACATCCCCCTTTTCACCAAAAATTTCTGCAATGATAGCTTGATGTGCCTCAAGAGGGAGGTCCCCCACTCCTCAAGTGGAACCGAGTAGGCATATTCCCCCTATGCAAGGTGGTGCTTCTGAAG
Source organism: Pseudotsuga menziesii (assembly GCA_001517045.1). Classification (NCBI taxonomy): domain Eukaryota; kingdom Viridiplantae; phylum Streptophyta; class Pinopsida; order Pinales; family Pinaceae; genus Pseudotsuga; species Pseudotsuga menziesii. The sequence continues at coordinate 147,909 of LPNX011064668.1, forward strand.
GAGGAATATCAAAAAAAATTATTTATTTGAGGGCTTCTGCATCCTTCTTCATGACTTGACATCCCACCACAAACCCCCGACGTATCGGTAGCTGGAGAGGGATTGCATGGCAGTTTCTTTTTATCATCTCCACTTACATACAGGTTTTTGGACTGCACCATCTTCCCTTCTTTCTGTTTTTTCTTATAGAATCTAATCATGTGTTGTATTAATTCAAAAGAGGCATAACACAAGGGTAGGTTATCACCTTCAATGCCCTTATCACCCTTTTCTACTTTAACCTCCTGACTTCGCATATCATCTTGGTCCCCTCCATCATAAGGTCCTGGTTCAATGGCCAGCTTCTTAGGTACAACTTGCAGGTATTCTTCCTCATATTCATCGTACACAGGCGCACCGAATTCCTTCTTAAAATTTTATAGTATGGACCCGGGGCGGTGCAGGTTGCAATCTTCAGAGAACAGTCCTATAGGATCACATGTTCCTGTATCGTGCCAAACATATTTCTGTATAGCGAGAGAGGGTTTTAGTGGGACCAAGACTCTCCCATTCTGCTTGTAGGGCCCAACCAATTCTAATGTGTCTTTTACTTCACCACCACCGCCCTGGCTTGATAAGATTTTTGACATCTCAAGGTTTTCCTAAACCTCCAAACAATCAGTAAACATATGATGCAGAGTGGTTGATTTTCTTTCCAAAAGAAGCAAGGATAGCTCAAGAGGAAAGGTGGATGCATAATAGATTTTAGCAGCGTTCTCAGGAGGTTGGACCTCCTTGCGCATGTTATAGTAAAAGCTTGCGAATATTTTGTTAAAACTAGATAAGGGCCCACCCTCATATCTCTTCAGGGAATAAAATTCTGAAAGTATTTGATCTAGCGGCCTTCTCATACCCCAAAAATTTAAGAAGGTGCAAGAAAACTCCTCCCAAGTTTTGATGGACTTAGGTTGTAAGTGCTTGAACCATTCTTTAGCATCTCCTTGCAAGGACTGGGCAAAATCCCTCATGTAGACATCATCATGTTCTATCTCAAAAAGGTCAGAGAAATGCTCAAAGGCTTGTAAATGTTTCTCAGCAATGAAGTCTTTGGGTTCTCCATCAAATATGGGGAGGTACTTGTGATGTTTTGTGAGAAAATCATGGAGGATGAGAGGTAGTTGTAATGCTTTGTACCGGTTTGGAGAGATGGGAGAGACCAGGTTAGGTGCAATAGCTATGCTATCGACTGAGGTTTCATGAATTTCATAGGGGTGACCTTTGACGTCGTGGGACTCTGGGGAAAAATCTAGGTCAAAACCAGATGTACAAGATGAAACAATGCTTTCAGTTCGTAAAGAAGGTTAAAGAGGAATATATTCATAGCTCTGTTCCAAATGAAATGAACCATAGAAGGCTACTTCGATAAATTTAGGGAAGGATAAGAATAAACTTACAAGATAAGACAAAGCCTCTTGGAAGAAATGTAGACTCGAGCTTCTTAATCTTTCACTATGCATTTTCGGGCCTTACAAGGGGTTCATTTTTTCAGATGGAGCCTGCCCATTATTTTTGATAATTTAATTTGTAGGTCATACCACCAGCGGAGTCCCTAAAGTCTGAACCCTTCAAGAGTGGAGTCGCTAGGTGAAAAGTGCTCAACCTTCTTGACATCTGATCATTGTTCACCATCAACAATCAGATCTAAAACCATGTAGTTTTTTTCCCAAGGAGGATCTTCAATTTCATCCCCAGCAATGGCACCAATTTGTTAGCACCGGGATTTGACCCCCATGGTTGAGGGGAAGGCCCGCTTCCGGCGTTACAGCAGAACCACTTTAGACTGGGCCTTCGGCCTTGCATAGTCAAAGAGGGATCTCTCGCTTGTCTTCGGATTTTACTCTGTGTAAGATATTCACTGAAGGTTGGTCAACAAGATGGACTCCTGGAATGGGAAAAAATAGAGTGACGTGAGATGTAGGTGGGATTGTCAGGGTAAGGAACCATTGGAAATGGAGTTGAAAACCTGAGTAGGGAATATTTGCATTAGGAAAAGAATGGTGTGGGGTTGTAGACAGAGGCAAGATAGCCATTACTCTCGCAATCAGGAGATATTTAGCAGGTGTTTAGAAGATAAGAGAGAACAATCCATCATGTGGAGCACCAGCAAGATGAATTCCACATAACTTTAGAAGAAAACTTGATAAATGTCTGAAACAATAGGTGGAGCATAGCATGTATGAATTCCAAACTATTATACACTAAGTTACAGACATGAAAGAAATCAACAAACTAGAATGAAAACAGGATATACATTCCATGTAAAGAAAATACATATTGAAATAAGAAACAACACATGAATCTCTGTCTTAAGAAACAACTCTTCCTCTGCAACTTATTCATAACACAGGCACCGAATCTTATTTTACAATAGAGAGCCTTAGCCCTTGAAGGTTTCCCAATCCTCCAGCTCTCTCTTTCCCCCCTATTGGGAATGCATTTATAATACTTCAGTGCTGAGATTATTCTCTGAAACAAACTTAAAAACTGTTTGTAGTCACAATCATGCATTAACAGTAAAGAGAGTGGAACTACTTCCATGTTTACAAATATAAACAAACATTATGGATTTTGTGGGTGCATTTGGCCTAAGTGACAGCTTGATGTGCTTGGCTGTTGTTATGGATCATGAGTATGACGCCTCCCTTCTTATCTGAAGCGTGTGTTTTCACTGTGTTCAAATGTGGCTTTCTGCATTGGAGCACACCGGCAAGGCAGTTTGTAAATTTCCACTGCTCAACCTCATCCACCACCTCTTTCTTTTCCAGGTAACACTGCTGAACATGGAGTTCAAAAGAAATGCAGTGTTGCTTCTGGCTGAGGCAAGCCCTTTCAGTGGCTTGTCACTCTTGTACTCTTCACCCTCAGTGAGGTGGGCTCTCCCACAAGCAATTAGGTGTATCATATCTACACCAACCCCATCACCCTCGGTAAGTGGACTTCACAAATAGGGCTATGCAGGCTCTAGACCCCTGATACTCCCATCCAAACAAACACCTATACAGGGAGCAATCTAAGACTATCTCCTTCTGTATAGGTTTTGGGGGCGATGATGGTGTCAAGGGTTCCCGAAAAAACACTTAAGGGAAGTAAGCATCCCAGCACCACGTCGTTGGGGGTGAAAGTGTCTGAAGATGCTCAAAATTATCCATGTCTGGGCCTCGATGGATGGTGTCATCCTTGGCATGCAATACCAAGGTGGTGAGTGAGTGTGGAAACTTTCTCACCAACCATCAGCACCCCCAGATGGACAAGCTTCTCAAACCAGATCTCCACCGCCAAACTCTTTGGGACTTTGCAGATTCATGAAGAGGTAGAAACTCAGGTTTTGGAGATATGTTAGTTCACTCCTATTGCTCTGAAAGCAGTAAATAGAAGGCTTTGAGACTGATCCTCGCAATGACTGGTCAACTTTCCTGCATGGCTGTCAAGCTGGTTTCAAGGACTGCGGATTTGACCTTTCTTGCCTTTTCACTCAATGTGACGGTGGCACTGAGAAGACTCAGTGGGAGGATTCTCTTCACTTTGTGTAGACGTCTGATTCACCATTTCAAAACCTACACATCCTATCTTTTCCCACATGAACCGCGTGCCAGTCTAGAGGATTCGGAGAAGTTAGCGTCATTTGATGGGACCCTTTCCTTTGGCTTATCAAAGACAACATTTGGAGGCATCAGCCCACCTGTTGAGAGGCATATTACATGTATGAACGTCTCTTCCCCTGTCATCTTCACATTGGATGTGACACCTATAGCCTAGAGGCCTCCTCAACCCTCCAATTTGGAGGGAACTTTTCACATCCATCGTCCACGTCTCTTTACTTGTGTCACCTATTTCTATTTTCTACATACAATGGGAGGATTTGGATCATGACACATTCTTATCCATCGATCGGGATCAACTCCTTCATGCAACCGTCGATTTGAGTGGGTCCTACTATTTTCACAATGCGAAATCCTGGTCTTCAACCATGCTAGTTTGTATTGTGAAATAAACCACAACCGTATCTCCATGCCCTTATTTTTCATGACCATTGATATTCGCAGCCGGTACCACTTTTTGCAATTTGGAATCGCAACTTTATCCACATAGGTTTGGTTTGTGAAATTGGTTGGGACCGTGGATCTGCTTCTGATCTCATATCCACCGTCGAATGTTTCTGACCTTTAACCATTTCACGATTTGGAAAACCTCCTTCCCTCGAACATGTTTTCTCAGTGAAACCATTTTGGGCCATTGATCAATATTTTCTTTGATCTTAGCCTTTCATTTGTTTGTCTTCTCTAACAGACTCCGTCAAAACCAAACTTTGATCATTCTCCCACATCTTGGGCCAAACTATGATCCATCGTTGCTCTTCTTCCTTGTGAACCTGGATTGTTAGGTTATGACGCCTATCTCTATGGTCCCTGCTATCATGATAACCTGAAGAGTGCTCACATAATGTTTCAAAAGAATGGAAACCTCCTCGAACTTCTGTCAAGCCGATAAATTGACTGTTGAAAACGAAGTGTTAACAACCAACAGGGTAACAAACACTCGTTTTATCTCGTCCTTTGGACGAGTCCAAACTTATATGTTTTACAATCATGAGAAAGGATGGGTTTGTTCCCAAAAACATTCTTTCAATGTTTAATTTAACGAGTCCAATGAAAGAAAACTCATTGTAGTTCATGTTTAGAGAGTCTAAACAAAATAAATAAGACTCCCAAGAGGTTATTTTTCGTATGATTTAGTACATAGGGCCCGAAAAAGTATAAAATAATTCCTAAGAGAACTCTTCCAGTCAGGATTGGCTAGAGTACACCATTTTTGTAATTAGTGCCCCCTGGTCCGAAAAAGGGGTAAACTATCACTGGGAAGAAGACTCTTCAGGTCCTTTTACAAGAGTGAAGAAGATAAGTTAACTCGACAAACTTTTCACATTTTAAGAGTCCAAAAAAAGCTTAAATAATACTCTATTAACATGTTTCTTGTTTGAATCCAGAGCATGAAAAATTAATAAACTAAGCTTAAACCACTTTTCATGTTTTAACCAGATCTCGAAAAATGAAAAGCAAGCTCAACACCAACTTATTGTTCTTAACGAGCTTGAAGATAAGTTAAAAGAATGCTCAAGGTGACCTGTTTCATTTTTACACAAGCTTGAAACAAAGAATAACTATGCTTGTTGGGACCTATTTCATTTTTACGCAAGCTTCAAACATAAAATAACTGTGCTTGAACGAATTCGTTACATTTTTTAATGAGGTTGAAACAAAATGGGAGCTATGCTCATAGGAATTTGATTCAGTTTTTAATGAGCTTGACATAGATAAAAGGAACTATTCTCATAGACATGTTTCATTTTTTAACGAGCTTGACATAGAAAAAAAACTGTGCTCTCTAACATTTGATTCATTTTTTAACAAGCTTGGCATAGATAAAAGGAACTATGATCATAGACATCTGTTTCATTTTTTAACAGGATTGACACAGATAAAAGGAACTATTCTCACAAACCTGCTCCTACCCAACATGATATCTGGAGGTTGGTAGCTTAACTCCAGTATGATGTCCATATACTAGAGCCATGCCCCCCCATTTTACCCATGATGGGAAGAATCTAACTAGAAGAGGAATGAACCACAAGAACATGCGGCACACTCAAGGAAGTCTAATGACTAAGAGTAATGCGATGGTAAGGTGTAAAAAAGGAAAGGTGATCAATGGTCACAATCTTCCCATCATGGGGAAAATGTATCACTCTAAAAAGTGTGGACACTACGACTTCCATGGCATACACATAATCACATTCAAGGAGCAGATTGAAATATAAAGGACCTTGGACCACCATAACATCAATACAGACAGTTTTCCCTCATAATGTAATAGGAAAATAAGGAATGATCCCTAAAGATGTAGTAGGCCTATGATTAAAATCCAATATCTGATCGGTACCTGACACAATATGAGGAGAACCTAAATCTTGCCAAGCAGTTGAGGATAGAATACTAATAGAAGCCCCTTTGTCAACAATAGTGTGAAGCATCCTCCTAGTAGTAACTTGCACAAATATCTAAAAAGGAACACTTCAATGAAGATGAGAATCTATTAGGTTTATTAAGTCAAAGGAAATAACCTCACTACTTGAAGAGGATTATGTTGAAACAGACAAAATTTCTTCTTGTCGAGAACAATCAGAACGAAGCATAAAAACTTTAGTAGGTTTCAGTTCATTCTCTACTGGAAGAGAAGAACAATATGAAGATTTGGTCGAAGTGACTACTTTAGTCTTAACACTCTCTAATGAAGGAGTGGGATCAGGTGGAGATGACATCAACTTGACCACTTTAACTTCACTCTTCAAAGGAAGAGTGGGATCGACTAAGGAAAGAACTGGATTGAACACTTCAGCTTCACTCTTCAATGAAAGAGTGGGATTGACTGAGGTTAGAACTGGATTGACACCTTTATCAACCAATGGGATGTCAAGTGACAAATTACAATAACCAGTTGGAAGCCGTTGCTGAGGAACATTAATATATTCCAACCACTTATAAGATTCATCCATGAGAGGACAAAGGTACGTAAATTGCATGTCCTTACATAGCAAGAAAGGATTTTTAACTTTTCCCTTCTAAATCTTAACCATAGAGTCACTGGTTGAGGGGGGATCATCAGTATGATGACATCGGTTGCCGAGAAACCTTAGACCATTCTTCTAAAACCAGGGCTAAACCATGACAATATTTCAGAAGGTGATCACCCTTGCAAAGCTTGCAAGGGAATTTGGGTTTACGCAGTCTTTGGGTGTGCAGATAAACACTCTCCACACTGGCAGGAGTAATTGGTTTAGACTTGGTTTTTTGTTTGTTTTTCTTCTTCTTATTATTCACCTGATTACTAGTACTACAAATTTCAATAGGTGAAGAGGGAGAAAGGGGAGAAGACTCATGTGGCGAAGAAGGTGGAGAATCAACATGATGTTGATGTTCCTACGATGAAGGATTAGGATCAGAATAAACTGGTGTACATGGGACAACTAGATTGGAGAATAACCAAACAGGTAATCCAATAGTCAATCCAAGAATTCTTAATGTAGCCATGAGAGGAAAAACATCCCCATAGGGAGGGAAAACAAAACATGTGCATGGTAAAGGAGTCTCTTTGTTGGTAGTCCTGGAAGGTGAAGCCATAACTATGTAACAAAAATATCTCTCTCTTCTAAAAAATCCTAACTATATAGACAACAAGTGCTACCCAAACTAAAGCAGCAAGGAAAATATGTGAGAGGAGTAGATCAAAGGTATGGAACCTCATGGGATAGGACAACCAAATGGATTTACTTAGATGGTCTTAGGATTCCTAAAAGTGTCTCCCAATATATGTAAGGTATGTGGGAGCTCCACTCTGTAGTAGTGTTGACTAACACACAACTATTCGAAAGGGGCCTTCCAATATACGACTGAGTACGTGAAGTACCTTATGGTATACCTCAAGGGTACATGAAAGGTTGTTCGATATGCCAGTGGTACGTCGAACAACCACACGATCCCTGGGATGTAATGCATGCAATAAATGATAGCTCCTACGTTCAAAGACATCGAAACACATCTCTATCCTATCACACCTTGCTACAAATTTGAGATTAAGTCTAATGCTTGATTTTATCTTGAACGATTAGGTGGATGCATGAGGTGAGGACATAAAAAGTAAAACCATGCAGTATGATTGTGCAAAATTTCACTTTCACTTTAAAGGTATGCCCTACTTAAGGAAGGGAGAGAGAGCTTTAATTTCTTTGAAACATAGAATAAATCCTATACACAAATTAAACATACTAGCTTATACGGTCCTTTCCTAACTTAAACAAACAAAATAATCTCTTTTCTAAACGAAAAAGAAGTGAGATATCTAATAAAAAGAAAGAAATGTAATTACAACTTTTATACGAAAGCGTTCATATTTTTTCAACTAAAATAAGAATGAACTAAAAGCAACATTCTACAATAACTTTTATATGGATTCTGTCACAATTTTTGGAAAAATGAAAAACCATACAAAAATCATGTATAATGAAAGAAGAAAAATGAAAGGAATCTTTCCTTGTTCCGTTAAAGAAGATAGATTAGAGATCTAACAAAACCAAATTCTATCCAAGGCCAACATTGAAGCTTTAAAAGACCAACATCAATCAGAATTCTTGAGAATAACTATGGATTCATACATGCTCCCTAGGGGGTCCAAGGGAGATCATTAGTACAATGACTAGAGGGAGATCACCAGGGGAAATCATCTTTATGATGACTAGAGGGAGATCACTGGGGGAGATCATTAGTATTATGAATAGAGAGAGATCATCAGTAAGAATCTTTAAAAGAATCGGTTTTGTTTTTTAAATTTTTGATCGAATTTTCTATTAAAAAATGAATTGCAGAGTTCAAACAACAAACGTAACTATCTAAAGCATGCATCTCAAATACCAAAACAAGCATTTAAGAATCAAACACCAAATAGGGATAAGAAGAATACCTGGCACTGCTTCTACAGGTGTTGAACATGGCATTACTAGCCTAAGCACCGCTTCTTATACATAGAAAAAGAGCGGTGGAAATGCATATGTAGGTTCACACCAGAGAGTCACTAGGGTCCAACATCGCTTCTTTCATACATAAACAGAGTAGTGGCACCGTGCTTCTATAACAGGGAAAAGGCAGTGACAGCCCCAAAACCACGCTTATAACATAAGCCAGGAGCGGTGCTCGAGATGATGATTTGAAAAATAAAAAACAAACAGAAAATTAAGTTACAGTCCGAAGAATGAACCCAAACAATCACCAGAAAACCCAGTGAACCAAACATATGAAGATCCAAATGCAGATAGAGGGAAAACAATCAAATTCAAAGCAGATCTATATATCTATGAAATGAAAAAGTAGGTCTACAAATTGAAAATGAAGGGGGAGGTTTCAAATTACCAATGATCCATAATTAAAAGTACTCCCCAGTGGAGTCGCCAGATTTGTAGTTAGGAATTTTGCACCTCCTGTGGATAGGAGTTGTTCCTCTAGTATGAAAGGGTGAGATCTAGAACAAATGGTTCAGAACAAGATTGAAAGACATTCCCTAGAATGGGTGGAGATCTGGAATCAATCTCTTTGATGTAATAGTATAGGTGTTTCTTGTAGATGAGGATTCTTCAATGGATGTACCTACATAATCACAAGGAAACAAAAAACCAAATCAAATAACACTATAATATGATCCACTATTATATGTTGATGACTAAGGAATTCAACAATAAAACATACGATAATAACACAATATATCTTATTGGAAAGGAGCCAATTTTGCATTAAATAATAGAGAAGAAGTTTACAACCTATGCCTTAGTGTTGATGTACTCCTTTACAAACTGAACATCTCGTCCCCAATAGCTCCAACCTACTCCCTCAAACTCACTCTACTGATTTAGGCCAGAATATCAAAGCAACAACATAACTTTACCCTCTTTTCAACCATGGAGTATGAGTCTACTTTTATAAGCTTGGGATGGATAGATATTTGAGAAATTGGTGGGTGAGGTGGATAGGAGATCCCACAAGGATGGATCTCGAGCCCAACTATCCCTAGTGAGTAGGCATAAGGGTGCCATGAAGCCTTCTTTCGAGAAGCTTCATGAGAACCTTTCTTTTTTCACTTTTTACCAAGGACACCGCTTCTTCCTCACTGAGACAAAGCGGTGACAAGGAAGAACCATGCATTGATCAAAGGGTAAAGGTAGTGCCACTGCTTATTGCTAACACATTATAGGCGGTGCTGAAGAAGGTACCACTTTTTGACTAGAGAGTAGAGGAGATGCTAGATTTTCATATGTAGATTTGATGTCTGGACCAATATTCTCACTTCACAATTTGGGATTAAGGGAAAACAATGAAATTTGGGATCTCATTACATGCTGATGACGATATTTAGGTGTAAAATTTGGGCCTCCCATGGTCGAATGTAAGTGCTGATCCTTTTTGACATGGTGGCGGGTTGGGCCTCTTATGGTCACTTGTAAGTGTTGGGTCTTTCTAACATGGTGGTAGGATAGGCCTCCCATGGAAATATGTAAGTGTTGGGCCTTTTGGACATGGTGGTAGGCTGGGCCTCCCATGGTTAGATGTAAGTGCTGGGCCTTTCTGACATGGTTGTAGGCTAGGCCTCCCATGGTTAGATGTAAGTGTTGAGCCTTTTTGACATGGTGGAAAAATGGGCCTCCCATGGTGGGATATAAGTGATGAAGATGAATACCTACATGGAGGCTAGGACTACATCCAACATGAAAAAGGGATGGATCTGTAGAACTTCCTATGACGAGTGGAATTGAGAGATAGTACCATTTTCTCGAGATAGTGAGATATTTGATGATAATGATCTAGCTTGATGATGATTCAACTTTGATGATGATCCATCCTTGATGATGATCCATCTTTGATGACGATCCATATTTGATGGTCATCCAACTTTGATGATGATCCACTGATGAAGACTTGTTCTGATGAACTGTGTTAAGAGAATTCCTTCGTAGTTAAGAGGGAGTGTTGATGTATTTGTGACTTTGGAATGTATTCACTTGTATATTTTATATTGTATTTCATTGTACCCCGACAAAGATGTTTCTTCCTCTGATCTGGAGAGTCATTAATATAATAAATTCATGTAAAGTCATTGAGGTTAACCCTGCATTGTAAGTCGGGGAAATAGTCCCCATAGTTGAGTCATATTAGGGTTATTAGACTCTCCTAGTGAGGTCAGCCGTGTAGAGTAATTTTCAAGTGGAAAACAAGTATAAATAGATAATGAGACTCTCTATTTATTACACACTCTCACTGAACAGTAGTGCATGAGTCAGAGCGGAGTAGCTCACACAAGGGAGAGAGAGAACAGCTGTTGGCGATCATCTATCTATCTTTGGGTTTTACTTTTTCTTTTGGTGCTCATTCTATCTCTGAGGAAGTTGCGGGGTTTTCTCCTTTATGGTTTCCCTGAGGAAAATTCTTTATGTTTCTTGTCTCTTGTGATTATTTCTGTGCATGTTATTCTCTCAAATAAGATCCTAGATCATATTGATTAAATGATAAAAATCTAAAAAAAAATTCTAACTTGGAGGTTTTCCAGTCATTTTAGACTCTATAAACATGAAACATCGAATGAGTTTATCTTATTCGGACTCATAAAATTAAACAATGAAGGATCCTTTCTGGGAATGAACCCCTCCTTTCTCAGGTTCATAAAACATATGAGAATGGAATCATCACTTGATGAGGTACATCAAGCGTTTGTTACCCTTTTCAATATCGTTAAAAAAAAAAGAGGTACTCATCCTTCCTGATGAGGAAATTAAGGGAATGGGGAACATGTTTCATTATTGATAGCTCATAGTCCACTTTTGAACCTGGTACCTATCTGCATTTTCATTTCAAAAAGTCAAGCATTCAACTTGTCATAGAGTCGATCCACTTCTGTTAGTCATTTAAATCCTTTGAGTCAATTCAAAGAATGCATCGTCCTACCCTTGCATTACTTATGGTTTCTACTTCATTGAGTCAATACTTTTAGGTGCCTTGTCGTGTCATTCAATGTTTAAGGGGAACCTCCACCTATCTCTATAGTTTCCTTACATTCTTTTGAGTTGGATACATCTGAATCAGTCCTATGGTTGTTTTCATCACTTCAACATCATATTTAATCCAAGTTTCATGTTTATGATGGGGTAAGCATCATGGCCCTCCTTCAATGACTCAATTCCTATCGACATCAACACCTCGTCCATGAATTAATCTTAGAAACCAATTCAAGTACCTTGAATCTTGCATGCCTCAATGGCAGGATTCCTTGCTTTCAATAGTGGGATTTCATGAATGGCCTATGATTAAAGGATTTCGCTGAGTGTTCAACTTCAAGTCCTCTAATCACATTCGAAGGAATGTATTGGGATACCTTGGGAATCATTGATATCAATGGTGATCTCCCTTGCACTTTTTAATGGTATATATCAATTATTGGTAATCGAGTGGTTTCTACCATGTTGGACATCAGGACATCTATTCACATGGATAGGGTCATATAGTTTGGGATTGGAATGAAGACCCTGATGTGTCAAGAGGGGAGCATAAGATCAAGTGGACCCATTAGAGGAAATTTCAATTTAAAATGACCCTTCCAAAAATAATACAAATTCCATGTCATCATGTATTAGCCAATCAAAATTTTTTAAAATTCAAAAGGGGAGCACCTCTTAAACAAATTTTTAATATAAATTTGGGGATATGTATCATAAAAAAAAACTCCTTTTTTGTTCATATTTTTGACATATCTCCCTGTGGTTTTACTCAAATTTCAATCGGGAGAGCTCATTGGATGCAGAATTAAATACCACATCCAACGAGTACCCACTCGGCATACTTTTGAAGGGCCCCGCTACCCAAAAAATAAGAAATACCTGAAAAAATGTGATGATGACATCATCATCACGTTTTTCAGGTATTTCTTTTTTTAGGGTAGTGGGGGCCATAAAATGTATGCCGAGTGGGTAGTCGTTGGATGTGTAATTTAATTCCGCATCTAGCTAGCTATCCCGATTGAAATTTGAGTAAAAACACAGGGAGATATGTCAAAAATACGAACAAAAAAATAGTTTTTTCTTTTCTTCCTCCAAAATGAATAAATATTATTTTATTATTTTAAATATTATTTTATTAATTTTCCTTAGGAGGCCCATTTTCAGTTGAAATTTCCTCTAATGAATGTAGTTTTCATCCAAAAAGGAAACACAGAGCAAATCAAGAAAGAGACAAAAATCGAGGAAAAATATAGAAAGCATGCATAAAGTAGCGATTTAGAAAAGCAAGGATAAAGTAGGAAAATCATGCTACTTTTGCAATTCAGAAGGGTGCAATTTCCAAGTCGGAGAAAGGAAAGTCATCCCAAAAAGTAGGAGGGCACAATTTCCTAAAATGAGAAAAGGAAAGTCAGTTTAAAACTTGGACGGCATAGTTTCCAAATGAAGAGAAAGGCATGTCCGTGGAAAAGTAGGAAAGTCCTAACTCTACTCATGAGGGTGCATTAGTTGAGGAAAGCGGGCCACATGAAGAGTAAATTCGACCTAGAAGTTGTGTTGTCTATAAAATAATGACATAACACCCCTCTCACATATTATGGGATGTTGAGTTTGTGAATGAGGGAGCTTTGAGCTTCTCTAGTGCTTGGAGATGTTCCCAAGCCAACTATGGGAGATTTTCCCCATGGTATTGTCCTACTTTTTCCTCAGTAATATGAAGAGTAGCATATGAACCCATTGATGGAGGTTTAATTGTAGGTCTGAAGATCCATTTCGGTCAAGTTCAAGATCTCTTCCCAGTGATAGAAGGCTTCCTATTCAAATTCTTCCCCTCCTTCTCTTCTTTCTCTCTAGTTCATTGAAAGAGATAAGATCTGATGATGGATCGGTGGCTTTCAACCATGAATGGTGGATATTGGCAAGTTTTCTTATCATATCCAGAGGTGTATCATCTTCATTGGACAGTTTGGAATCTATCTTTTTCACTCCATGATGAATTATGGTCTCCAATCCCTTTGTAATGATGTTTTTAGTAACAGAGGCTACAAATGACTGTGAAGTGAGGTTCATTTCAGCATCTTTGGGTTATGATTTATGTAATGCTTCCTCTTTTAAAATTATATGATACTTCAAACCAATTTCATAAAGTTTCATATAAAAATTTACTTACCCTTCCTATATTTTCATGACAATTTGACTTGTTTTATTATCACTATTACGAAAAGCTGTTAGTAGGTACAATTTCTCTTATGTCAGATGTTGCAGGTCATTGATACCTCCCTTAATCCCACCCAAGCATAAAAACAAGAATTTGAAACCCTTTTTCATTGTTTGAAAATGTCTATTCCAAACCTAGCTAAGATGTCCCGGTAACTAGTTTTGCTACTTTGACACCCAAACCAATTCTAATCTTTTATAAACCTATTAAGTTTGAACCTTGTTGAGATGAGGGATCTAGTTTGCATACGCTCGGGTTCCGAGGATCCTAAAAGTAGATTTCATCTTGGTTGATGCTCAAAAACAAAATGATCTGAACACATTGTGTATAGGATTTTTGAGATCAAGCATTTCCATGATTGCTTTAATATGAAATTATGTATTTGTGCACCTCTCATATATATTTGCAGACATGTCACTTACCCTAAAGAACCAATCACTTCATTCTAATACCTAATTTTGTATGTTTTATTAATTGCATATTAAGTTAAACTATTCCTTGAGTTAGTGTGCCAAAAAGAAAAAAAGTATCTTATAATCAATCTCCAAAGTAAACTTATCTCATACTCATTCAATCTAGAAAAAAACATAAATGTTTGTCTACTCCAAAATCTCAAATAAAAGCACTTATCAATATAATCACAAATTGTTATGTACTCCAGATTATATATATATATAATGGTGTATACAAATTGTTATAAGCAATATTTGGTTTGGAAATATAAATATGATTCTATATAAGACAAAATGTAACATACCCTACCAATCGGTTAAATGAAATCACTTGACCAGAAGAGAACCCAATACAATGTGTCAACACGAGTTCCAAAGTCACAGGGAAAAGGGGCCAAAAATATTTCACAAGCCATACGATATTTAAATTTAATGTGGCTGTCGTGGCAGTGTGAGCCATTGGATCCAATGTCCCACACCGCGACGACGGGCGCATTAAATATCAAATGGCCTGTCAAATATAGTTCGCCGGAAAAGAGGATATGCTCTACGAGCTGTCATTCCTTTTGTCATTTAATTTCAGCAGCTACTTTTTCTCATGCTGTTTCTCTTTCGGCTCTTCCATCGCTTTATTCCGAGTTGGAAGTCTGCGTATAAACAGATGTAAAGAGATTGTATCGCTTTATTCCCAGTTGGAAGTCTATGTATAAAGAGATGTAAAGAGATTGTTGTAAATGCTAGAGGATAGGCACTTGGGCCCTCGAGATAATCTCTTGCTGGCATCCAATGCAACTAATATCTAACCGATAAACTCTGCCCAGCAAACAGCATCCCATGCCAGATAAGCTCTGCTTTTAGTGTCCTTTTCTGCTTCAAAGCTAACGACGTTTTAAAAAGAGAGAGTTCGCTCGCTGATTGTTCACACAATCGTTCACTCTAGTGATTTTTTATGGTATTTACTCTAGTATTGTTATGCTGTAAATCTATATAAGCTGGTTTTTAATAATGACTAATCAGTTTAATGCCCATATTGTTTTCTATCCTCTTTCTACTTCACTTGTTTTCTTTCATTTCTTTAATAGAGAGGTCGGACCGTCAAGTACCGAAGGCACCTCTTGAACTACTTCTGCACAATCGCTTCGATTTGTCAGAACGTATAAATGAATTAGCGTTCAGTCTCAGCCATTAACATGAAGCAAGGCATAAGACGGTACATGCAGAGACTTTGCATAGACGTCTCGGGAATGGAGTTGAAATGCGATACCGCATCCGCTATACGATCAACATTCCGGTAGGCGTAAGCAGAATATAAACTGACAAGAAAAAGTAAATCTTGAAGTCAGTGGATTGGAGGAGCACTTCGTGGCAGCATAACTTATTAGAGAAACATTTAATTGGGATTGGAGGAGTCGTAGTAACTGCACGCTTTGTCACTTTTTTCTTTCAATGATTCTATTGCACCGACAGCCAGGCACATCTTTTTTTCTCTTAAAACCAAACCCCAACTAAATACCATGACAAGATTTTGCAATATAGAGTCAATTTTGAACAAATTCCGAGCTTCCATTTAGGTATTGTACAATATCTAGTCAATTTCGTAACAGTCCCGAACTTCTGTTTAGTTATAAATGGAAAATCCAGGGAATTTATCCATGATAAAGTAACAACACTGGCTTCAGTTCAAAATTTTGCATACTAAACGCACAGCATTTTACCTTACAATGTATGAGATTTCTTTTGGTAAATTAGAGACTGTGTCAATCAGCTTTCCAGCGAAGCTAATGTAATGAGAATAGCCATAGGTATAGTGATATAGATGTATCAGTAGGCGTTTCTAATTATAGGACACTCTGTGAGGGCGGTGGATCCCTGTTGGTATGTATAACTGATTAGTTCAAGTACATAATAGTCTTGACTAGCGTTGGAGACTGCAGGAAATTATTGATGACTCGGACAGTCTGAGAAGGTATCTCGATTTCAAAAGAAACAATTTGTGGATTGACACGTAAGACGCTGATATGATGATGTAATATATGTCTATATTAATAGAGGATTTAGTGTTTTCTCTTATATGATCCATACATATATGGGGTGGGGTGTTCAATGGTGATTATGATTCTTAGTTTGTCATAATTGTCATTATTATTAAGGTGTTGAAAAGTTTCCTCGTTTGTTATAATGTACTATGCTTTAGCTTTTAAGGACAAGAAATGGTATGAGAGCTATATGAGATAGAGAAATTTATAGGATTATGGATGGGTTAGTAAAGTATTTCTATTTCATATTGTTGTGATGTATTGGAAAGTGGGTGATTCATGCTTGTGTTGTATTGGAAAGTGGGAGATTATTTGTTGTGTTGTATTGGAAATTGGGAAATTGATTTTTGTTAATTGAAGCATTGTGTAGATTAAGTGAAAAAATGTATTAATATACTAAAAAGATGTTTGAAGACATTAGTGTTGATTATCACTGTATTATCATTTTAGGTCATGAAACATGAAAGTTAAATATATATGTGGCTGAGTTGCTTCTATCATATAGTTTTGAAAGCTCAAAATCTTTTTTTCACGCATAAGATATGACATCTACAAATTCATGTATTCAAATTGATAAGTTTATATGTATAAGTTTAATCTATGGAAGATCAAGCTAGAACATATATCTTTAACTAGGGGTTCCAAATATGGTTAGGATATAATGGAGGAGAATGAAATTGTTTGTGTCATTAGATCATAATGAATTTTCAAGATAAAAGATCCAAAATTTTTTATAAGACAAGTTATAATTTCTATATAATAGAATGTCTTTATTTAAAAAGTCTATTAAGGAATTTTGGAAACTCAAGATGAAGTAAGAGGCGATTTAACATCATTATTCCTTTAATTCAATTTCCAATTAATTTGAATCCATTGAAGGAGAAGTGAGTGAAGAGGAGAAATGCGTTGTCATTCAAAGTAATTTCTTGACAATGAGTATCATTGGTATGATAATATTTCCAAAAATAAAATGATATGTAGAGTAATTCGAGAAAATACAAAAATAGGTTAGTGGACAAAAATCAATATCTTATTATTATGGTAAAAACCATAATGACCATATTGACAAAGTGCACTATAACAAAATATACATAGAAACTTTCAACATACTTTTAATTACTCTCAACACACTTTGAAATTCAATATTAATATTAATTACTACCACAACAACTTATCAAGATGGTGGTTGAGTTGTACTTGGTCACCCTTCAACTGTCGACTTTGTTGACTTTTCTCAAGATCAGTGTGATCTTGCATTGGATCTCAAGCCACTAGAGTGGTACCACTTTATATGAGGTACATTTTTCTAACCTTCTCTTAGGACCTATGTGCCAAGGATAGTCTCTGGTAGATACATTTTATCGGGTGTAGGCCTCCCAAAGGTAAAGGAGGCATACAAAAATTTCCTCAGGATATATTGAAAATGACCTTGGAGTGCAAAGGAAGATGTAATATCCCAATTTTTTACCTTAACTATATTGGGCATGAGCCCCACTGCATATGAGTTACTTGGATGTATATGTTTATATATTGGGCATATGCCCCAATGCACATGAGTTATGTTGATTAGTTAGATATATTAGGTCTAAGAAAATGCACATGTTGTATTGTCTTGTATATGATTATATATGTTAGGCATAAGCCCTGATGGGCAAAGACTATTTTCGTTGTAAGATGTACATGATTTTTATGTGATTAGAACTAATACATATACTGAGATGATTTTTGTGATGTATTGTGTAGAAGACTAAATGCATGATTGAGTTCTATATTGTGTTGGGTGTAAGCTCTGAAGCACATGAGTGATGAGATTTTGTGTTGAGCATATGAGTTATGAGATTTTGTGTTGAGCATAAGCTCTGGAATGCACAAGTTGTGAGATTTTATGTTAAGCATATGCTCTAGAGCACATGAGTTATAAGATTGGAAGTGTTCAACATACGCCCTGGGGCACTCCAAGCAGATGATGAGCATAAGCTTTAGAGTATAGGATATTTGGCCATTGTATCCCTAGGTGTATTATACAAGTACATCCTAGTATTAGTGTTGAGTGAGAGGCTCTGGAATTGCACTAATGTAAATCCCAATAAATAGTGTTGGGCTTAGGCTATGAATAGTGCTAGGGGTTAATGAAATTAAGTTTGCTAAGTGAGAATGACTCTGAACATCACCGAACCTTATCATATTTATTTTGAGTTGATTAAATAAAATTTCAGATCTACTTCTCATCAAGGACTAGAAGAACTACCATGACATACGAGATAATCCAACATGGAAGGAGGATCTAAAGCTTCCTAACCTAGTTGAACGACCAAGCCATACCTGAGGCCTCGATAAAAGAATTAATGTAAACTAAGGGAAGCATCAACTAAATAAACTATGATATATGATGCATGAATAAATATTAAGAATAAAATGTAAAGTTTATATATAGATAGACAGATAGATAGATAGATAGATAGATAAAGAAATAAATACAACTAAAATAATAAGTAAGATACTATGTAGTTCTTATAAACTAAAATAATTAAATAAATATTCAATTCTAAATCTCAAGTAGGAACTACTGAAAAGTTCCTAGTTAAAACAAAAGAACTATTAATTCCATATAAATCAAATTAAAGATTATTTTCAAGAATATAACGAATTCTTGATTCAACTGAAGTATAAACCAACCGTCCTTTCCTAAAAATATTTTCTATAAGGTCCAATACATGAGAAGGCTTGGGGATCTCATCATTATTCCTGAATAGTTTGGTGATAATTTTCCAAAAACCAACAGTCTTATACAAATCCTGATTTTCCAAACAGCAACAACCTCGCCTTTAGAAGTTTTAGATCACTTGCATGTTGGAGCCAGCTNTCATACCTAAGGTAAGATATAGATAGTTTTTTTTATTAATTTTGGGTGTTTAAGTGTGCAGGGTCTTTTAGCCATTACAAGCTGCATAGTTGCAGGTAAGAGGTTTTTACATTTCCAAGTTATTTTAATTATGTTTAGAGGTTGTAGTTATAGTCATTATGCTTTAGATTAAGATATGTAATTTTACTCTCCCATTGTTAGAATAAATGTTTCACGTTTGTTTTATTAGATAAATTAAAATCTTAGTTTTTAATTCTTATATAGATTGTAGGGTAAAATTCCTATGAAATTTGTATAAAACTTGCTTCAAAATTTTATATTATATGCTAAGGATTAACCTAGATCCAACCTTTAGCTTTCTAAATGAATTGAATAACCAGACCTATTTCAAACCATACTCAAACTAAACCCCACATCACAACACCGTCTCATTTTTAAAAATAAAGTAAAAATAAAACCCTTAAGTATAAAATTACACAAAATTTGAAAAGGTATATGACCTTAATAAAATAATAAAACCTTATCGAATAAACGTATCCATTCAATGAAATCAATTAAATAAGTTAAATAAAAAATTTAGAGACATCCACGTTATCATTTAAACTACTCATTAACCAAATTAATAAACAGTCTAAATAAACCTAATCAAATAACCACGGATCGAATCCCTTAACAAACTGAAGAAACCACATAAAGGATAGGCATCAGTCATTGCTTTATTCATTAAAACAATCAATAAATAGGCTAAACAAATATTCATTAATGTTAACCAGGGATCGAATCCATTAACAACCAAACCACATAAACCATTGTTTAGCATTCGTTGTTTATAAACTTTAAAACATTTAAGAAAAAATATACAGTCATCCACGATAGCCATTAAACTATCATTTTTCCTCAAGGAACAATCCCCATCCATCCTGTACAGGGGATTGCCTAACCTAATTTCGGCTTTGGCATATTACATTTTCCAGTTACGAAAACAAAATTATACATATAATCTATACACGTTACAATAAGATTCATCACCATTCCTCTAACACAAAGTCAAAGAGCCTACCCACGTTTTAAGAGGAACATTTTACATTTTAAAACCAAAATCTAAACCAATCAAAATTGTAAACATTAAATCAACTATCGAAACCCTAGATTGAATCTCATAAGATATGACTGGGAGCGTTAAATAATATTAAATAAATAACAAACATAAAATATATCTCAACTATCAAAATCCCAGGTTGAATATCATAAGCTCCGATGGGGAGTGTTTAAATATTAGATAAATAACAAACATAGACAATACACCAACTATTGAATCCATTAAAAAATATCGTAAGACTGCCCATACAAGAATTAATTTATAAACTATATATACACACAGTCGATGCCACATAGGCCATCTTGGGCCATGGTTATACGACCACCATCAAAACCATGGGATTAAAATGAAAAAAATGATGGCATTATCATCCTACACCAAGTATTATATTGTAATGTATAACAATGATAAGATCTAGGGTTTCCCTCGACAACATACAAAACACATTCCAATAAATGTTACAATGAAATCATTACCAAACCCACATGAATTTACTAGGAAATCAAATCGAGCATGAAGCTAGGGATTTGCCCCCTGTCTGTATAAACAAAAGCTAAAATTCCCAATCAAAAACATTTATCATTAACAGAGGTAAAATCCATTTAAAACGCTAAATCGTTTCCATAAAACACAATGTGGGTTTAAAACCCAAACTTTATCCACAACCAACAAATAACTATCAAAACGTCATTATCATATTTCCATTCCAGAGCAATGACACTGATATAATTTTAACCATCGAATAAATTAAACCACAGTTCTCACAACAAACAAAGATCCGAGATAGATCAAATGAAACACCATTATAATTATCCAACATGAAGTTTATATTACACAGCTAATGTACAAAAATCTTGAATGGGCTGAGAACCACTAAAGACAAACCTACAATTTAAAGACTAAGTTTCGCCAATATTTTCCCAAACACTAGCGAAAACCAATTGGGAAGCTAGTTACAAAATTCACACAGAAAAACCCCATAAACCCTGTAAATGACCAATCAATTCCGTAAAGGTCCTCATCTTATGGGCTTACCTAGAATACATTGTCGGACCTTCCCTTTTCCACAGTCGTAGATCATCCCATGCTCTCCCAAACCCGCGATTGGAAATTTTGATGCATTAGAAGTATGAATTCAAAACATAAACAAAAAGTATGAACGATTTAAACCATAACCAAGACTACATACCTATCAAACCATTCGCGTCGGTACTATAAAATATCACCCCTGTCTTCGTCGATCAATGGTGGATCTCAACCCCCCTTACCAACAATGAAAACACAATGCAAAAGCGGGTTGCGAAACTGTAGGAAGGGTTTTATGTCTTGTGTCATCATGGAGGAGCCATGATGCCCTTTAAATGAGCTCATTAAAACCTTCCAACTATCCCCCACTACAAATGAGATGTAAACCCTTTTCTCTACATTTTTAACTCACACATTTTCTCATTGAGATCTTGCACCCACTTTCTATAGTTTAAGTCCAATACAATTGTTTAGATTTTTTAATACCATACGAAAACTCTTATTGTTTAGGGTTAACAACTTTAGGTGTTAGGCCTTTTTATTTTTTTCATCATGCAATGATAGCATAAGTTTTGCAGTGAAATAATTGTAATAATAATAGATACGTCATGCATTATTTCGCAAGAACTAAGTAATCCTAGTTTTCCAAATCCCCTTACCTTTTCGAGTGAGTCGTTAGGAAAACTCCTGCCACTCCTCCCCTTTAAATACAAAGGTAAGTTAGCCTCTTCATTTATGAAAATAAGAAATAAGATAATGTAACATGTAATAAAACATGAATAAAAAAATATCAGAACATTAGCAAACCAGATAAAATATACATAACTACCAATACATCGGAATATAAAAGAATGATATTACAACATGATCGTAAAATAGAAATCATACTAAAAGAAAAAAAGAACCAGAACTTAGGAATAGTTCTTATCAAGTTATAGTTCCGCAGTTAAGAATAAGACGTCCCTTAAGATCTTAGTAGTACTATTAGTCCTACAATTTTTTATTTTTTATTTTTACAGATTTTAGGGACATTACAAGTGGTATTAGATTTGAGTTTCAACATTTAGAGACCTAATGGGCGCTACTAAACATCCGTTGTAGAAATAAACATTTCAAAACTGTATTTGTGATTTTTTGAACTAACAGAAGATTATTTGTTACTAAATTTTTAAATTGTAGATTGAAAGAACAATCCAGATCATGGACACCAAAGAAGAAAACAACCAACAAGGGAACCTAAATTCCTTAACTTGAGAAGCATAACTTATGGTGGAAATAAATTATGACCTAATGAAGACCATACAGAGTCTGCAAGAAGACTTATAAAGATATAAAGATGGTATCATGAATGAGAGAAAAGAACAGAAAGCAATAAATGAAGCTTTACTTCGGAACATGATGGGAGTAAACCCTCATTGACAACCTACCCATTCAACCAATAAATCTAAGGAAAATTATCATTGTAAAAGGACCAGTAGTAGAAACAAAGAGGGAAGAAAATAACACACCATGATATTCCATAAGGAGAATATCACAGTCTTTCTAATGATGGTTCACTCTCACCTTGCAGAAAAAGGAAGAAAAATGATGAGAACCTTCAAGGAGAATTTCGAAAGATAAAATCCCCAACCTATCTATGAAGGAGAGATGAATACTAGAGAGAAGGCTACAAAATGGCTCCTAGGTATGAGAAAATACTTTTGAGTACAAAACTACTCCCGTGAGATGAAATCCCAGCTATCCATTTAAAACTTAAATGGAAAAGCAACTAGATGGTGGAGAGACCTAAAGCGTGCTAAAAAGGATGAAGTAAAAGAAATCAGATGGAGTAATTTTCGCAGAATATTTCAGGAAAAATACATATCTGAAAGATTCTTTGACAAAAAAGTGAAATAATTTCATGAGTTAAATATGGGCTCCATGACAATAGATTCATTTATCAACATATTTTTAGATCCATTACATTATGTACTTTACATAAAGGATGAAAATGTCAAGATATAACAGTTTTTGGGGTGTCTTCCTCCAAATTTTCCAAAGAGAATTGAGTTTGACATGCCCAAAACTATGGACACTACCTTACACAAAGCTATACTTTATTATGAGCATGGAAAAATTAGGTAGGATAATTTAAGTAGAAGTCGAGACAGGTCTAGGACCTTCTCAGACAACCGAAAACTTGGTTTTAAACCATTACCTTACAAAAAACATAACAATAGTTTTCTTTCTAACATAAATTTCAATAAGATAGGTGCAAGGCCAAATGTGCCTGCACCAAATACCAAAAGACCAGCAGCAAAATGAGGAGCCAAGGCTACCCCACTGCAGGTTAACTCTTTGAAATTCCAAGGGGCCCATTATGTCAGAGATTGTCCAAACACGACTAATGGAGTCCTACACAACCTGTAATAAGACCCAACAGTAGAGGACATCGCTAGTACACCTAGGATCTATGCAGTACTAAACGGCTGACAAGTAGACCATCATACCACTATGGTTGAAATAGAAGGTAAGGTTTCAAACACTACCATCACAATATTGTTGACATGTGTAAACTACACAAAGTGAAACATAAGATACCTTGGCTGGTACAACTAGCCATTGGAACAAAAAGAAAGGTTTCAAAAATAATAAGAGACAATGAAGTAGACATGACTGTGTTTCCAGCTAAGGTAGATATAAATATATTACCCTTAGGATCATACGACATACTTATAGGCATGGACTAGTTGGAAAAACACCATGTTATGCCTGATTGTCTAAACAAATAAATCTTGTGAATGGACAACCAAGGGAATCAAACAAAGATTCAAGGCATACCCAAGAAGGTTTTTCTTAGACATATATCCACCTTAAAAGCGAAGAAATTTATTATGAAGGGATGGATTCTTTTTGCAGTTAACATACATGATGTAGAAGCTGAGAGAGAACAACAAATTGAGGACTTTTGTGTTCTTGCGGACTTTTGAGGATGTATTTCCTGAGGAAATACAATGATTACCACCAAAGCATGACTTATATTTTTCCATAGAAATGACACTAGGGTCAGTACCAACTTCAACACCTTCAAACCGCATGAGCACACCAGAATTGATGGATCTCAAGTTACAGTTGCAAGAGTTGATAGAGAAGAGTTATATCCAACCTAGTGTGTCCCCTTGGGGAGCACCTATAATTTTCATCAAGAAAAAGGATGGCACGCTGTGGATGTGCATCAATTATGAAAAATCAACAAAATTACCATTAAGAACTGTTACCCACACTCTAGGATCGATGACTTGTTTGATCAAGTTAGAGGAGAAACGATAATTTCAAAGATCAACTTGTGATCCGGATACCGTTGGGTACGAATCCGTGATGAAGATATACACAAAACCTCCTTTCATACCCAATACAACCATTACGATTTTATAGTACTTCCTTTTGAGATAACCAATGCATTGAAAATTTTTATGTGCATGATGAACAATATATTTACTAAATACCTAGATAAGTTTGTATTGTTCTTTATAGATAACATACTAGTTTAATCGAAGAGAAAAGAAGAACATGAGGAACATCTACGTATAGTAATATGGGTGTTATGGGAACACCAACTTTACGTTAATTTTAGCAAATGTGATTTTTACAAACCATAGATACAATAGATAGGTCACATAATTTCCAAGAAAGGGATAGTTGTCGACCCATAAAATATTAAAGCCATCAAAGAATGGCCTACCCATACTTGTGTTAGAGACATAAGGTATTTTATAGGATTAGATGGTTACAATTGAAAGTTCATTGAGAAATTTTTGAGGATTTCCTGTCCCATGACCGCCTTACAAAAGAAGGAAAACATATTTTTTGTGGACAACTGAGTGCGATAAAAACTTACAAAAGATTAAGCTTCTTTTGACTACCACACCTATACAACGAATTATGGATGTCGAAGGGGATTTTGTTGTTTGCATAGATGTGAGAAATAAAGGACTTGGTCGAGTCCTCATCCAAAATGATTATGCAATACGTTATGAGTCATAGAAATTATTGGAACAAGAACAAAATTATCCCACCCACAATCTTGAGCTAGAATCCATTATCCATGCCTTGAATATGTGGAGGATGTTATATTTTTATCATTCAAGCTAGAATTATGATCTTAGGATCTTTAACTAAGAGAATAAAATGCACAACAATAAAACACAAGAGACAAGAGACACAAATAATTTTCCTCGGGGAAACCATAAAGGAGAAAACCCCACAACTTCCTCAGAGATAGAATCAACACCAAAAGTAAAACCCGAAAACATAAAGATGATCTCCTAACAGTAGCAGTCTCTTTCTTGTCCCACTAACTTCTCCTCTCACTCATGCGCTCCAATGAGTGATTGTGTGTGTGATAAATAGAGAGACTCACTCTCTATTTATATTCTTTCGTTCACTTGAAACCCACTACAACATGTTGGCCTCACTTAACAATTACTTACTAGAGCCAACATCTCTAGGAGTGTCTAATAACCCTAGTGCCCCACAACTTGTGGGGATTTTAACCCTTGATCAATAGGAGGGTTACCCACAATGACTTGACATGACTTTTATATTATAGAAACTTCCCAAAATAAACATCGAGGAATGACATGAATCAATTACATTACAGACACATCCCGGAATAAACATCGGGGTACAATACATAAGATATACAGATGAATACATTCCAAAGTTACAATTACATCAACACTCCCTCTTAACTAGGAACGTATTCTCTCGACACAATTTATTATTACAAGTCTTCTTCTTTGTATCATTTGGATCATCATCGAGTCCTCGTCATATTCATCTTTGAATATGGATAATCACTTGATCTGGATCATCACCACTGGATCTGGATCATCACTCGATCTGGAACTTCATCACTGGTTCTAGATCATCACTTGATCTGGATCATCTCTGGAGCATCATCTCTAGATCTGAATAATCTCTGTTGGATCATCAATATTGAATCTTCACAGGTGCTATCTCATGATTCTTCTTGTCATAGGAAGTTCTACAGAGCCAGCCCTTTTTCATGCTATATGTAGGCCTAGCCACCATGTAGGTATTCTTCATTGCTTATATCTGACACTTAAGTCAGAATGGCCTGACCAACACTTACATCTAACCTACTCGTCAGAAAGGCACGCCCAGTTCTTAGATCTGATCATATAGGAACCAATCCTATAATCACATCAGAAAGGCCCAGCACTCACATCCATTCAACGAATGATCGAAATGGCCCAGCACTTACACTTTGCCATGCGAGGAACCAATCCTCCATGCCAAAAGGATTTGCACTTACATCTGATCAACCAATGATTGAAGAAAGGCAATTGCACTTACATCTAATCAACCAATGATCAAAGAAAGGCACAACACTTATATCTGATCAACCAATGATCAAAGAAAGGCTCAACACTTATATCTGATCAACCAATGATCGAAGAAAGGCACAACACTTATATCTAATCAACCAATGATCAAAGAAAGGATTATCACTTATATCTAATCAACCAATGATCGAAGAAAGGCTCTGCACTTACATCCAACACATGCGAGGAACCAATCCAACATGCATGTTCGAAAAGGAATGCACTCACATCTGATCCTATAGGAACCAATCCTACAGTCATATAAGAATGGCCCCTAGTCCCAGAGTGAGCTACCTAGTAACTGACCAGGTGCCTCCATTCTCTAGGAGAATGGTAGTTTCCCTTACATCTGTCCTACTAGACAGAATGGCCAGCACTCACATCTAACATGGAAGGAACCAATCCTCTCACCATGACAGAATGGATCAGCCCTTACATTTGACCTAATTGTTAGAATGGTTATGGATTCAGCACTCATATCTCACGTGGAAGGAACCAATCCTCTCACCATTACAGAATGGCTCAGTCCTTACATCTAACCATGGAAGGAACCAATCCTCTCACCATTACAGAATGGTTCAGTCCTTACATCTAACCATGGAAGGAATCAATCCTCTCACCATGTTAGAATGGCTATGGGTCTCATCATTTTCCCTTGGAGGAAACCTCGATATGGAGAACACCAAGATTCTCCCTAAAGTACTCGAACTTCACCCTAGCCAATGGCTTTGTCAACACATCAACTATCTGTTCCTCCATTGCAACATACTAGAGCTTCACTGCTCCCTTCTGCACCATATCCCTGATATAGTGATACTTGATCTCGATATGCTTCGACTTGTCATGGAACACCAGATTCTCTGACAACTTCACTCAACTCTGGTTGTCACAATGTATAAAAGTAGCATCCATCTAGAGATAAAATGAATCAGATAGTAGCTTCCACAGCCATACTGCCTCACAACTAGATGAACAAGCTGCGACATACTCTCCTTCAGCTATACTCAGTGCCACACAGGATTGCTTCCTGCTAAATTAATAGATCACACCTGATCCCATACTAAACCAACACTCTGAAGTGTTCTTCCTATTGATGGCACTACCCAATCTGAATCAACATAACCTTCCAGGTTAATATTTTGATTCATATCACACTTGATCCCATACTCAATTGTACCCTTTGCAACCATCAAGTGAACATGTCTCAATGTCTTCACAACAAAGAAAATATTGGGTCTTGTATCTGCTAGGTACATCAAGGGATATATCATCTGATGATACATCGTGGCATCAACCATCTCTGATGAGGCATCGCTCAATAGCTTCATGTTCGATGCCATAGGTGTGGTCATGGACTTACAGTCCATCATCCTGAACCTCTTCGAGATCTCTACTACATACTTCCCTTGTCCACACCTCCATGCCTAGAAAATAGTGCATCGACACATAACAAGAGCATCACTTGTCTTCCGCATTCAACCTTGAAGCAAAGGTTGGAATCCAATTTACTATCAGTAAAGCCTAGAGTCATCATTAATATGTCCATCCTGTCGTACCATGTCGAACCTTAGGATCTTCTATAGTCACTCCCTCTGAAGCATCATACTCCCTCTGTCTTTCATACTCTATGCACTAAAACATTATGTACTGGAGTGACAAGTAGCTTCCTCTGCTACTAATATTCTATGTATCCATCTAGGGTCACTGGATTCCAAGATCCTCTATCTTGAACTTTTTTTTTTCAAAAGTTATTCTCACACCCATATGTGAGCTTGTTATCCTTTATCAACCTTGTGGAAAAGGTTTAGATCTTCATCAAGCTCCTCGTGTATGTGTTATCCCATGGGTGTCTTCTGAACTCATACAAGGCCTTCTTTTATTTGTGCACATGATTCTGCTAGTCATGTGTCTCAACTCCCAATGGCTACAAATATCTCTTTGTAGTCTATGCCTTGTATCCCATGATGTTTCCATCTACTGCATGATGGAACTATGAATTTCCCTTCATGTATCGATACTGCATCCTAGACATCATTCTTCTTGAACTGATCTTTCCTTTGTTCTTGGAAGGTTCTGCATCAATGATGTCACTACATTCATCATATTATTTTTCATTTTGAAATGTCGTCACTTGTTCTTCGGAACAAGTCTCATCCTTCTTTGCTTGTAGCCAATTATGTATGCGATCTTTCCTACAAGTCAAATGCATTTGTATGGTTAGAAACATTTCATAAGAAGTATTCATACTGGCAAGTTCTTATGTATAAATATATGATCATGCAACTACTTTAGCCAATACAACATTCATTCATATATCACTGAAACGTTTCTAGATTCCTTCCATCTCTACCAGGACAACATTGAGATTGCGCACTAATCCAATATGTTAGCAAAGAGGTTTCATTCTAGATAAGTAGCAATAGAGATTTCTATAGCACCATGAGCTACTTACCCATCACATGCATATTAGTAGTATACTGTCATTAATGTAAACATTCTATCATGCATAATACATTAACTAAATATAAGAAAATGCATAACAAAACAATATTATGAAATGACAATTGAATACTTATCTTTATTTGTTTCGTGGGTAGACTCCTTCTTGAGCCTTCAACTTCATCGTCTTCTTCATTCATAATAGCATCGTTTCTTATCCAAGTGGATAAGAGGTTCTTCAAGAGTTGATTTCTTCATATTCCTCATTGCTTGAGGGATCTTCTTTGGATGGTGAGAGCTTGATTTTTAGTTGCTCCCATCTTCTTTTCTCTTATTATTAGTTGAGCTTCTTCTTGGGTGTGCTCACGAGGACTTCACTTAGTGAACCTCTCACATAGCACGTGCGATCGTGAGATATTAAACAATATCCTTAATTTCGAGAGATATTGACCCAAACTCTTTTTGTTGAAACCCCCTCCCAATACTTAAAACCTCCTCCCTGCCCCTGTTTATACCTCAATCCTTATAAACCACCCTACCCACCCCCACCTTAAACCCCTCATCCCCCCAATACCTGCAATATATTGGTTCAATTTTTGATAATTTTAAAACCCACAATATGAACTAACGTGATAGGATATTGGTCAACAAGTGAAGCCCCCGTGGGTGTGCTCTTCCTAGAGTCTGCTGAAAGTAATCACTTCCTTCTAGTACACATTCTTCGAATGAATGAATCCCATGATCTTGGGAGGCCATTCGAGGTGGATATCACCACTTCTACACTCTTCACTTCTTCTTTTACCACTTCAAGTTGTTCTCTGATTTGAGAGACCCTTGTAAAGTATGACTATATGGTCTCTTCATTTTAGATCTTCACACTCTTCAACTGGCTTCTTAAGGTCATATTCCAAATTATGTTCTTCCCTTCAAATAGCTTGGTCAAGGAATCAAACATATTCAATGTCTTTAAGAAATAAACTTGTGGTACAAGTTTATCCGTGATTGAATCAATAATGATCTTCTTGGCCTTGATCAAATTATTCTTGTGTAAGGCTTTTAGCCTTATCTCCCTCTGGAACTTGAACCTTTCTACTTGTGTAGGTGTCCAATTCATTTTATTTAGAGAGATAATATACATCCATGCTTGGAAGTTGTCAACTTCAACAATCTTATCATCAAGATGATGTGATAGATCACTTTGGAATGAGAACCTCAAATGAAAATAGCAAAAGATTAGATCTTACCGATTTGAGGTGTCCTTCCTGGTTCCGAAGTTGGATGATTTAGGGTTTGTCAAAGAAACCTTAATTTTAAAACTTGGAATATTTCATATCTGATTGGATAAAAAGATAGATCTCTTCAAGTTGAGCTATCCAATGTACTCCTTTTCTAAAAACAATGGAGGGAAGCTCCCGGAATAGGAAGCCCTAGTTTTCCAATTTCTTCTACAGAAAATCCTGTTACTGTTTCTGAAGTATCTATGAAATTAATACTCCTATGTGTCTGAAAATTCCTACTAAGGTAGCCTCGCATGTCCCTGATCCAACAACATAGTTTTCATTAGAAATTTTTTCACCAATTGGGACTTATGATCCTTTTCCCAAGGTGACCTGTTTCAGGACAGTTCAGAACAACGAAGTTGTACAAACTACCAATTGTCACTGGTTCATCTTCTAAGTCTAAATTTTGGACCACAAAAATTAAAATCTTCTCCCTTCCTAGAAAATCTTCAGAAATTTCATTTGGACCTTTGTATCCCAAGATATATCAGTTCATCCCAGGTGTCCTATTTATGGATGAATTCTGGAAGAGGATAGAACCCTAACTTGGAGGGATCATATCTCCCAGAATATAGCGAACCAGAGGCTGAATTTCCGATATAGTGTACATCATGTTTTTAGATTTGCCAGATTAAATTTTCAGCTCCTGATCCTTTTCCAATATTAGGATATAGCGAATGTAGGAAAACTTAGCAGTTTTAGTATTTAGGGTTTTTCTAGCTCGGGGTCAAACTAGGGTTTGACTTTCCCGGAGTTTCACCCAACCAAAAATATTGATCCAGGTCTCTAGAATTCTATTTTCATGAGGAGAAAAATCTTATGCTGGGATCACTAAAAAATTCCTCTTCTATAGAAAGCCCTAATTTCCCGCACTAAACCTGAAAATGCTCGGAATCGAATTCTGCTTCGACAGAAAGATGCGCCCTTTAATGGAGGGTCATCCTAGCATAATTTTGCTGATGGATTGTGGAGAGAGACTGAAAAATTAAGAATCCCTATCTTCTGCAGCTACATAATGTCTTCTTCTAAGGTTAGCTCTGATTCCATGTTAGATTTTTATCATTCAAGCTAGCATTATGGTCTTAGGATCTTTAACTGAGAGAATAACATGCACAACAATAAAACACAAGAGACAAGAGACACAAATAATTTTCCTTAGGGAAACCATAAAGGAGAAAACCCTACAGCTTCCTTAGAGATAGAATCAACACCAAAAGTAAAACCTGAAAACATGAAGATGATCTCCCGAAAGCAGCAGTCTCTCTCTTGTCCCAGTAACTTATCCTCTCACAGATGGGCTCCAATGAGTGAGTGTGTGTGTGATAAATAAACAGACTCACTCTCTGTTTATATTCTTTCGTTCACTTGAAACCCACTCCAACATGTCAGCCTCACTTAACAATTACTTACTAGATCAGACATCTCTAGGAGTTTCTAATAACCCTAGTGCCCCACAACTTGTGGGGACTTTAACCCTTGACCAATAGAAGGGTTACCCACAATGACTTGACATGAATTTTATATTATAGAAAATTCCCAGAATAAACATCGGGGTATGACATGACTCAATTACATTACAGACACATCCTGAAATAAACATCGGGTTACAATACATAAGATATACGGATCAATACATTCCAAAGTTACAATTACATCAACAGAGGAACTGCCTCATGCGGAAGAAGTTTCTTTTGAAGGAAGACAACATGAGTTTGAAGTATTTGTTCGATGAAATAGATCTAAATTCCAGGCAGGACATATGGTTGGACTTCCTTAGTGAGTACCACTTAGACTTAAAACATATAGAGGGAAAGGAGAATAAAATCATTGATGCTTTAAGTCCACAAGCTCATATGTTGTATGAGGTAAGTTTGAGCCAAACATATTTGTATTTACATGATAGCATCAGAACAAAAAGAAGAGTTGATTGTTTCTATGTTGAATTCCTAAAAAATATTCAGGAGGATAGGTTGTTTTAACAACAAAAAGAATATAATGTAGACGAGACCAAACTATTTTGGTCCAAAGAGAGACTATATGTTTCAGAGAAGGAGACATCAGGTCCAACATTCAAACATAGTTTCATTAGAATCCCTACTCGGGCCACTCGAGATATAAAAAGATGATATAGGTAGTACATAAACACTTTTTATGGCCTAAGTTAAAGGTTGACATAACTTTATTCATTGCAAAATTTCTAAGAGTGTCATTTGGTCAAAGTTGAGCACCAACATCCTTTCAGGTTACTACAAGCGTTACCCATTGCGGAATGGAAATGAGAGGTTCGTTATCAGTATGGGTTTTATTATGGACCTAACAAAGAGAAAGAAGAAAAATGATTCCATATTTGTAGTGTTTGATAAGTTGTCTAAAGCGACACACTTTATCCCAGTTAAGTCAACTTACAAATCAATTCACATTGTTGACATATTCCTAAAGGAGATATTCTAATTGCATGGGATACCCAAAAAAATCATCTTGGATCGAGATACGAAGTTTACTAGTAACTTTTGGATATCTTTATTCTTCGGGTTAGAAACATAGTTAAGTTTTAGTAATCCTACCGAGCCGCAGATAGATGAGCAGAGAAAATGGGTAAATTAGATTGCGTATCACATGCTTAGAATGTACATGATGAATAATCCCACAATTTGGGAGGATTATCTGCACCTCACAAAGTTTTCATATAACAACAGATACCATACCTCCACCAAAATGAGTCTCTTTGAGGTACTTTGTGGTTGAAAGTGTAGGAAATCAATGACTTGGGATAGCCTTGTGGAAAAGCTCATGTTAGGGCATATTAATTCTGTCACAACAATATTAGGACAAATCATAAACTCACAAGTGATTCAATTGACAAATTACACATGAAATGATGAAATGGTACTACAATAGGAGGTTTCGCTTCTGTATTATTAGTAAAAGAATGAATGATGCAATATAATGCCATGCTGAATGCATGAATTCCAAGCTAATTTGAATTCTCTAGGAGGTCATTCAAAATTACATGGATTATTGTAGCTTAAATGAATGTCAGACACACCCAACACACTTAGTTAACCACTAATCTAATCAATAATTGACTCTCACACTAAGTCCTAACTGGATTAGACTACAATAGATGACTGATTTTAACTGAATGTGACTCAACACATGTCACTGCACATCCAACTCAAGGTGGTAGCACATACCTAACTCCAATTAGCTCCAATGGAGTTAACTGAAGTGACACTTGTCATCAGAAGTTGGTGGAGGTGCCTTAGTTCACTACAGATCAACCAAATCAGCCCAAAATAGCCATTTGCATGAAGGAGGCATCTTTACAACTCAGCTTAACTGATTGTTAGGTGAAACAATAAGCAGTTAGCAATTAGGTGCACTTATGACACTCATATCACCTTGGACTTGCTCCCTGTTTGAAGGAGGAATCCCAGTGAGCCTCCCTGATTGAAGGAGAAGGATTAGTTAGACTCCTTAACTAAAGGAACATGTGGTTGTGCTCATGCTATTGTCAGAGTGTGCTCATCTGATGCTAATTAAGTCAATTAAACTTAGGATAGTGTGTAAATAGGACAAAATTTACCAAATAAGTGTGCATGCTAGGTAAATGACTCCAACACCCCTCCTTAAGCTATACTCAGGAGGAGTAAAAATAAAATGTATGAAATTCTAGGGCCCCAGAAAGAATGGCCATAGGTAACCTTGTACAAAAATGTAACTCTAACAATGCTCAAAATAAATCTAAGTGAGGAAAGAGGGAAAACCCAGTGAGAAACCCCCCCCCTCAAGATGAACACTGAAGAAGCATCTGATCACCCTGATGAACTCACCCCCAACAATGAATGAAGGTAAGTAAAAATTTTCTCTATCAAGCTCTTGGTGAAGATATTTACAATCTGCTCATCTGTAGGGCAGTATTGTGGAACTAGGTTCCTATCATGCCTGATCTCCCTGATGTACACTAGTACAAAATGAGATATTAATGACTAAAAAAATGACTAAAATCAAGCTATAAATGACTATTTTTGAATCGGCGACTAATAGTAGCTAATTTCCACTATCTTCTAGCTAGTCATATTTCACGTAGTCATTAATAGCTTGACTTATTATTCATTGATTTAGTCATTGATAGTCAATGATTTAGTCACGGATTTAGTCATTGATTTAATCACTGATTTAGTCACTAATTGCAACAATTAATGACCAAATATATGACTAAATAAACTACTAGATGATAGAATTTTAATTACTAAGCTAAACATGACTAAGATATGGGAAATTAGCTACTAACAGTTGTATATATGTGAATTTAGTGGTTTTTGTAGTCACAAAATTATGATAGGGCATGGAGGAATCGAACCACCAACCTCCTGCCTATTATTAGGTAGGTGCTCTACCATTGATCTACCACCCTTAAGAAGTTGTTATTGCTTGAAAATTATGATATTCAAACAAATTTATGATAGATATAAATCTACAAACTACATAATTATTACTATTACAACTTACCAGTAACTGGTATTTATGATAAACTAATTCCTGAGAGCTATGTGCAATTTTCCCTATCTTCCATATCCATTCATGTTACCAGAGAGAACATAATACCTCTGTGATGGATGTGATACCAATTAGGTCAACCAATTTATGAAATATCTCTTGGCGTGCCTAAATATATAAGAAAAATATCATTATATGAAATCAAGCAAAGTAAAAGTCAAATAAAGTAAGCAAACCTTGTCATTCATAAAACAATCTATCAGTGACAATATAAAAATATATGAAAGTGAAATATTTCAGACTGAGTGCTACCAAGTATAAGCTACAATATCAGCCAATTCTAGAAAATTAAACATATTTTTATAGAAGTCTAAAGGCTACCAAAATAAGCAAGCAAAATAAATTCAACACACATTTCAAAAAGAGTTGAATCAAATAATAAAAGCATACTCAACATTATAGTTGACACATTTTACATGAAAATAAGTGTGAAACATTCAATCATGTTTGTAAGTTTATCTCTAGCTAACCTACCTTAGATAGGGAACACAACTAGACTGATACAAATAATTATCAAAACCAAGGGCACTCCAAAAGTGCACCATAGGCAAAGTAATAAAGACAAGAAAAACAATCACCAAGAGGAAGGTAATATTTGAGAACAGACAAATGCTATATGGTGGTTCTACTATATTTGGACACATAGGTGCTATAAGCAACATCAATTAGAAGATAACCAATTAGCTAATTTTCAGTTATTATCCCTTGACTCATTTACAAGGAAAGTTGAAGAGAATGAGACAAACCTGTTCTGCCATAACTTAGCCTTATCAGTGCTTGCCTTATCAGAGTTACACCAGAATTGGCCTTATCAGAGTTACACCAGTGCTTGCAACTAGGATTGGGGTCACGTCCAATAATTAAAGTGAGACCATGTGCCAAAATGGTAGCACCTCGTGAATTATCCCAACAAGATGTTGTTTATTTTGAATCTTTATTTTGAGCTATGAAAGCTCAGGCCTCAAATGAAACTCTATGAGCTTATTAGGCACACAATCTCACCCTGGCTCGGTAGGTCCACACCGACCACTAACGATCTTCAATCATCAACATCTGGCCGTTTATGATTTGTTTCTAGCAATCTCCATGAAATTATAACAAAGAAATGTTTGTACGTGGTGAGGAAAAGTAATTTTAATAATTTTCCACAAGTCTACAACACAAAACCATTAGAAGTTCTAATAATGTGCACTATAAAAATAATTCTTGCAAAATTCTTTACTTTTCCTAGCAAATGATGTTGGCAACAACAAAATTGCTATAATTGCATGCCATCACAATTACTCAAGTTTAATAAATAAATAAATTCTTTAATTTGTCCAAGATAAAAATAGCAAGTGAACAAGGATTTTAGACTAGATTATCATAAGAAATCAAATATAGAGGGATCTTAGAATAAATTCTTGTAGGCCTACATCCTTTTAGATTGTGATCAGTCCCAACAACAATCACCTATTGTCTGTTTCCTTATGCTCCCCCCTAGTTGAAATTGTTAAGAAAACTACAAAGTAATCGACACAAAATAGATCCAATGCATGGCACAACTACATAACAAAATGTTATGCAGTGTTAAGAAGAAAGGAAAAGGTATTAAGGATGCTAATAATATCAAAAATTAATTGGACAACTACTTGAAGACAAATAGAAGTATGACATTGACTGATTTTGAAACACATAAAATATGTAAAATAGTTTTGCTCACATACCAGTATCTACAGAAAAACCAGCTCTTTTTGTATTAATTCTATTTGAAGAGAAGCCATTTAACCTAGGGACAACTCTCCAAATAGGCCTTCTTTAAGAGCTGGAGAATCATACCCAGTAGCAAGTCCAAGACGTGTGACATGCGGAAACAACTTCTACTCATTCAATACTGTAGAACACCTAGATGCAGTTTTTGGTTCCCCTAATGCTTATTTTTTAGTTTTCCATGAAAGACACATTACTCAATCAATTAAATGTCAATTTGTGGTCAATAACCAATCATTCAAAAGAAAGAATTTTTACCAAAGGTATCACATATGCCATCCTCAACATTCAAATCAATTTCTCGTACCACTTAACATTAAATAAATTTCAAAATTGTTCTCTTTAGAAATGGAACTCAAAATTACCTTCAAAATCAACACTTGACAGCGGCCTATAATCATTACCGACATAAGAAAATTCTGAGAGAATAGGTCTTGCTTGTACTTCCACAGATGAATCCACCCTCTTAGCTCTAGCTTCCTGTTTCTAGTTAAAATGAAAGTTTTAAAATTAAAATTGCACTTTTTGACATTAGATAAGAAATGGATCCTCACGATTTAAAAATAATCAGAGAAAGGTTGATTATTTAAAACTTCTAAACTTTTGAAACTATGCAGCGGTGCCTTTTTTCAAAAACCTGAAAGCAAAAATTTGACAACATATAAAAATAGAAACAGATTATTGTATTTCTATTGGGCCAGAAACAACAACTATTAAAATTAAGTCTAACTGTCAAATGCAACAAAGTGATAAGATAAACATAGGTTCCACCAATCAAAAAATAGGAATAAATTGCCAGAATAACTCCAACCTCCAATGCATAAGTGACCTTTGGAAAGTTACCATGGTTTGTCTGTGTATGGAGGGCACTGTAGACCATCACAAGCCAATCTATATCAAGATTTAAATGTGTAAATTTGACCAATAGACAACCCTATGTGTCTCATACTTGTGTTTTTCTTTAATGATATTTGAAAGGTAAATTATCTTTTGGGTGCATTTCTGACATTTCTAGTTTGCTAGGGAGCTAGTAAAAACCATTGAAAATGACATGCTGTTTTCCTAGATGAAGTACAAACAACTTTGTAGAACATTTAGTTCAACAAAACAGAGAGCAACTGCAGCCTTATATTTTAGCTTTGTTTTATCTCCTAAGATGGGAAAAAATAGTGTTCTATAGAGATAATGATTTGGTGTGCATGGAGTTTCCACAGGATGCAAATGCCAAACATAGCAGAAAATTTAGCCTGAGAAACCTCATAGTGCCCCCACCTAAAGTGTAGGGAATACCTATCTCACTAACTAAGCATATTTTCTAGATACACAGTTTGACAACAAGATATGCTAAATATGCTTAGGTTTTTGGGAGTTACATAGCCCCAAAGGTAAGTTTGATTGGTAAAATTTAAAATGCTCCTATGAGGACTAATGACCTTTTATCAAGTAGAGAGGACTAATGTTTGATCTTCCACAGTTTTTCTCTTCATTCTGCTATCTTGACACAATTAAAATTTCACAATCTTGTAATCAACAAAGAATGTGGAATACAATTAGAATAAAGGAACTACTCACATTTATTAAAATAGTAGGAAGTAAAATACTCTAATATCTCAGCAAATTGTCTGAAGCTAGGAATGCAGTTGTAGATGTTATGTGGAATATTTAAAACAAATAAATCCCTTACAACAATTTCTAATGATCACTATTGTGTAAATATCACGTGTAGATTCAACCAAGTGTATTTCAATGGTACCAGGTTTCAATGATGACAATGTTCAGCTTTACATTTTTGGATCTCATTAGTAAATGGCAAAAATGAAATAGGAGGTAAAAGGTTACTTAGGAATACCAAATTTCAAAAACACATACAGTAAATTACTTGAAATGTTGTAGTCAAAGGAAAATGACTCAAATAACGATAGCGCTTTCTGATGCCTTCTGACTGAGTAAATGTCTCCAACTATATAAATTTTCCACCAATTCTTCACACAAATCACCAATGATCATAAACCAGCTGCATCATAAAACAAAGTACATATAAACTCTTTAAGCGGCAAATATTTATAAATCATATTTTCTAGCAATAAATCGCACATCATTGTTGAACAAATTTTCTTCATCCTATACGAAAATGCATACATCATCCCTTCCATTTTTAATTTCAACTTAGCTGTAAATCTCGAAATACAAAAAGCTTCTTCCTATCACTCTAAGCACAGGTATAGATATTGTTCATTATAGGATTTAGGATGCATCTTGTGATAATGATGTAATTCATCTAAAATATGATCATCATATTTTCTAGAATCTATGTGTGACAAGGGAAAGTAGTGGTTGGGGAGTATACAATATATGGCATTCACCCAATTTATAGACCTACCTCTGTCAAACATAGGGACCATAGATTGTGCATAATTTATAAATTTCATTGTTTTTAGGGAATGCAACATTGTGTTACTTGGTCATATAATTAAATAAATTAAGTGTGTGTTCATGAGGCCATTGCACATGCTCATGAGTTATGTGGGAGTTTCAAAGATTTTTCATGGTTGTAACAATCTTAAAGGGGGCTCATGAAATTTGCAACCATGAGATTAATTTGATCCTAAAAATCAACAAATACAACATCAACCATATAAGACCAAACCCAAGTTTGTGGACCACATGGAGGAAGCAATATTAACATGTCTCCAAATCATTTAGCTTATAACTGTCTGCAATTGATTTAGCTATAAAGAATTCAAACAGATCTAAGATGTGGACTTTAAAAAGTTTGCCATAAAATAATGAAAAATAGGAAAGAAACTGAAAAGATGAGACATACCCAATTGATTTAATTCTCATTTGTCTATCATTAAGGGTCAAAACTAAGCATGATGACAATAACAAAAAAACTATGTTTTTACATGAGACATAACAATAACTAAAAAAATATGTTTTCACATGAGACATCTTCCTCAAGAAAAATCTTTTTCAAGATTATCCTCCCAATGTTCAAAATTCAAATATGTAACATTAATTTTTTTTCCAAACTCTGCTTCAAAGCTATAAATTATTTTAGCATTGAAAAATTCCGTAGAAAGATGTTTTTACCAATCTGAATCATTATGTGGATGTTTATCCCTGTATGACATTATTTACCAATCTGAATCATTATTAAGATGTGTATAACTCTATGACATGATTACAATGAGATCATTGGAACGTTTAAATCAATTTCCATATCAAGTAAAGCATTAGGACATGAATAGAAATATTGTATGGTATGAAGACATGCATACCAATACAGTATAACATTCAGATGCCCATTACAATATAGGATGCCATAAAGATCTTCGTAACAATACAAGATGTGACTAAGACAACCATTATAAATTATGATGTCATAGGACAGCTATATCAGCATTGAACATCGTTAGGATTGTTATTTTGAAAACCATTCAACTCGGAGCCGAAACCGACTGAGCTGACCAGTTTAACCCTAATTAATTTCAAAGCAATATAAAACTTGGCCTGCAAGCCAGTTTGGTTCCAAACTAACTGAGTTAGACCTTGACTCAACCGGTTCAGCACCAAACTGGCCGGTTCTGCACTAACTCAGCTGAGTTAATCCAATAATGCCCAGGTTGCATACATGGAGGCTAGACAGATTTTTTTTTAAATTGACAAGTTTTATACTAGTGACATTGAAGTTAGTAATATTGAATGGTAATTTTAATTTCTTAATGTAAAAAATAGAAAATGAAAGATAAGGAGAATGCCACTTTTACTTAAATTTTTAACATCAACAATTATTGTTTCAAGATGTTTGAGAGTGGTTCCAACCTCATCTGACTTCATATCCAAAATGTAGAATTTTATATCCCATTCAGAATTCAAACTTAATAGCTTTCAGGATTTCAGAATTGCAACATTTCCACTGGATTCTATGATGTATTAGGGTAAGGTATTGGAATTTAATCAAACACATCAAATATCTATGTACCTTGATGTTGGTAGTGTTGATTCCTGATTATTGAATTTGTTTGAACTCCTTTGACAATATCTTAATAAAAATGTACCCTTCAGTCAAGAAAAATCACTTATTAAGCATGGGAAGTTTTTTCTCCATGTTTTTAATGCTTGGATTAGGAAGTTCCATAAAAATTGTAGGGTTTTGACTAATGTCCTTGGAGGATCAACTTTGAGACTCGAGGTAGAGGAAAGGGTCTAGAGCCTAGAGGAGGGGGGAACAGGGTGCTATTGATAAGTAGGATTCCAATATAGGAAATGATTTTGAGGATCATGTATTTTCAATTTTCACTCAGATATGTATCGCACTTGGTTCAATTTTGATATTTCACCCTTACATGAGTCAACTTTTGTGATGTATCTAATGGTTTGAAATCATAGATGGAATGTTAAATATTTTTTTTCATTAAAATTGTAAAAATTGATGTAGTTTTGAATAGTCGGAGTTCTTGAAATCAAACCACTCCGGTTCATTGCCAATTCCAATTCTACTCCGAGTTGACCTTCGACTAGTTCAAATCCTGGTTCAGAGTTTTAAAACATTGGTTAGGATGCCTATACCAATATGGAATGCCATTAGGACACATATAC
Source organism: Pseudotsuga menziesii (assembly GCA_001517045.1). NCBI lineage: Eukaryota > Viridiplantae > Streptophyta > Pinopsida > Pinales > Pinaceae > Pseudotsuga > Pseudotsuga menziesii. The sequence goes on from LPNX011064668.1 coordinate 189,243, forward strand.
CATTATCTGGTTCCACTAGGATGTTAATACCAACATGAGACATCATTAGGATGCATAGGCCCCATACCACTTTCTAAATCCATTGCAGCAAATGACTGTGATATCATTAGGATGTGCATGTCTATATGGTATGGCAATGTATTTAGCTTGTTTACACCAACCTGTATCATCATCAAGAATTTTGTACCAGTTATATTTAAAAGTCGTTTACAATCAGATGTCTTTTTACCGATGTCACCATTCTACAAGAAGATCAATTATCAAGGTTTTTCTTACAGAAGATTTCAATTGTGAACCAAAGAAGGTAAATTATTAGGAAAGGGAGCTAGCAATGGTCAATTTTGAAATTAATGATTCCATCAAGAAAATGACTTCCATATCATTACGATGTGCAGACCACTTTGTGATGTCATTTAGGGATCATTACCAACAACTATACCACAATGTGACATTATTAAGACACTAGGACCTCATTACAAGCCCTTTCCAATTAGATATATCCTTATGTTTATGTCACCATTCTACAAGGGGAATAAATTATCAAGGTTCACTTAAAAATATTTCACTTGTGTGCCAAAAACAATGAAAGATTTGGAAAAGGAGCTAGCAAAAATGTAGTTGTGACATTAACAATTCAATCAAGCTAGCAAAATAGAAAACCATTAAGTTATTTATGAAAATAAAAGACAAAAATTACACTCAATGACACAACAAACAAGAGGATATCAACAATATCCAACAAGTAGTGCATTGACAATGAAGGCATTGATGAATGTGTGAGTGCAAAAGAAAATACACCATTTTTATTATGATTTATTTCACCTATAAAGATTAAAATGAAAAATTAAATTGTCCTAGAGAAATCTTAGAGTTGACTACAACAGAATCCTGAGGTGCATAAAATATCTAAAGAACAGAACTTATCAAGAAGAAATGGATAAAGATCACCACTTAGATAGCAACAAGTTATGGCTCCCAGAATGGTGAAGAAGACATTTCATATTCAAGGGATGAAGGATGAGAAATTGTCCATCAACTGACTGCACATAAAAAGTTACTTAATGTCAGTTCCAACATTACAGTACAAAAATGATGAACAAATAATACATGCAATTTATAAAGGGAATATGCTTTAAATGGTTCATGTTACCCACCATGCATAAGGCAATCAAATTAGTACTATTTAATGACAACTAAAAAGACAGTCGTTCTAAAGAAGAGTAGCTTGAGACCATAGAGATCATTCAGTACCTACATATATGTTTCAATGAGCAATCAAAGTAAGTTATGTGGCCTTGGAATCTTAATTGAATGATGGATTCCTTCTAAGCACGAGCTTGTTCCCTTTCCTAGAAAGGTAATAAAAAATGTTAGTAAAAACTCCAAACCCTGGCTTTTAAAACTTGCATTCTTCCATAACATTCCAACTAACCTGTTGAACCTTCTCCCTTTTCATCTCCTGCTCCAACTGTTTTTGGTCCATCTCACTCTTCCGTTCATTTTTTTCTCTCCTTAATTTCCTCTTTCTCCTTTAGCTTGGCTTGCTTGAACATTCTACATCAAAAGAAGAGATGTTGTCAACATTGAATATATTCTACAAATAGTACATATCCAAAAGGATAAATATAATAGAATCCAATTGAATTGACTTACAAATTGATCCAATGCATAAATATGTGATTGAGAATCTTACATCTATGCATTATTTTTCTAAAGAAAGTCTGCAACTATAGCACAAATATTCATCTCATCATCAGCTTTAGCAAGCAATTCCTCATCTTTGGCTACATCTATTTTCCCACTTCCTTTTTACTCTAGTGATGATAGTGTGGATAGCATTGATGTTTGTAAATAGTAAAAAAACTATACATATAGTTAGCTTTTCAATAGTGTATGTAAGACCTAAATTTTTTACTCTGAATTCTTTTTTAGAAACAATTACCCCATTCCTTTCCATATGTTTACAGAAAAGTTAGAACTTGATCAAATGCTAGTTTTCACCATCAAGAACCACATAATTTTACATTTTTTTCTGTCAAGACAAGAGAACACTGATCAAAATTGAATGGGGGAATTGGTTGATATAATAAACCACTCAGATCCTATATGTTGCAAAATAGGGATGATGGCCATGATGCACTACAATGAGTCTAAAAAGGTTCATAAGATGTCCTGCTAAAATGTTCATTTGCAAAATGACATATAGTATATGTCTAGGAATATTAACAATATCCTATGCTATCTACCCTCAAAATTACTTAGAAAGAAAAAATGATCAAGACAAACACATGGAAAACCGTATATCAAGTGCATCGGTGACTTATATTTCGTAATTGACATAGTATTACAACAAGCAACTGCCTTGATTTTCTAAAGACTGAGAGGTTGGTGGACTGTAAGTCTATAAATTGGTAAGCTATTTAAAGCAGAATTAAATATCAGCAAAATAAAATCCCATTCCAAGTCGAGGCATTCAAATTTCAAACATATTTTTCTATGTTTTAAAATTTCCTTCCCCCTGGCAAAAATGTTCTTTTGCTTCAAATAGGCCAAAAAAATTCTTTCCGACACTGCATATGAAGTAGTTTCCAGAAATTTTCTCATTTCCATACATTTTTTGGTGTCTTCATTGAAACTTGATTTGCACTCTACATACCAAAATGGAAGAGATATGTCATAAAAATAAACTAAAATGGAAAACAAAGTGGCACCCAATGTCTAATGTAAAAACAAAAATAATAAGCCAATATTTGAATAAATAAATAATTTAAACTAACATAGATTTAACCCCAAAACTTTTAGGCCTCGACGTGATTAAAACTAGGTTTTTAATCCCTTTCAGTGCTTAATATATGTAGGATAATATTGATCTATGCTATAGTTTTCTGAAACAGTGTTGCTCTCTTGATGAAAACCTTATTTCCACATACTCAGTTTTGAATATTTTCAAAGAAAAATACCATCTTCCTGTGCTTTAAGGAAAAACCAAACAAGTATGGTCTATATTGTCTTCCTGATTATGAATTTATTACAGCTAATACATTAGTGAAATCCTACCAGTCCGTATTTCTTGAAGGAATCTTATGTCAAGATGGATTTCTGGGTAAATTACCAATGTTTTTAATCCTATATTATTTGCCAGTTGTTATCTAGGTTAATGTTTTTAACAAGTCAGAGAAAGGAAATAAAATTATAAATTGTGTGTATATTCAAGATCTTCTCCATGGTTTCACATGTCTATCCTTCCTTTGAATTTGAATTAAACTCCAAGGAAACTAGTAAGAAGGCTATGATTCAGAAGCCCTTGGATAGGCACATGGGCCATTATTTGCAGATAATCTATAAATGGTTCACACAACCAATATCCATCGGCATATACCAATATACAGGTAGAATCAAAAGGGCCCCAAAAATATAGGAAAATTTTGTTGTAAACCAAGAATACCATCATCTATGATACACTATAGTTAGTCATAATATATTGGACATTGGAGTTACCTTGACTAGCAACAAGTAGCACCAAGACACCCACCAGAGATTTTGCATGAGAGTCGTCAGCAGGGGATAGTGGGTCAATGAACCATCCTTCATGGCATCTCCATGGATCTGATACATTGTTAACAGAAATGCAGTCAAGTATGGCATCTATTTATGAAGGCTAGTATGTAACTTCCATAGCATTCATTGATGGTTCTGAGTTTGCTATGGAATTTACTCTTTAGTTGGTAAAATAGGTGCAGGTAAGAGAGAACAGGAGCTTATCAACATCTGGATGAAACCTATAGACAACGATATAAAGGAATTATTCATGTTTAGCTGCTATTTCTATTTAAATACCATTGGAATTCAATGCTCATTGTTGCAAGACTAGTCTATCCTATTTCATATTGACACACATAATTAAAAATGGGAACCATCAAAGTTAGCAAAAACATTCCCAACAAAACCTGAAAGGAAAAATTTAGGACAAGATAGTAACCACACCTGATTATGGTAGTCATGCATTTATGCAACACCCTTTATCAAGCTCAGACATTGTTTCATATCGAATTGTGATCAAACTATGTATTCTTGAAGGTGGAACATAATTTATGCTTATTAAAAATGTCACCTTGAAGAATCTACCCAATCACAAAATATTCAATACTTGGAAACAACATTGCTAATTCATTGTCCAACATTCTATGTTATTTAATTACACCTTGGATTGTGCTCTAAGTACACAGAATGAAGATAGTTTGTTCAACAATATGTTACATCTCTTAATTGAATTTCTAACCTCAAACAACTATTTGGTTTGTTATTTTTCATCTTGTTTACACAACATTTTTCATAACCAAAATGATTTTTATCAGATCTCTTGTGCTTCTAATGTATAATAAAAAGAAAGTCATGCATAAGGTAGGTCAAGAAATAGTATTTACAACAAAAGTTCATTACCTTGTCTACCTTCAACTTTGCAAACACGTCTTGCATAATTTTGTAATTCTGGATCATGTCATACTTTGTTTTTGCATCGAAATTTACTGGCGATATAGCAAATTTCAAAGGGTTGTAAAAATATTCAATCCATGAATCATCGGGATTGGAATTTAATATTCAAAATATCCATCATTTAGTATTCCATAGCTTAACTACTAGAAGAGAATGTTTGTTCATAAAATTTGAAATGCATGCATATCTAAATTCCCTCAAATTTCAGCTAAAGTGGACTAAAGCTAAATGCACTGAGAGTTGCAAGGCACAAGCTACAGCCCCATTGAGGTGGGGTGGGGTAATCCATCAACTCTTTGTATAATTACCAATGTGATTAACTATACATTGAATCTAGATGGTGCATTGCCAAAACTGAATATGAACACTTCCATAGCACAAACCCTCTAAACATCGATCTAATATGCACCTAGAGCTTGTCAAAACTCAAATGCCAAGGTCACTTGTGTAAACTCAAGATATTCATTAGTTAAAGGAGTGCCTTGTGTTCCATGATTAATGTAAGAATCCAGGCTTGCAAATACCCCTGTCTACAAAATTATTTTCAAATGCATTTACAGCATGACTGCTGAATTTTGCTGCTCAAGTCTTCTTACATCTTTGGCAGCCTGTAAACCTATGGAAACTTGGCAGTAAAGAAGGTTTATCTCCCCATTAGTCACCTATATCATCCTGTAACAAAACAGTATTCGATATTCATCAAAGGCCAGCGAGCCACATGGAGGAGGGTTTGTAACTTTGTACTCATGTCTAGGCTCGTTTTGGCGAGACGTTACTAGTTAGAGATTCTAACCCTAGACTAAGGGTATGTAATTTCTATTTTGATGGAGCTATAACCTTCTTGACCCCATTTCTTGTCAAATTTAGAGGAGAAATCCATCATTTTAGGTTGTTGGTGCACTTGTCCATGCTTTTGGAGAAGCCATCCCACCTGGGAGAGGTTTAGCTTAATTATTAATAGAAGAATCTAGGCCTGAAAATACCCCTGTCTACAACATTCTTTTCAAATGAAATTACAGCATGACTGCTGAATTTTGCTGCTCAACTTTCTTACATCTTTGGAAGCCTGTAGACCTACCCTTATAAAAGAGTCTCTATTAACAAATTGTAAGAATAATGTTAAAACAATTATCAGAAGTAAACATGAGGATAAACATTGTATTACAAAAAAACAATATTTGTTTTAGAACCAACATTCACAAATTCAATTAGAACTTAGAATTGAATTTCAAAAATAGAACTAATATATGCCATTCCAATTTCTAGTACATATATTCAATGATAAAAAAAAAACCAACAAACTTTATTCTTTTGATAATTCCTACCGTAAGATTGTAACTTCTTCAAAAAATTCATGCTCTAGATCTTTACTTAGACGTTCAGGGTTAAGAACTTTAATTGCGACATCCTAACCTAGGTATCTCCCATGATACCTGCAAATTACAAATATCCAATTTACAAATTAATCATTTCCAAATCAATCAGATAAAATTTGATGTGGAAGCTTCGTTAAAATAGATCAAAACTTATAGGTCTCCACAAGATCTAGATGCCACTTTCCTGTCCATCTTCAATAATCTTATATCAACTTCACCATCATCAATTGGTCTTCCAAATTTTAATGACTTTTGAATTGGAAATGGTGATGGAGAACTCTTTGACCATGCATTCCTCTAGATTATTTACACATGTACTTGAAATATTAGTACCAAATTTTGCATTGCTATGACAAACACTGACCATGGTTAAAAATCCTGACCTGAAAACTACACACCCTTTTACAGATCAAAGGAAGTAGACATTTAGTCAAAGACAAATGAACAAAAGATAAAATTGTAGGGGGAAAAGAAAAATAATAATTGTTGTCAAAAAATCAATGTAATAAATTGACATAAACATAGAATCAAACACATTAGATGTAATCTTATAAGTGTCTTGCAAAAGTATATCACAAACAATCAAATTATCATTCAAGAAGGTTTTAGCAAGAGAAATAAATTTCATTAGTTAGAAGGAAAGTCACCTGGTTCATGTTTAAATTCAAGTTTAGCAAGGATACAATTCTAAATGAGATGTGAATGAGATTCGTCATTAAATTTGTCTACATACATTTTTCAAAATATAATTTTTATTTTATAATATGTTTACCTACCATGTACAATATCCCTAAAATATACATACATATATAGAGAGAGAGAGACAAATGACTTAAAAAGTTAAATATAATACATAATATATGGATAAAGTATTAATATATGATAAGCATGGACTATACCCTATATACCTTATAAATGATATCCTAATCATACTTTGTAAAATTGATATTCTATATTATGTGAACAATAGGCCCTAATTCCTAAAATAAACCTAACCTACCATCACGAAGGAAAATGATGTTGCAAATGAAAATGAATACAAGTGTTATGCCACATGGCCACCATTGAAGTTTGGATGGAAATGGTTGTCCACGCAGATAGTGACTAACACATGTGAAGGTCTATCGCACTCATATTTCTCCCATACTCTATGCTCGAATAATTGGTTTGATGGGCTGATCGCTAGATTATAATCAATAGAATACAAGTCAGCAAGATGAATACCAAACATGTAGAGGAATGTACATGCAATGGAATAATGGAGTTGAATTTCTTCAACCAAACTTGGACGAATTTCATTTTTTGGTTCAGGTTCAGCAAATTTAGAACCTGTATGTTAATATTCAATGAATCTTGTAACTTAGGTTAGAACTTAGTAGACCAAAAAGAAAATTAGGTAGAATCAGCTTTATCCCTACCCTAAGGAATAAGCAGCATCTAGTGATAAATACATGGGTGCAACTTAACATACATATTATTAAAGGTGTGCTCCCTTTAGTTACAGTCACATCATTGAAACAAAACTATTATATTTTATTCTCAAAACAAGATAGAGCATCTATGAATAAACAATTTGAAGGAAACCCTTCTCCATCCTTTGGAGTAGGAATCCATGCTTGTCATGTCTAAGTAGTCCAACATTGTTTAAAGATATTGTAATTTCCATTTGTTATACTACTATACTCTAGAAAGGTCGTACTGCTATAAGTGGCCCTTTCAATGTCAACTTCAATGCTATGTTCCAAATTTCAACATTACTACCCAAAAGACCAAATTCCCTTGTATGAATTTAGCCAGATTGCCCTTGATTATGGACTTTCATCACAAAATAGCTTTAATATAAGTTAACAAAAATTGGAAATAGAAACAGGTCAAGAAACACAGTCTAGAGGTTTCTCATATAAGAAATGTATACAACATATATATATATATATATATATATATATAGATATATAGATATATATATGTATACAACACACACACACATATATATATATAATTAGTCATATCTAACACTGTCTATACAAAAATATTACCAAATATAGGAAGTTGGAAGTAAGACTGTATATTTTAGATAGTGTAATTTGAACATTTAAAATGTTGTAATCTAAAGAAGGATGGGAAGGAGAATTTATAGTTGTAAACTCCAAATAAGTGCGAACCTGTGAGACTATCCCCTATCCCCTGGGATCTTAGAAACATGGTAGGACCAGATCCCTCTCATTCAGGCAGATGAGACCCCCCAGGTCCCAATGACAGGTTACCTCCTCTCAAGAACAACACACTAGGAGGCCCAATACTTCCACCATCTCTTCCTCTCAACATCATACTATTTTGAGTTTATTTGATTCGGCCTCGGATGTTAGGAGAGATGGGTCTATATCATGATATACCTACCTCACTGCATCTATATCTTCTTGCTCCTAGATCCTTTACTCTTCTACATCTCCACCTCCATGTGGTTTCTCGTGCTTGGGGTCAAGAGTTTTTTATGTTTTTCATGACCTAGCATAGAAATCACACTCCATTCTACTTTAGTTCCATTTCCTGTCTTCTGCCTTTTATAGGAGACGGTTTGGTACTCCTTCTTTATAATGACATCATTGTACTCAGTAGTGCCATTGACCCACTTTAGTGGTCAGTAGTTGGACATTAATAAAATTATCTTATCTTATCCATCTAACCCACAACATACCTTCCAATACCATAATTAGTTGTAGATACAAAACCCTCATTTCACTAGGAGTAAAGGGAAAACCAGGGTGCAACCACATAAATAAATATAGTGTGCTTACTGCTTAGTTGGGTCAGATTTCTTTATTGAAGCTAACAACTGTTGGCATGCCCCCTACTGTCTATAAGAAATAGCAACCAATAAATACAAAACATCAATAACTAAAATGTCATATTTCTACCCACAGATCAAACAGATCCAGTTGAAGCACTTGTCCATTCAGTGTTTTGGTTGTGTTTCCCTCGGAACTCTCCGTTATGGGCTTCCATTGTACCAATTTGATGGTGGCTGGCTCGAAGGGTGAAGCTGCTCAATACCAACCAGATCAACATGAATTTATGGGTATGTGTATTGTACACTACACATCCACAATGGCTTGGTTTTGTTGTCATCTACTCACTCGAAAGAAAAATTCAGTGAACGTCATCATTTTGAATATATAGAATAAAAAAAATAGTTTAAATTGTTTAAATCCAACTTTTTTGCTGAACTAATTTTTTAGTCTTTGAATTTTTTCCACTCCGTACCCTATCAAATTCAAATCTGAATTTGAACTCAAACTTGATAACTAAGAATGTAATACAAGAAAAATCAAACGTGAATAATTGGTTTAGTCCTAAACCCTCCCTAAGCACAAGCAGGGACATAATTAGTTTGAAGAAAATGAAAAACACTAGTCATAGTGAATAAATGTTGAATTACCAATTGGAAAGGTGTATTGCATTGAGAATAATTCAGTTGATATTGAGAAGAGTATGAGCCATTATCTCAAAGAAATTGTAGGGGAAGAGGAGAAGACAAGAGACTGAGGAAAAATACCAATTTGCTGGGTGGTTATGCTCCTTGAAAATGGGTGATTCTCATCTGTTAATGTCCTCAGATGAGTAGCTAGTAGCTGTAGAATCACAAATTTCATTTAGCAGTTACAATGTCTTCCAATCCCTAATTTTCCTTCATAGAGGCATTGATCTTTAGCTTGATCCTTGACAACATGTCCAGGAGATGTATCTGCAATCCTGAGCCTTGTGACAGTATTATGGAAGCTTATTCAGGGAGTGTAGCTTGTTTAAACAAAAATGAATATGAATGCTACCCAAACAACAGCTATAAGGGGTTGTATGGTCACGTTGTGTGCAACATGAAGATTGAATAATTAAGGTTTCATAGAATTTTTATTTTTATTTTCATTTTTCTAATTTTTCATGAGAAATAGAGTATAACCATAATGAAACATGGTCACATTTACCCTAAGAAATGGGCCATTTCTTAAGAAAAAATTTCAGGACCAAAGAAATGGGAATGTCCATAGAAAACAGTGCTTTCCAATTCCATTTCTAGGTCGTTTTATCATGGGAAAAAGAACTCACATCTCATTTCTTGTAACAGAGGCTTTAACTAGCATCCAAAGACCCCTAGTTGTTTTATTATGCTCATCATTTAACTATTACAGATTGTCTTAATAGAAAATATTTAAGAGCACTCTTATAATATCCACTTGGAATAGACTTGTCCCTGAGTACAATTAGAACTATCTACAATAAGTTCTTGACTCACAATGAGGGGTCAAAATCACAACTTCCTTATATTTTCCAAAACCGTAAGAAAAAAATACCAAGTATGGGCTGTACTGGTGAATATAAGGGTAAAAAACCCCTAAAACTCAGCTAATGTACAAGAAATAGGATGTTGAGAACTATAATTTAAAATATTAAAAAACTTAAATAGCTTTGGATAGAGGAAGAAAAATCCACACTCGCTTTAATACCATGTTATAAAGCATGAGATATAGGATCTATGAGACTAGCTCTAGGTACATTTGCAACAATGAGGTTTATATCCAATGACAGACTGATTCTAAGCAATTATTGGGACAAGTAGGAAAAATATAGGCATGTTTAGGTATTTAAAAAACCATAGTTAACAAGTGTTCTTAATCCTGGGTCTAAAATGACACGTTTTTCTTAAGGGAGCAGCCATCCAAGCAAAGAAACAACTCATATTTTGGCAGCAAATCAAACAAAATGTTAAATTATTACAAACAACTCAGATTTTGTACGAAGAGTATAATTAACTAGGGAGGTTTGTAACTTGTTTTATGATTTATTACACTTGTAAAGGATAAATAATGTTCAACAATTTCATACTTTCCTCTTAAATGTGCACATTACAAAGCATATATGTTTGCATCACTAAGGCCATTCATCCCTAATTCTAATTTAGGCTCAAAGATTGGCCTAGTTTCTATTTGAGGGTTTAACATATTGGTAAATTTTGGTTTATGTTGAAGAAGGCTTCTAAAGCCCCAACACTTTCAATTTTGATCAGGGATAGCACCCTTTAGGCTTTATTGGATTATGATCAAGGAATTTTTTTAAAAACATTGTTTTTCACTCATATTAAGGTTTTATTTAGTGGTCCAAATATGTAATATAATAGGATTGTTAGCCGAGCTTAAATATCAAAATTGATATATGAAATAGTGGTCAAAATATTGTATTTCGACCTCAACCTTTTGGGAACCCTACACTCAGCTTTACAATTTAGAAAAGTGATCATCAACTTCAAGTCCTTAAGCTAAAGGTCCATGTTATTTTGGAATGCCTTGTAAAATCTTGGAGATCACTCTATTTTGTTGTATACTTATTGTAGATCAGACTCAAAGAAAGCTTTTCTCTCTTAGTAATCTATAACCATCAATCAAACCTGAGTATTATTGAGGGTCAACAAATTTAGTCATTTGATTGAAGAAAATAGTACTCTGTTTTGATTAATGAAGAGAGCATCCCTGTATGCTTTTATCTTTTTCATTAATCCTATTCATTATATACATGTAAGAAAGGTAAAAGATACAAGATAAAATTGATCCTAATTACATGAAAATGATCTCTCATCTAACTATCATGATAGGAAAACCTAGATTGATTATCTAGCATTGATAACAATTGCTAGTCCATCTTAAATGATACAATCATTATTGCGTGTTTGTACTCTGTATGCCCATAATCCTTGTGCAATATATACATATGGTAAATTTCAAAATTTTTTGTTTTGATGATTGTTCCTAATGAATTGTTGAATTTTATGATGTGTTAAATCCATTGCATTATAACCTTGGCGTAATTAGTAGTGAACACTATGTTGGCAAGGGATTTGATTTCATACAAAAAAAATTACTCAACAAATTGTCACCCAAATTCATATACAAAAATATAATGATCCATTTCTTAGCCATTGCATTACAACCTTGGCGTAATTAGTAGTGAACACTCTGTTGGCAAGCGATTTGATTTCATACAAACAAATTTACTCAACAAATTGTCACCCAAATTCATATACAAAATTACAATGAACCATTTCTCAAACTGTTGTATCAATCTTAGATTCCTTTATTTGGTATCCATCTACCGAGTATAAAGTCATATTTCGAAACTTTGTGGTTCCATTAACATGTTGTATGAGTTATTTTATTTATTATTGGATCAGTAAAGCAACAAGTTTGGTTATTGGTACTACTATTCACCATGGTTGGATTCTCATGTTTCACACTAATCATATTTTTGTAGGAGTTTTCCATGCTACTTTATTTGAGTGGAAAAGGGTTAATATGTTAGATGAAATTTTGCTCAAATTGTAGGAGCAATTAGGTGTGGGAAGCGATTAGATTATTAAGAGTATTCTTCTTATGAAGGTAAGCCCTTATCTTGAGAGCTCTGATAGCTTGATAGAATGGTAGCATTCACAACTACAGAAATAGATTCAGGAACATGTTGAGAAGAAAGTTGAATGAATGTGTTTGAGTTGGCTATGTATTGCTGTTAACATTGGGTATTTGGCTGGGTTATTCAGTTGTAAGAATTTGTACATTAATAAAAGAGATTCAAGCATGTTATGATATTCATATTGATTATGGAGTCTATTAACTAAAATGTATCACTCCTGTTGGAACCATTTGTCGCTTGTTAAGATTGTAAAATCTTGTTAATCGAATAAGGTTTTGTGAAGTTGGTAAAAAACTGGATATCTGCAACTGCACCAAGAGTATCAAGGTGCTCTACAACCCAGTATTGGGAGATGTTGTAACATAATGTGGAAAATGTTGACATGGATACTATAAACCACATCATAAATGACCATAAATGAAAAACATGTCATCTCATAAAATTAAAATTAAAAACCAACATAGATCCATCTTAAACCCAACCAGGAATCTTGAATATTATATAAATAAGTGATGTGAATGATAATTATGGGGACAATTTTAAACAAATTTAGTTTGATGAATGAAAGACTATAATAATTAGTGGGCAGGGTAGGTTTATTGATATTCTCATATTTTGGAAGGTGTTGTGAGCTTGATGACGTATATTTTGATTTCATTCTTGAAATAACAATATAACAATTTTTTTCATGGAAAAAAAGAAGTCCTAAAAGTGAAATCTAGCACAAGCCTAGTACAATTAACCTTATTTCCATCTCAATCATAATACAATTTATAGAAATCTTATTGCCTCTTAGATCTTAGAAATATAGCAGTCTTCTTGAATGCATCTCACCATACATTTGTTACTTTTACATCTAATCTTCCTTTATCCTATATGGTGTTGTGATTCTAGCTATGGATCTATCGATGAAGGCATATGGCATACTGTGAATTCTGTAAGGAATGCCACAAACACTAAGGCAGCTTACCGTTAAAATTTTGTGTGTGTGTGTATGTCTATTTGAAGTAAGATCAAATACAAATTCCCTAGAAAAGCATTTCACCTCAAATTTCAACAACTACCCTATTTTTTCACATTCCCATTCAAGTCAAGATTCAATGAATGTGTATTTAATATTACAGTGTTGGTCACAAATCAACCTCTGGGGTATATTAAATGTGTACACAACAACAATCACAGGTTGAAAAATATCACATAATTTGTAACAAATAAAAACTTACGGTATATTAAATGTGTATTCAACAGTACTCGTAGATTGATTAATATTTACATAATAGGTAACAAAAAAACCCTTGAGGTATATATTAAATGTGTATACAACAGTACTCATAGATTGATTGATATTACATAATTGGTCTCAAATAAACCTTTGGGGTATATATTAAGTGTATGTGACAGTACTCACAGACTGATAAGAAGGTCTGGCACTAGATTTTTAGAAGAGAATAGGTGGCTGGACTCCTCTGCTTCCTCGATGATGACCTCAACATCCTTGACATCTCTGACTGATTCCAAGACACATTTGGTTCTTCCATAGCCTTGCTTATTTGCTTCGATTATGAGGTGATTGTGGTGCTTGACCAGAGCTCTACTAGGCCCTCCCTTTCTATTTTTGGACATGCTACCCCGATTTCTCGATCAAAACCTCTGAAATTTTTTATTCTGATAGTGAATCTGCTTAATTAAAATGATTTGTAAGTGTGAATATCGGCTTCCAGAATGGAGGTGTGGTGGAATGGATTTCTGAAGGGATAGAGGAGGGTCATATGAACGAAAGGTCCAAAGTGTTAAGCATCTATGTAAGAAAGATAATAGATACAAGTGCACTATTTAGTTTTCAAATATTGAAAACAAAAGGAAAAAAAAATAGGTTAAATATAGACATTGAGAAAGTGAAATGAAATTTAATAACATAAATATACCTTGTTTCATTCATTATATATTTAATTTTTTTCATTAATTATATATTTATTATAAGTATATAATAAGTTTATATAATTTTTTTTAATTAATTATTTATGATATGTATTATAATTAGCATAAATCCATTTTAAAAGGGATTTAGCAAGCGTCTAGAATGATCAAATCTCTTGAGATGCAAACTTGTTTTTGAAGTATAAATGTTGTG
>LPNX011064668.1:206237-263840 GCA_001517045.1 Pseudotsuga menziesii
CAACTCTAGGATGAGCATAGAAGGAGTTAGACATCTCCCCCTATTGGGATATGGAATGCGCATCTTCGGCACAATAATCCGACATGTTCTTATTTTATAATATTTTATAATTTTTTAGAAGGACAAGTGTCAAGTCTAGGATGAGCATGGAAGCAGTTACACATCTCCAATTTACCTAATTAGTTTTTTTATATATATGCGGTTGTAAATGTTTTAACTCTAATTTGAGATGACGTGTTATTATTTTATAATAATTTTTTTTAAAGGACGCGTGTCAAATATAGGATGAGCATGGAAGGAGTTAGACATTCCCCCCTACTGGGTTTTAGAATGTTCCTCTTTGGCATAGTTTATAGATCCATCACTTATCAAACCAACAAAATTTTGTTAAACTCTTCATATAAAAACCCGAGTTCAAATTATGTTCAATCTTAACTTTTATACCCATATACAGTTCTTGATTAGCAAGAACTATTAATGTGTTCTTTAGGTAACTACTGAACATTAATGACTGAGAATACAAATCCATAAGAAACCATAAATGCACAACATAACAAGAAAATGTAACCACAAAAAATAGACACAAGGATTTACCCTGGAAACCCCAACTGGGGAAAACCAACAAATGTTTGTCTTCTTGTTGTTGTTGGATTTGATTGCAACAAAACTACAATAATCCTTCAAATAAACCATTTGTATATAGACCAAAACAAACATGAAAATTATTCAAATCCTCTCTACAAACTAGATAGACAAACCTTAGATGCATCTTGGATCCAACAGACAAAAAAGAAGTGACTCTTCCCCTGAAAAGCTTATAACCTGCAATTGAGACCTAGAATGCTCACTACAAGAGGAAAATAGTCTCTTAAAATTGTGATCACTCAATCTCATCATATAATCACATGATCAACAATGGATTCATTGTCATCATAACCATGTTGTTGTTGTCATCATCATTGTCATTATCATCATAATCATCATTCATGGCATCATCATGATCATCTTCATTATTGTCATGACTCATCATAATGATAATTGGCATTGTCATCAGTTTTTCATAATTACCTTTGGCATAAGACCTATCATCGAACCAAAAGATGTGATTAGTGGAAAAGGGTTGTGGAGGACACATATGACCAACAATTAGCTATGATGGTGCTTCTAGGTATCGATATGGTACTGGTTCGAGTACCTAATTTGTAATTGATGTATAATGAACCTAATTTTCCTTTGGCATGTGCTTAACCGAGTTTGCTTCAATGGTGCATCAAGGATAAAGATGGTCAAGAGAAAATCTATGCAATTGCTTTGTTGGATGTCTAAACATCGAGGTGCATGGCACCAATATTACTAATAGAAGGTAGACAATTTACAAAATTTACACTTCATTGTCAAAATTGCAATTCTCCATGACACAATTAAAAATGACTAACATAAGTGACTAATTCATATTCTTCCATCTAGTCATTTTTATGTCGTGACTAAATTAGTTGTTTATCTTAGTCATTTTTAACTCTATCACTTATTATCTAGTCATATTTATTAATTGGTGACTAAATTAGTCATTAATTTTAGTCGTTTATAGTTGGGTCAATCAAAATTGCTCATATTTAGTAGTAAATCAGTTGAAAAACCTGTGGTGACTAGAATTTTTATTCACATAGTAGCTAATTCCTCATTTTGTACTAGTGGTAGTGCATGTGACTCTCTATATGTTTGGTCCTCTTCCTGGTAACTGGATTTGTGGAGATATTAATAGTACTTTGATTGTCACAAAATATGACTATGGACAATGTACTACCAATCTCTAACTCTGAAAGAATTCCTTGCAGCCAAACAACTTGAATATAAGCATTCACTGCTCCCCTGTACTCGGACTCTACCGAGGACAATGAATGGAGGCCTTATTTTTGCTAGACCAACAAATGGGGCCACCACCAAACATAAAGACAAACCCAGAATTGGACTTCTGATTAGTAGAATATTTTTCACAATTTGAATCTGTATATCCAACCAACTCTAGCTTTGAATCTACAACATAGTGAATGTTGTAGAATATTGTGCCCTGAATATACTAAAGGATCCTCTTGGTTTCCTTCCAATGCAAGTCATGAGGATGGTGCACGTATCTTGATACAACATTCATAGCATAACATATATCAGCGCATGAATGAATTAAGTAAAGAAAGCTACCAATCAACTGGTGGTAGATAGTGCAATCCATGGGTGGAGTGTCTTTTCCCTCTTCAAGGACGACTCCTGAGAGGAAAAAGAATGTAGCATTCTTATATTACACCATGTTAAACTTCACTAATAGGTATTAAATTTGTTTATACTGAGTTACCATTATCCCATCAAATTTTTGTGCAATTTCGAGCCCCAAAAACTATTTCAGCAGGCCCGAATTGCTCATCTCAAATGCATCATGGAGGGCAGTTTTTATGAATGAAATGGAAGCGAGTGTTTTCACGTACCCCAATTTCAATAACATTTTGTGTTTAAGAAAACATTATATGTTACTTTTATTGTAAATTTTATGACTATTGACCATGTGGGATCAAGGATGACTGTAATTAATTACATTGAATATTTTATTAGTTAATAAATAAAAGTTGAGACACATATCTTAAGGACGTTGTTGAGTGAATGTCCATTGACACATGAGGAGGTATAGAATGGGGTGAGAATAAACTGACACATAAAAAAATCCTCAACCACTTCTAGTTGTTGCATGGGGAAAATTCCCTAATTTTATGGTCATGTTCCCCAAGAAAGTGGAACAAAGAAGGTGGCTCATTAATTGAAAAACTGACCAAAAAGACCTAGGCATGCATATATCTATCCATCGAATTCAGAAGGAGGCTGTTCAATCATTACCTTATGAAAATTATGAAGTTGAGAAAGGTGCACAAGAGATTCAATGATGGGAAGGCAGAAGTGGATTGAGTGATTAAGACTATTTTTTAGAACTAGTGCAGCTTGTTAGATGAGTTCTTTACTCTTGAGAATAGAAGTGCTGTTGTTAAGTACTTCTCTGGAGTGGAAGGGGTATTTAATCCCATTTCTTCATACATTTCTTTCATCCTAGTGGATTAGTGGACAGGATCAAGGGTCCTAAGACAAGCCGCTGAGCTATCTTCAGGGAAAGGTTAGGTTGAACAGGATCCTTGGGTTGTTTTTCTCTTCTACAAGTTATCAGGTTCCATTGTGTTATCTTATTTATTTTATGAAAGCAAATTTATGGAATGAAAGTAGTCGTGATTAGTTTTACTATAATTACTTGGATAATTTGCACCTACAAATAAATTGTTTAAGTCTATATTTTATTTAAGAAAGTTTACTTGTATAAGTTTATATGAATAAATGAACCTAGATTTATAATGATTTATGAATAAAATCTCTTTCTGTATTTTTCCACTCATTTTGAGATGAAGTACTCTAGTACAAAAGGATTGTTTAGATGTATATATGAATGATTATTACATAGATAAAATTAATTGAAATCTGCTTTTCATTGAAATATTTTATTGATATTTCAACTATTTACCATAATGATTCCTTTTCTAGGACTTATATTTTTTACAGAAACCCCTAAGAACTTTTTACATAGAGTCTTTCATATC
The DNA here is from genome assembly GCA_001517045.1 of Pseudotsuga menziesii. Taxonomy (NCBI): domain Eukaryota; kingdom Viridiplantae; phylum Streptophyta; class Pinopsida; order Pinales; family Pinaceae; genus Pseudotsuga; species Pseudotsuga menziesii. The sequence goes on from LPNX011064668.1 coordinate 209,864, forward strand.
AAGCTTTGTAACACAGCTATTAAAATAGGTGTATTATAATAAGATAAATATTACTGTAATACAATCTAATTATTCACTCTTAGTAAACAAAACTCATACTTTAGTCTAATACTGTAAAACCGAAATTATAACCATTGTTAATTTAGTTATATTATAATAATTAATACAAGTTAAACCTCAAAATGTTCCTTTTAAACATCTAGCACTGAAGTTCAAGTTGTTCAATCAAATGATTGTTTTGGTTAGAAATGTAATACCTATTGTATTATACAACCTAAATTAAATACCTTGTAAACTAAGCTGTAAATAACCAAAACAACTCTATTATTATAAAATGTAAACTGTTTTTATTTCAAAACCCTAAATTGTTAATATAAAACTTTCTTATCCATTCTAGAATCTATCCGGAATCAAGATAGATTCTAACTCTTCCTTTTAAACAGACAAACGTAGATAATAAAACGATTTTATATATAAAAAATCAGAAGTAAATTGTTAAACCTAAATATCAAACTCTTGATTAAAACAACACCCTAGGTTAACTCCCTTATGGAGCAGATTACACATTTAGAATAGTAATAATGATTTTTCTAATGGATTTACCCATTTTTGCACCCATACCATAATTAATTTGTATCATAAACATAAATCTATTTTTTGTCAACAAACATAATTTATTCTATGACTAAAAATTACAAGAAAAATGCAATTACTCACACTTGTTTACATTTTGGGCACGTAAGCTCTTCCCTTTATAAAAAGAAGGAAAATAAACATAGTCTTTTAAATTATCATTATTTCAACTAGTATAGTCGTCGCTTGGATCAGCGCTTAAAAACCAAAATACATCCACTGTTTTGAAGCCACGAAAGGGTTACAAGGGATGAAATATTCTAATACTTAATTAAAGTTTGCAAAAAAATAACAAAAACCATGGGATAGTAATTTTATACCCTAAATCAACATTACAAGAGATGTGGCTCTTTTGTAAAAACCACAAGAGTTATCTTTGAGAATGTCCATACAGCCTCCTTTCACTTTTTCAAAACAAAACAACAATATTTGGCATAGGCATTCTAAACACCACGGTAATAATCCATAAGCACCATTTTTTTCACTACAAACACAATCACGATGAAGGAATACCCTAGGTTGAAACCAAGGCTTAGCCGAGCTTTCATGCCACATCCTTCAGCTCTAGCAATGCCTTTGAATTTTCAACTGTGCAACGCCAGAAATTGGACACCTATTACCAAATAGTGAATGCTTAGAACATAAATTGGTAAAATTTATTAAATGAAAATAAATTGAATGGATTTTTCGAGATCACTTACCAGAGCTTCAATACTGATAACGCCCTAGGTAAAATAAAAGTGATCATCATGCGACCGATGAACTATAGTAACAAGATATGGAAAAGAAACTAGAGTAGAGAGCCTGCTAACACCATGACTGAGTTGAAGACAATGATATTGGAAAAGAATCACAGAGTTTCAACCTGAAAAATGACATGGGCAGTTAAAGGGTGACAATCCTTGCAGAGGTCGAAGAGCCCGAGGCCTGTCAGCCCACTCTCTCTTTCCAACTGTAAACAATAAATGAAGCCGAGGATTGTTTAGGGAAACATTTAATGTTTTGTGCATAGGGTTTAGCACCAAAATCCTTCTTCAAACGAGCTGTCCCCACATGGATTCCACTAATTGAGAAATTATTTTGGTATTGATATAGTTTGAACCTGAGTACATGGTAAATGCTATACGATTACAATGTTAAAATTAACACATATCAATTTTATGCATATAGAATACACCTAGGATTGTTTTTGTAATGTTCTTTGAATACAATGTATAGGTTATTGTATTTGTATGCATTGAATACATGTTTAGGATTAGTTTTGGTTATATTATAGTTAATCTATAATTACAAATTCATTTAAGGATAATTGTTAGACTTAGAGAAATTCTAGGAATTAACATGAATAAATTCCATAGTTGTAAGTCATATGGAAAGTAATAGGGTTTCCCATACCTTAAACAACTAAAAGAATATTGAAAAATTATATCCCACGAAACATATACTTGTTAAGATAGATAATCGTGCTGTCAACTTCAATCTGCTACCTAGGTAGAATAGTCTTGGTTATAATCCTAGGATTTTTTCTTATGCCTCTATGTTTTAAACATTTTTCACAACACCTTGGTAGTTGAATCTTGAGTCATAATTTAAACAAATTTCTTAACTTATTCGATTAGTCTTCTGAACCTTAGTTTTTAGATCGAAAACTTGGAAGAAAATTATTACCTGTGAGTCCTGTACAAGCATCAAATCTACCTCAGCTTTGAAAAAGATAAGTAAACCTCAGGCTAACCTCAATCCCCTTCAGTAAGAAAAGAAAAAAACCATCAACATCATACACATCCTTACAAACAAACTAATGAACTAAATTTAATAATCTTTAACTCATTAACTTTTGATAGACAATTTTATTCAAGACTGAAAATCAATAATATATTGAATAAGGTTAGTGGCATGTGAGTTACAAGTTAGTAAGTATAATTCGGTAGCTTTTAGTTAGAGTTAACCAAGTAGTATTAATAACTAAGTTTTTTTTCTTTTTATGTTTAGTCTTTATAAACTATCTATTAACTAGACCAAAATTTAATCATTAGATTAGCATTCTGGCTATGAGTTAGCATTTATCATCATATAGAAAAAATTTAAATTTTTATGAATATTTGGGATGTCACAAGTGTGCTACCAATAATTAAGATATCATGAACATATAAAACAATGATAAGAAAATTACCATCATACTTCTGTATTTAAACATTCGGATCAGACTTACACCTTTGGAAGTATTGGGAAAGCAGAAAGGCATCCATCTTGGCATACCATGATCTTCGGGCCTATTTCAACCCATATAATGACTTCTGCAATTTGCAAACCAAAGTAGGATCTGAAATGTATCCCTTAGGATGCTTCATTTATATATCCTCATGAATATATCCATGTAGAAAGGCACTCTTGACATCCATATGATGCACCTCCCAGTGCTTAGATGCAGAAATTGCCAAAACTAGGCTTATGGAGTCCATTTTTTCCATTGATGCAAAGGTGTCATGGTAGGTCCACTTCTTGGACCTGAGAGAAACCTTTTTATAACTACCCTTTCCTTATACTTGCAGGTTTTTCCATCAACAGAAACCTTTTTTCTGAAACACCCACTTGCATTGAACTAATTTCCTTCCAGGGGGATAGGGAAACTAGCTCTCAAGTAGCATTTTTCAGAAGAGAATTAAACTCTTCATCCATGGCAGCTTGTCATCTCAAATCTTTTCAAGCATGGTAGAAAGATTTAGTATCTGAACCTATCATTAACTAAAATGTTTCACACATTATATCATCATGAAAAGAGAGCGCAATACCTTCTCTTTGAAATTCAGAGTGGGTTCTTCTTGGATCAGTAGGATTTCCAATGTTTTACCCAGCGGAAGAAAGTGTCTTCTTGGCCCAAGTTGGGAGATATGCTTGCACTTAAGAATCTGATTCTGAATCTGATATTTATTTCTCACTGATATAATATATTATTTCTTCAAAATCAGAGTCATCACTCCCACTTTTATCACCCAAATTGTCAGCAGAACATGCAGGAAAATCAACATAATTTTCTTCAACTAGCTCTACCTCTTCGAGAGGCTCATCAAACCGAACACTTATTTCAATGAAAATTTTCTTTGTTATAATGTTCAGCATATTTAATACTTCAGATTATTTAGTATTTCCAATAAACAAACATTCAACACTTTGCGGTTGCAAATATTTCCTCTTGTCAAATGAAATCTAGGCCCATGCATTGGACCCAAACACCCTGAAATTTGACACATCCATATTGTGTCAAAAATAGGCTTCGAAAGGTGTCTTAACCTTCAGAGAGGTGTGAAGTACTCTGTTATAAATTTTTTCAGCAACATTCATGGCCTCAGCCCATAAATTTTTAGCCAATCCTTTTTCTTCTAGCATGCATGTGGTCATCTCCTTTAGAGAGTGGTTTTTCGTTTCTGCTGCACCATTTTGTTGAGGGGTGTAGGGAACGGAATGTTGGATCTTGATCCCACGATCAGAATATATCTTAAAAAACTAAGTACTGATATATTCCCTTCCATTATCATATCTCAGGGATTTGATCTTTTTCCTAGAGGCATTCTCAACCAATTCTTTCAATTCATTGAATTTCTCTAAAAGTTCATATTTTTTCTTAGTGAAAAACACCCAGGTGTATCTAGAAAAATCATATATGAAGGTGAGTACATACCGAGATAAATTCATGGATTTCATGGGAATCGGTCCATTGATATCAGAATGCAGCATCCCTAGGATACTTGATGCATGACAAGCCTTCCCCCGATCAACCTTAAGCTTTGTGTGTTCGCCCATAACACAACCCTTGCAAATTCCTTTTGTAGTTCTGATTGCCAGGAGGCCTTCAACCATGGAATTTTTCTGAAGTTGCTGAATTTTCTTAAAATTTAAATGACCAAATATCTCATTCCATAGTCTACTGACCTCATTTCCATGAGTCAGAAGAGCAGTGGGCTTTGTATCTGCTAGAAAATGGGAAAACTCATAGGATTTTGCATGATGGTTTGGAAGGCCTTTTGCAATAAGTTTCCCAGATGCAATCTCATTGATTTATACATCAATGGGGCTAATGGTTACTCTCTTGGGCACTCTAGTATGATTCATTTGATATACACTCAACAGGTTAGAGGACAGAGAGGGTACATACAAAACATTGAAAAAAGTTCCATGTTTAAGATTTACTGTACTTTGTCCTTTCGAAATGATGGTGGAATCATCTCCCATGTTGATGGGGATGCTCTTGTCGGATTCTGGGGAGGAAAAATAATATCTACTTTCAATCATGTGATTCGAAGCTCCAGAGTCTAAGAGAAGAGCTGTGGGATTTGAGGTGCTTTCCATGAGAGAATGACCTTTTTCTTACTAGGGATCCCGATCTTGATTATCCCTCCTTCGAAGGTTCTCAGGGAGATTGATATTGTTTCTCTCAAGGAGAGAATTCATCTCATCAATTTTTTTCTTCATGCAGGAATGCTCAGGGTGGAAGCCCTTCCTGCATTAAGAACACTTGACTTTCTCCTTTCCTTGATGTCTTTTTTTCTCGTGTTTCATAGAGCCGAAAGGCTCCTCTTGCTGGTTCTTTTCTCTAGGATTTGGAGCATCTACTTTAGCCCTTGGATTATTATTTTTCCCTTTTCCTTTTGAATCTTTTTTCCTCGAAACAAAAAAAATCTTAAGCTTTTGAGGATCTGAGTATCCCCATCTGAACAAGCTTATCATGCTTGTTTGTAAGGGTCTTGATGAAGGAATCAAGAGAAGGAATTTTCAAGTTTTGGGTTGTTAGCTTCCCCATGTGGAATGATGAAACAAAGATAGAATAGTATGGATCCAAATTGGAGAGGATAACTAAGATGAGCTAGTCATCTTCCTTCTCCATCTTGCAGTACTTTAGTTGGAGAACTAGATTCTTTAATTTTGTGAATAATTCATTCATGGATTCAAAACAGCTTTGATTCAGGGAGATCAACTCTTTCTCAAGTTGATGGATCCAAATATCATCCTATTTATCAAACAAGGTAGAGAGATTGTCCCATATCTCCTTCGGAGTATTCAATCCTGAGATGTGGAAAAGAAGATATTTGGATATGGACAAACATAGGAGTCCATAGGCGTCATCCAGTTTATTCCAATATTTTATCTTTTCTACAGCAACATTAGGCTCTAATTCTATGTTCATTGTGACCCAGTAGATCCCTCTTGAATGGAGCTGAATCTAGATATCTTGCTTCCATTGATGGTAATTGAAGGAGGTGAAGAGATCCAGAGAATGAGCCATGGAGCTACTATAGCGATTGCAAAGAACCTGTAAAAACCTACAATCAACACAATAAAGTCACCATAAGGTCAAACAACCTGCACATTTTGGGTTTTCATAACACCCAACATAATTGATCAAGAAATATTGATCAACAATTCCTTAACTTGGGGTATTACGTGGTAATCCTTCTGCTTCTGGTGCAATGTTGGAATTTGAGATTTTGCTCAAATTTTCATGAAAGATCTGTCAAAAATCATGTTTTGAAGAATACTGCTTCACCCCACCATGGCTCTAATACCATATTAATTCTGTCAGAACAATATTGGGACAATTTAGAAACTCAGAAGTGATTCAATTAACAAATTACACATGAAATGATGCAACGGTATAATAGGAGGTTGCAGTTCTATATTATCAATAAGAGAATGAATGATACAATACAATATCATACAGAATGCATGAATTCCAAGATAATGTGAATCCTCTAGGAGGTCATTCAAATTAAATGGATGAGTGTAGCTTAACTGAATGTCATACACACTCAACCCATTTAGTTAACCACTAATATATTCAATAACTGACTCTCACACTAATTCCTAACAAAATCAGAGTGCAATAGATGATTGAGTCTAAATTAATGAGACTCAACACATGTCATTGCATGTCCAAATCAAGGTGGTAGCGCATCCCTAACTCCAAGTATCTTTGATGGAGTTAACTAAAGTGACACATGTCATCAGAATATGGCAGAGTCACCTTATTTCACTCCAAATCAACCAAATCACCCCAAAATAGCCATTTGCATGAACAAGGTACCTTTACGACTCATCTTAACTGATTGTTAGGTGAAAAAACAATCAGTTTGCAATTATTATGTGCACTTATGACACTTAGATCACCCCATAATTGGTCCCTATTTGAAGAAGGAAGCCCAATTAGTCTCTCTGATTGAAGGAGAAGGATTAGTTCGCCTCTTTGACTAAAGGAAGGTGTGTGTGTGTGCTCATGTTGATATCATATTATGCTCATCTTGTGCCAATTAATTCAATTAAACTTAGGATAGTAGGTAAATAGGCCAAAACTGACCAAATAAGTGTGCATGTTGGGTAAATGACTCCAATAGGGCGAGACTTACTAAAGGACCTAGAACAACTAGCCACCAAAGTAAAACATAATCTCAAGGAAGCACACGACTACCAGAAAAGTTATGTAAATAAGAAAATAAAAGATAATATTGCTAGATCGAAGAACATATTTATTTAAAATTAAAAGTGAAAAGAAGCTCATTGAGCTTGGGAAGGTGTGGAAAGTTGGCATCGATATTTTGTGGACCCTTCTAGATACTCGCCAATAGAGGGCCACTGGTGTATGAATTATCTTTACCGATCATATAAAGTTTCATAATGTTTTTCACACCTCTCTATTAAATAAATCTGTGTATGATACGAAACATGTGATTTGTTGGTCCTTGCTATAGGTGGAAGATGAAGGGGATTTTATACCATAACCCCTTCGTATTCTTGAAAAAAGAGAAGTACAACTCATGAAGCAAACCATTGTCTAGATGACAGTGCAATGGAATAAATTTGGAGCCGATGAGGCCACATGGGAGGATGTATCGACCATGAAAGAGGCTTAACCCACCTTCTTTCATGACTTCATTTCTAGTCCATTGAACACCGACACAATGTTGTTCTAAGCAGGGATGGATGTAATATCCTGAATTTTTACCTTAACTATATTGGGGATGATCCCCACTGCATATGAGTTACTTGGATGTTTATGTTTATATATTGTGCATATGGCCCAGTGCATGTGAGTTATGCCGATTGGTTAGATATATTGGGAATAAGGAAATGCACATGTTTTATTGTCTTGTATATGATTATATTTGTTGGGCATAGGCCTTGATGGATAAAGACTATTGTTGTGGTGCAATATACTCGATTTTTATGTGATTATCCCTAATACATATACTGATATGATAATTGTGATGTATTGTGAAGAAGACTGAATGCATGATTGAGTTCTATAATGTGTTTGGTGTAAGCCCTGAAGTAGATGAGTGATGAGATTTTGTGTTGAGCATAAGCTCTGGAACACATGACTTATGATATTTTGTGTTGAGCATAATCTATGGAGAGCATGAGTTATACTATTGGAAGTGTTGGGCATAAGCCATGGAGCACTCCAAATTGATGTTAAGCATAAGATATGGAGCATCAGATCTTTGGCCATTGTATCCTTGGGTGTATTACACAAGTATATCCTAGTATTAGTGTTGAGCGAGAGGCTCTAGAATTGCACTAGTGTAAATCCCAATAAATAGTATTGAGCTTAGGCTCTGAATAGTGCTAGGGGTTACTGAAATTGAGTGTTGAGTGAGAACAACTCTGAATAGCATCGAACCTGATCATACATATTTCAAGTTGATTAAATGAAATTCCAAATCTACTTCTCATCAAGGACTGGAAGAAATACCACGATATACGAGGTAATCCAAGATGCAAGGAGGATCCAGAGCTTCCTAACCTAGTTGACCGACCAAACCCTACCTGAGGCCTTGATAAAAGAATTAATGTAAACTAAGGGAAGCATCAAATAAATAAACTACAATATATGATGCATGAATAAATATTAAGAATAAAAGGTAAACTATATACATACATACATACATACATACATACATACATACATACATACATACATACATACATACATATATATATATATATATAGATATATATATAAAGATAACTAAAATAATAAGTAAGAGTAAGTAGTTATTATAAACTAAAATAATTAAATAAATATTCTATTCTAAATATCAAGTAGGAATTACTTAAAAGTTCCTATTTGAAACAAAATCACTATTAATTCCATATAAATAAAATGAAAGATTATTTTCAGTAAAGTAATGAATTTTTTATTCAACCGAAGTTTAAACCAAATTCCCTTTCCTAAAATTATTTTCTATAACAACTAAGCCAGGAGAAGGCTTGGGTATCTGATCATTATTCCTGAATATTTTGGAGAGAATTTTCCAAAAACAAACATTCTTATATAGATCCTGATTTTCCAAAAAAAAACACCCTCACCTTTAGGAGTTCTATATTAGTTTCGTGTTGGATCCAACTCGGGGGGATCTCAATTAGAACTGGGAATAGTTATGGGTCATGGTTGGGTGGAACGTGGTAGTTGAAAGGTTATATGGTTATCATACCTAAGGTCAGATATAGCTAGTGTTTTATTAATTGTGGGTGATTAAGTTTGCAAGGTACTTTAGCCATTACAAGCTGCATAGTTGCAGGTAAGAGGTTTCTACATTTCCAAGTTATTTTAATTATGTTTATAGGTTGTAATTATGCTTTGGATTAATATCTGTAATTTTACTCTCCTCGAGTTTGAATAAATGTTTCTGGTTTGTTTTATTAGATAAATTAGAATCTCAGTTTTTAATTCTTATATAGATTGTAGGGTAAAATTCCTATCATAGTTCTATTAAACTAGTTTCAAAATTTTATATTATATGCTAGGATTTAGTCTAGATCAAACCTTTAGCTTTCCAAATGAATTGAATAACCAAACCTCTTTCAAACCATACTCAAACTAAGCCCTGCATCACAACACCATCTCATTTTTAAAAACTGAGTAAAACTAGAACCCTTAAGTATAAAATTACAGAGAATTCGCAAAGGTCTATGACCTTAATAAAATAATAAAACCTCATCGAATAAATTTATCCAATCAAGGAAATCAACTAAATAAATAAACAAATTATAGACATCAACATTATCACTTAATCTACTCATTTTACAAACTAATAAATATTCTAAATACACCTAATGAAATAACCAGGGATCAAATCCCTTAACAAAGCAAAGAAACTATATAAAGGATGTGTAGCAGTTGTTGTTTTATACATTAAACCAATCAATAAACATGATAAACAAATATTCATAAACGTGAACCAGGGATCAAATCCCTTAATAAATAAACCACATAAACCATTGTTTATAGAATTTAAAACATTCAATAAAAATTATACAATCATCCACAATAGCCATTAAACTCTCATTTTCCCCCAATGAACAATCCCCATCCATCCTGTAGAAGGGACTGGCTAACCTAATTTCAACGTTGGAATATTACATTTTCCAGCCATGAAAAGGCTACATATAATCTATCCACACTACAATAATATTCATCATCATTCCTCTAACTCAAAGGATGAGAACCTATCATCGATTTAAAATGAAAATTTTACATTTTAAAACCAATATCTAAACTAGTCAAAACTATAAACAATAAATCAACTATCAAATCTCGTAAGCTCCGACTGAGAGTGTTTGAATAATATTAAATAAATAATGAACATAAATAGTAAATCAACTATTGAAACCCTAGATCAATATCATAAGCTCCTTCTGGGAGCATTAAATAATATTAAATAAATAACAAACATGAACTGTATCTCAACTATCAAAACCACATATTGAATTTCATAAGCTATGGCAGGGGGTGTTTAAATATTAGATAAATAACAAACATAGAAAATACACCAACTATTGAATTGATTAAACAAATATCATAAGACTGTCCATACATGAAGTAATTTATAAACTCTACAGACACACAGTCGACGCCACATAGGACACCTTGGGCCATCCTTATATGGCTTCCATCAAAACTAAAGGAGTAAAAAAAAACAAATGATGGCATTATCATCCTACACCAAGTATTATATTATAACATATAACGATGAACAAAGATAGGGTTTCCCTCAACAACATACAAAAATAATTCCAATAAATGTTAGAACGAAATCATAAAAACACAGATAGGAATTGACTATGAAACCAAATCGGGCATGAAGCTAGGGATTTCCCCCCTCTCTTTATAAACATAAGCTAAAATTACCAATAAAAAACATTTATCATTAATAGAGATAAAATCTATTTAAAACACTAAACCATTTCCATAAAAAAAAACATGGGTTTAAAACCAAAACTTTATCCACAATCAACATATAACTATCAAAACAACATTATCATAGTGCCATTTCAGAGCAATGGCACTAATATAATTTTAACCATCGATTAAATTAAACCATAGTTCTCACAACAAACGAAGATTCGAGATAGTGCAAACAAAACACTGTTATAATTATAAAACATAGTGTTTATAATACACATGAATTTCCAATGTACAAAACATCTCAATGGGATGAGAACCACTAAATCCAAACCCACAATTTAAATACCGAGCATTGCCGCTATTTTCCCAAACCCTGGTGAATCCCAATTGGGAAGCTGGTTATAAACTTCACATAGATAAACCCTGCAAAACTCATTGTTCTTTAGAAGAATAAAACCTTATAAGCTAGGGTCTATGGGGTTACCAACATACTAAATAAACTTCCATGCATTCAACCATTAAATAATTTTATAGAGAAATAAAAAAGAAATTAGGAGTACCTTGCTTATGGAGGTTGATCCTAGCTTTCTTCTTTAATCCAGATTGCTCCAAGAAATTCTAGAGAATATTCAACACCTGCAAAGATCTAAACATTTCCTGCAATATATTATATATTATATAGAAGATCAATGAAATAATGATGCATCCAAAGAAATAACAAGACAATTCAGAAATCATAATACATAGGAGTAAAAAGAGAAAAATTGGAAGAAAGACTCTTTTTATTGATAAACAAGTGATGGAATATTAAAACCAGTATCTGAAACAAGTTCTCCTCTGCTAGCCAAGGAAATTGAGTTCTGGTGGTCCAAGATATCCAAAGGAAATCCACCAGCATAACTTTTCTCTAAGATTCATGATAACTTATCCTCAACCCCTACTCTCTATTTATAATTGAGGAAAGAGACATGTTACAAAGGTTGAGATGGTTGTGCAATTTGGGATAGTTATGATTAAGAGAACAATTGTCCTCGAATAAACTTGTTTTTATTTTTAATTTTTGGATTAGGGAATTCATGACTATTGATGCTAGTAGGTCGCGTTTGATACACGACTTTTATAATGTCAACCCGTGTGTTCAAAACCTAAGCATGTATTTGTGGGTTGTAATGTCAATACTCTCGAATGGTTTGTGGGTTGCAATGGAAATAGTCAGGAATTCTTCCTAATCAGCTGATAAACAGTAAGGTTGGCATGGTGATAATATATGAAGGAACATGCACATCTATAAGGTTTTGGCCACTTCCATCCATTTTTTCCTTTTTTGTACCGACACATTGAGTGTCAGTACTCAAACGGAGAAGTGTCGTTTCACAGGATAACAGATACCCCCTAATATGTGAGGTCAGAGGGAAGCCACGACCGAAATACATTACAAAATTTATTCTTGGAGAAATCAGTTACCAAAGTTGCAGGTAGGTACCTAAAACATACATATCAAAGTCATATACAAAATCATATATGAGGATGCCATGTTCAATAAAGCGAAACACTAGCTCCTTTACAATATTTGATTATGTCATATGATATGAGAAACAGGGCCACATATATTACAATGGTGGATCAGAGCCACAATATACAATGACGAGTCTTCAAAATATGGAAGTAGTGTTGTTAAACATAACACAATATTGCACAAATTAGGTTATAGAGGTATAAACCCAAGGTCTTCTTCCAAATCCATGGTAACCAGTACAATCCCTACCATGTGAATATATGAGCTGAATTCGAACATGGAAGGAACTCAAAAAAATGTCAGTAAATGAGTGACACTGACAAATCAAGAAAAGGAGTTCACCAATAATGGTAGTGAATCCTAAGGTACCATCGTAAAAAAATACAGGTCTTCATTTTCAAGAGATACTGATGAGAAACCATGGTGTGAAGAGGAAGGAAATGAAGCCTTCAGTAGGACACAAGAGTGACTATCAAATAGGATGAGGGAAGGTAGACACAAGGAAATATCAGAGATGATAATGATGGGAATCAAGATGATTCGATAGAGGTACATATCCTTCAATATTGAGCATGACACAAAGATGATCCAAGGAATATTTTGACTTGCATATATGAGAACTAGAATTATCTGTCATGTAGGAGAAATGATTGTATTCCCCATGTATAAAGGACAAGTGGAGGAGTAAGAACCTGAAGTAATATCTGAGTGAGAAGTGTAAACTGAGACATGAGTATCGAAAAGTTTAGAGAGTGCTCTGTTCAAGGATGACATGCTGCCATTGTTTATAACCCAAAGTGAGAAATTATTCCTAATATTTCTTGTTAATTTTTAACGAGTCCAAGAAAGTCAACTTGAGTCTCTCTTCATTTTTGACAAGCTTGAAGAGGGGAGAGGATAATGCTTGATATGTCACTAATTCATGGATTTTATGATCCCAAACAAGTAAATGCTCATTGGTGTTTTCATAGTTTGAGAGTTTGAAAAATTTGAAGAAGAATCTAGGGGTGCGTTTTTCGTACAATTTAGTCTCATGAGGTTAGAAACATATAAAATAGGCCACATAAGAACTCTCTTAGCTCCCGGAGGACTAAGTTATGCATTTTTATTACTCAGTCGGTAAGGTCCAAAAAATGGGTAAACTAATACCATACTGACACACCTTCAAAAGAATCATATAGCTCGAGTTTAACGAGTGTGAAAGAAGACAAGATCACTCGAAACGATCGATTTGATTACAAGAAATGGGGCTTACAATAGTAAACTTAATGCCTTGTTCTTTAGGTTTTACGAGCATGATAAATAAATAAAGTACGATCAGAATCCTTTTCATGTTTGTTCCCATAGAATGAAAAAGAGAAAACTAACCTCATACCAAGTGTTACTTTTCCATAAATTTTGTCCCTTGGGTCCGGAAAAGAAATAAACCTATTCCTAAAGATATGCTTCTCAATTCCACAGAAAAGAGAGTATTCCTTTCATGTAAATAATATACATGGTTAGAGAAAGAGATAAATTACCACCAATGTAGGTGATCATTCACTTATTCTTAACGAGTTTGAACAAACAAGTTTACTCGGATGTCTAGTCTATTTTGACTATTCAGACCTAGTCCTAAAGAAAAATCTGTAAGTGTGGGGGGGCTCCTGCAAACCTAACACAATTGCAGCATGGGTACCATAAAAAAATAAAGTGATATAAAATAGGGTACCCATCAGAAGGAGGCCCTATCCATAGAAGAGAGATGATGTGTATGCGGTCAAAGAGGTTTTACACCATAGTCCATGGATGAAAAAGTGATCCTAGGGTTAAGCGACGGATAAGGTATGAGTGCAAAATCTGGAATGAAGGCCAAATCCTACCCTATATGTGATGAAAAAAAACTTTTCAATGATCATGGACCTGTTGTGGCTAGCAAAAAGGCCATGGCATTAGTCCACATATCAAAAAATGATTATAAACTATGGATAATGGGTAGAAAATTGAATTTTTTATTATAAATAGTTCAAAACAAAAAACAAACATACCATTTGGATATTTTACTATATTTGGAAAGTTTTACCTTCAGACATCAGTTGATTGTGGTGAGAAAACAGTTGGACCAATTTCAATTCCGTGAGTTGTAGATTAGCTATCTCTCCCTTCTCTTCATTTCTATCCAATCAATTATTTTTTAATGAAATTTTTATGTTTCTATGCATGCCCTAAAAGCTTCATGGAGAATTCATGGGTATGATTCATTACATTCACAAATACATGTTTTATTCATGGGTTTCTACATTGTAACTTCCATATGATTCGCTTTGTGATGAAACCACAGTCACGAATACCATTCGACCTTCAATTTTTTTTAAAATGAACAAATTCAATTAAAATGCGACAGATTTTAATGAAAGGTATGTTTCTTTGGAAGGGAATTATGGTTTTAGAGTGGAGAGAAAGGGAACATGAAGAGATGGATAGAGAAGCAATGCAATATTCCCCTACTCTGAAAGCATTACAAAAAAGTGGCTTGCTAAAATTATATTCTATGTCCAATATGAGAGCACAAATCCATATCTTGGAGACTATAGTAGATTGTTGGGACCATAATCCCAGACTCTTCGACCTCCATGGAGAGTATTTGGAGCTAACAATAGATGATATCAATTTTATCATAGGACTTTATCATAGGGGTACACTTGTAAACCTTGAAGGAACTGGAACGAGCGGAAACCCTCTTAGCACGCAAGATTATATTAATACTTACTGCCTACCTGGAATCTCACAGATAACTAGCTTCCTATTGAAAGTGATGGTAAGAATAGTATCTAGGGTTGTTGGTTCTTCTTCTTTGCATTTGGACACTCGGAACCACATGCGTGTTGCGGTCGAATGTATGCAGGGTACACTATTTAATTGGTGTTCAGGGATGATCCCAATAATGAAAAAAAAATCTGACTGTAAGAGCAGAAAGAGAAAGATATTTGGCTATGCTAGCATCTTAGTGGCATTCTTATTCAAGAGGGTTCCTTCCCTCATCCCTGCAGTAACATTACCACCGCCCTCACCTTGTCAACCTTGACTCACGATATGGGGGGACATATTTATCCATCAAGGTGGCGTAGGAGGTATCCAAAGTTGCTACGATGATGACTTCTATTCCTGGTGGGATAGACATGTTCCTTCTTTAGAGTAGTTTCCATATGCCAAAATAGATTTCCGAGGAGACCCTGAACTCATCCTCCCTCCAGGGGGAGCATGGGGAGAGAAAGGTATGTTTTTGTATTTTTATATTATTTGATTTTTATGATTTTTGCACATAAAATTTTATATACATATGTATATGAGTTTGAACCCTATTAATGTTTTACATGTAAATGTTGGACCAGTTTGCCCCGATGGGCATCTTAGGACTTTCGTGAGACATGTATAGGGTGGTGGGGATGACAACTTACTACGTGTTATTGAGGGGCAGCTATGTAGGATTACCAAAGACGTCCCAAGACTATGGATGGAGCGGATCCCAACGATCATGCAAGAGTATTTTGTTTGGGTTCCATCAACCTGGCTACACCTTCTGAGAAGGGTGGTTAGGGTCATACTTAATTATAGGGAGGATGTGGAGGCAGTCATAGCAAAGGAGGATGAGGAGAAGGCCTAAACTTAGGCATATATAGCTGATGATCCTATTTTTTGGATATTGATACACTTGTGAGAGTATATTTGGATCAAAACTCCATATATATATCGACATATTTTACATATATATATATGTTGTTGTACATGTGTCTCAAATGTGTCTGTTATATTTATTTTATAATGTTTTTTAAGTGGCAATCCAGTATGCAATTCACATATACATCAGTAATTGTATTTTCATTTCTTGAAATGTGATTGAATGAAATGTATTCAAAGTTTCTTTCAAGTAATCTTACATGTAAAAAATGACATAACAAGTTAGGGTTTTGCACCTGATAATCACCATTGAGTTAGGAAACCACAGCCTGAGAGTCAAGTCTGACCTCCAGATGGGTGATTTCACATAGAGTAGCATCCCATAACAAATAAATAATTGCACTCTATTCAGCCATATTATTAGTCGCGGGACCCAAGGAGGAACCACCAGAGTCAACCAGAAACCAAACCTATGAACCACTCAGATGACATATGAAACAACCAATAGACTGTATAAGAAACACCAACTAGCTAATGACCTATTGTACATAACAATACATAAAATAAAAATAAAAGAACAAACACCATGCCTAAGTGTACTATTTGTTCAAGTAGAGCTTATTCCAATGTTCTAACAACTTATTTAATTTATAATCGGTTAATTTATAAGATAAATTTTTAAAAAAATTCGACACAACATAGGGGCCTAAACACATTGACTTGAATTTTCCTTCCCCGAGGGGTTCCTTGTCTTGATCCCAGAGCAAACCTAGTTCTCCATCGGAGAAAACTGTCATTTTAATGGATTTTTCGTATTGGTTATTAACCCTATTCTTGTGAGCCCAATTTGTATTCAATGCATATCTAGTTTATTCATCCAAATTATTGAGGTGAAGAAAATGTTCTTCTATATCCATAGTGTTGGGAAGCACATGAATAATAATCTTAAGGTATGGTATCTCACCCTCAACCAGTGTGACTGCCTCCACCCCGTGAACGAGTTGGAATGATGAGAATCCTGTAGCATTCCTCACATTAGTTTGGTATTCCCAAATTGTAGGATACAACATGATGTGCCAATTTGACTTGCTTGCATTAATAGTGCGCTTTAGAATGGTTTTCAAGGTCTTGCTAACTACCTCTACTTGCCCATTATCCTGAGGGTAAAAATAAGATGAATCATCTTTCCTAAACATAGCATAGTGGTCAACTAGGTCATCATGCTATTCTCAGAATTATTGCCATGGTTAGTGACAATTTTCTTTGGTACACCAAAACAAACAATGATTTGGTTGAATACAAAGTAAGTTGTTGTTTCGCTATCGGCTTTGAAGGTAGGAATTACCTCTGCCCACTTCATGAAGTAGTCTATAATCACAATGATGTATTTGTGCTTTCCCATAGAAACTGGGTTACATCTAATGTAATCTACCCCCCACTTGGTAAAGGGCCCTACCACGATGATGGGAAACAAAGGAGTAGGATGCAACCATATATTTTTGGTATAGAGATGACAAGGATGACACACTTTACAACTTCCACACAATATTTGAAGATAGTGGGACAGAAATAACCGCCATGTAAAATTTTTTGGGTCGTTTCTAACCCAGATAAATGACCCCCACACTCTCTTCTATGGGTATCATTTAGGACATTCTCTACCTCCTCATGGGTGAGGAGCCGATGTGAAACCAAATCTCCCCATTGACGATATAAGGTATCACTAATGATTAGGTAGTTTTTTGCATTGACATGCAACTTATGTCAATATTCCTATGAGAATGATGTAGAACACTTAAGAGTCTGAAGATATACTAAGATATCTCCATAGCAGCACTTAGAGGTGGAAATCACATAGATATACTCTACTGAGAATGAGTCTTCTTCCACTACTATAGTCTCTTCCATAGTGAATTCTGAGATCATTTTTGTGAAAAATAAGTTATTTTTTAACTTAGCAGATTGAAAATCCAAGTCAAAATCTTGGAGAATGACTATCCACTTGTTGAATTTTCCCCTGGTTATGCATCGGGATAATACATACTGGAAAAGTTTGACATCTGCAACCACTATGGTTGTCCTTAGGGTGAAAACATGAAGTTGGGAAACAATTTTGCTTGTTTTTTGACAAAACAAACTGAAAAATTTTATGTTTTTCAACTTCAATCCATTCAAAATGATACCTTCCTTAGGAATTTCACCTTGAAGTAAACACACAAGTTTTAGAGAATTGAATTAGCTACATACTCATATTTTCTTTTTTTAAATTGTCAACATATAGTGGGGAAAATTTGATGGGAACCAATGACATATACTTTAAAATTTTAAGTATGAATAATGAGTGACTTGTGTGCCCTACATTTTTCTTAGAGATAGTTATTCATTTTAGGGAAACACAATTTATACACCTAATCTACATAGAATGAAATTTTGTGTAGACTATATTTTGATTTTTTTTGGACTTCAAAACTATTTTTTAATATTTATCGAAACAACATAAGTTCATAAAATGATGCATTATTGACACATGTTGGTGAGATTCAATTTTATTTTTAGTACGACACTTATTGGAAAAACTAAAAGAACCCTTTTGAAGAGGACAAGTCAATTATGATCTCTATGAATATTTCAAAATTTTTGGTGTTGTCTTTGTTATGATATTGAATTTTCATTTCGGGTGATTTTCAAAAAAACAAAATTCTTAAGGGATGAGGTTTAGTAAAACATTATTAATAAATAAAAATTCAAATTCAAATGAAACAATTTGTATATCATTGGAAACTAGATTCAAAGATGAATCCATTGACAAATAATCTTTAAAATTTTCAGGTGTTTGGGCTTGCTAAAGTTGTAGGTTCCAGAAAGATGCTAGATATTTTCACAGGTTTTGTTGACCATGAACTCTCGGCCAAAAAAGTATCTCCAAACTCTCGACCGAGAGTTCAGTTCAAACGCTCATCCAAGAGTTTTAAAACTCTCATCCGAGATTTCTTTTAAAGTACAGCGCAGTTATTGGTTAAAACTCTCATCCTATAGTTTTATTAAACTCTCGGCCAAGAGTTTGAACTCTCACAAACTCTCATCCTAGAGTTTGAGGTTGAATTTTTTTTCGCGTTTTCATCTATGCTACCTCTTTTTTTTTCACTCCGTTTGTCATACAATTTTTCATAACTTTACATTTTCACCCCTTAGCAATATATAATGACGTAGCCTCTAAATAACATAGACCGCTACCAATTCCAACTTCTTGACGTGCGAGTAGCTAAGCTCAGGGTCTGCTAATGCATAGGTAATAAACAACATGCTCTTGGAGCTTGTCATCCTTCTGAAATAGTACTAATCCTACAGTTGAATCCGATGCAACTAGATACAATATAAAATATTTGGTGTAATCTTGTGGACATAGTAAATGAGCCAATAATAAAGCCTTTTTTAATGCCTTGAAAGCGAGCTGTGTGGCTCATCCCACAACAATAAAGGGTATTTCTTTAGAAAGTGCATGCAAACCTTAGTATTCTTGGCATAATTGACTATGAAATGCCGAATGAAATTGGATTTCACCTATAGACTCTACAGTTTCCTAGTGGATCGAGGAGGAGGTAGATTTACAATAGCCTCAACTTTCAAAGGATCCACTTGTATTCCTATGTTTGACACAATAAACCCTAGTAACCTCCCCAAATCGAAGTAGAAAACACACTTGTGTGGATTCAATAATATATTATAATGTATACATCATTCAAATATCATACAAAGATGATTTGTATGGTCCTTCCTATTGCGAGAATGGATATGCAGATCATCCAAGTAAGGTTTGATAATATTCTTGATATCGTGGAAGGAAAAATTCATTGCACGCTGAAAGGTAGCTCCAAAATTTTTCAAACCAAAGGGAATTTTCTTGTACATGAAGGTCCCCCAAGGGTAGATGGAGGTCATTTTATGTTGGCCATCCAACTTAATTTGTATTTCGTTATACTCTTAAAAACTATTCATACATGAAAATACCTCACTACTCGCATAGGTATCAATAATCTAATCGATGAAGGGAGTGGGCTATTTATCCTTGGGACACACTTTATTTAAGTCATAGAAGTTAGTTCACACACATATAGTCCTTTTTTTGTCAACGGGAATGAGACTGGATACCGATTCCATCATAGGAAATTGCAACTGTTGCTTCATTCATTTCTAAACGACCCTTCCAAGTAAAACTGAGTTTGTCCATAGTAACCAACTTTGGTTCATGTGGAAACAAGACTACTGAAAGAATGGTAGAGGTGATTACACACATAGCATAAGTCCAAATTCTCCCCAACAACATGTTATAATCTAGTGGGGCATCAACCACTTCCACTTCAATATAAACTGCATTCCCTACAAACTTTATTTTGGAAGCTCGTAGGATACCTTACTGACAAAAGTACCTTCCGTTGAAAGCAATAAGTAGAGTGTTTGATGGAAACAACTTTAGGGAGCCTAAATTCTTCCAACAAGACATCAACATGATGCAAGTGGAAGCATCTTCATCAACCACTATTTGTCCAATGGTTTTAACTCCATGGACAACATCAATTGACAAAGACACATGGTATGGAAGCTATATTTTAACATCGAAAAAATTAAATTTTGCCAGCAGACTCGTTGAATCCATGATACCTATGGCTACTAAGATTGCATCCCTCTGAGAAATATAACTCTATAACACCTCCAAATCCACCATCGCACATAGATTTTCAGCTAAGTCTTCAACTATGGAATAGTTAGAAGCATCCCTAGCACTGAGGGTTGTGAAATGTTTTCTTAAAGATACCTTTTGGTATCCTGGGCATTGGATCAGCTAGATTTTCAATAGTGAGAGGGGTTGAATTTTCAGCAGTGGACTCACCCTTCTATGGAGCCTCCGATTCATAATTCGTATTTCTTGTTTGGAGGGAAGTGTTGTATTTTACCATGTTGATATATTTTTTTATCAAGATGAGCACTAGAGGTGCACCCCGCTACATTCAAAGAAGAAGATGAATTCTGTCCTTGGGAAAAAGGATCGTTTAGGGAAGTTAGTTGTTGATTGTTTAGCAGCTTATGAGCTTGTTCCATTAAATGGAATTGATATGTAAGGTGGTCTCCCTAGAACAAATTACAAGGAAACTTGAGGTTTTTTTTATCTTTTTTTCCCCCACCACCATTGTTTGTGGGATTTTGTTTGTTTTTATTACTCTCACCCTTCTTGCCCTTCTTCTTTTTCCACATCGAGCTTCCAATTTCCCTTTTGACAAGATTGTGAAAAAATATTCGCACTTTGTGGCAAGGGGCTGGAAGCCTTAGCTACCTTTGCTTCAGATTGATTCACTTACAACTCATGGAGTTGCTTGGCTAGTGATTCTATAGTGGGAGAACTAAATCAACCAACCATGACATCAACACGGGGTCACAGATTAGGTTTCTCAGTATTATTCGTAGACCTCAGCACCTGAGGAATAATTTCATACAAAATCCTAGATTGAGCATGTATCAAGTCCAACTGCTAGACCCTGAGGATTTCTTCTTCTTCCGTGGTGACCGCTGAAGTGGGTGCATCCTTAGAAATGTAAGGAAATATATATTTTAAGAACCAATCCAATAAAAACTCAAGAGGTATAGTGGCTTTAATAAGCCTCTTTCATCTTTGTCACTTCTGAATGTGATCAGAAATATGTGTGGCCTTGTTCTGTTAAAAATTCGACAACAAGTCTGTAATGGCATCATACCAGATAGGAAGCTAAAAGTTGTTAAGGAACATAGTCACTAAATCTATAAAACTATCATATGCAGTAGAGGGAAGTTCTATGTACCATTTTGTTGCCACATGAGTCAATGTTCTCTGGAAAAGCCTCAACCAAACGGAGTCATCGTTCGGTGATTTTGAAGAGAACCAAAGGTGAAAATTGGTAATGTCACCTGGATATTCACCAGCTTTACCTTGAAACTTAGGAATTTCTGAGGGCAGTTTAGTGGTAGAGGTCTCCATGGCACATTGTCCCATGTGGGGTCATTCATTAACTCTGAAAAATACGTCAAGTTTAACGTTTTCAAGAAAGGAAGTTTGCGCCTAACCAGATTTTGGTAATAAGGAGTTTGGGGTGTGGAAGGACTTTCCCCTTCACACCCAAAGGAAAAGGTGGGATTTTCGCAAGCCACCGGTTGTGATGTAGTTACAACACTCTAGAAAGGATTCCACCTGAAAGCTAGTGGATTACTAGTTTGTGGTGCATGATTAGTGGTTTGACCCGCTCGAAACAAAACTAGAGTTTGCATTAGAGGAAATTTCAACTCAAAATGGGCCTCCGAAGGGAAATTAATAAAATAATAGTTAAAATAATAAAATGATATTTATTAATTTTGGAGGAAGAAAATAAAAAACTACTTTTTTGTTCATATTTTTGACATATCTCCCTGTGTTTTTACTCAAATTTTGATCGGAGAGAGCTCGTTGGATGTGGAATCAAATTCTGCATCCAACAAGTACCCTCTTGGCATAATTTTGAAGGGCCCCACTACCCTAAAAAAAGGAAATACCTAAAAAATGTGCTAATGATGTCATCATCATACTTTTTTCAAGCATTTCTTGTTTTTCATGTACTTATTGGATGCAGAATTTAATTCTACATCCAACGAGATCTCCAGATGAAATATTAAGTAAAAACATAGAGAGATATGTTGAAAATACAAACAACAAAAGTAATTTTTTTTATATTAAAAATTTGTTTAAGAGTTGTTCCCATTTTTATTTTTTGTATTATTTTTGGAAGGCCCATTTAAATTGAAATTTCCTCTAATGAAACATAGGAGAACGAATCCCTCCACTAAAAGGTAGAAAGGGGGAGGTCATGAAAGGGGCCAAAACTTGACTAGGTATCTAAAAATTATGACAAAAAATATTTGTGTTTCTAGACGACATACCCACATAAGCAAGAGGAAAGTCCTGCATGATGATTGGATGGAGGAATATGTCCTCCATTCCATGGAAATCTCTAGACAAATGAACATGATCCTCTTGGACCACTTTGAGCACTTTGCATAATTGAAGGAGAAGAAAAATGTGCACAAGGAATCCCAGTGACCACCCCACTAGACTGACGTACCACATTAGAGGGTGTTGAGGGTTGAACCACTCAAGCACTTGGAGAAAGAGGTGCAATAGCTGCACTAGATCTAGAAGCACTTACCGGGGGAGGTGAGACTCCACCATCCAAAATGGTTAAATTCAGGGTATACATACCCTCTCCTGAGCTAGACATAACTGGACTCGAAGGAACACCATAACCAAGTGAACTAAACAGGAGGAACTGGAATATCACAAGATCGTTCATATCAGTAAGAGGAGAATTAAAGTTTCTTGTAACCTTGTTATCCCGCTAGTATTCTTTCTATAATGTTGATGTTTCTTCATGATTAATCCTAATTTCCAGTTCACCCAGAACTTTCCTGACACGAGTTAGTTCAAAAGAACCATTTGTATCAAGTCTTTGCCTTTGAGGTGGTGGTGGAGGATTCATTGTAAAAGATGGAGGACATTTTTGCAACCTTCTATATCGATGTAGAGGTTAGTAATTCACAGCTATAAGTATGGATCACAAACCTAAATTCCAACTAAATAGAAACACACCAAACAACATACACTAAGAATATCCTAATCCACACAAACACACCAAATAAAAGATACACCTTCCAAAGGAAATCCTGGGATGATTAGGGCCCGAGTCCAACAAGTGAATATGGAAGGATGGTTACTTGGTTTCTTGTGAATCGTTCTCTGGGTGAAAAACATGGAATCATCCAACCACCCTCCCAAATAATCAACCAAGGCTACCTTTCAAGTCGAACCTAGGAATACCAAAATAGCCTTCTGATACTGCTTGTGTAAGATCCCAGTGTCTAGAGACTAAGCCTATCAAATCTACAACAAGAGTCCAAAGAAATAGTCTCTATCTTGATCGTGGCGGATGGGAAGGGTATATAAGACCAAAATCCTGTCAATACTGGCACCTCACAGGGCCCAAGAAGTGGTATTGACAAGACCCCCATACGCACAACAATCTTGCTAAACGATCAAACAAGAAAGTGGAGGGTTATCTCGTCAACCTAGCTCTCATGTGGCTTCGTTCTTAACTCCTATGTGAGAGAATATTTCTGGATTATCCCTTGTAGAAGATGATTTACCTAAAGAAAGGCCACTATGTCTAAAATCAAAGTGCTTTTGGAGAGTTTAAATTTCATTGTCCAAAAACCTAGCCTAAGCTAGTTGATGTATGAACCTATAAAAAGAAACTTACTAATATATTTTAATTGAGCATTCATTTTAATGGGATATATTACTCAAGTGTAGTAGAATGAGACTGAATGGTGTTATAGACTCAACAAAGTGAAAGCAAATGATGTATAAAAATTTGAAATAAATGCAAATAGAAATGCAATTTTTCCTTTCTTTTTCTTTGTAAATGAAAGCTAATGAAATGTTTAACAACTTGAGGAACTAGAAGACTTAAAAATTTTAATTTTGATTTTACTGAAAACGTAATGAGAAAAACAACTAATGTAACCTAATGCAAAATGACAAAATGCTTTTTGTCTTTCCTTTTTCAAAAGATTCAAAAACTATATGAAACTAAATGCACTTTGAGTAAATTAAACAATATGATCATATAATTGTAAATGATAGCAGTCAGATCCTATTGTAAAAATATTCAACGAAACAGGTAGAGATGACTCAAACCCTAGACTCGAAAGAAATATTGACTTGCAATGAGGAATAGATCCAAAAGATGGAAATAATGACTCATTTAGACTACAAGACAAGAATACCTAAGTATATCAGTGTCCTTAAAGGACTAATAGACACCAGTGACAAAAAAGACACAAGCAGTCAGACAAAGAATCCAAGCAGGAAGGACCCAACACATTCATAGATGAAGAAGTCAAACAAAAATCACTTAAAAATATTTGATTTGACAAGAAAGAAGTGGAATGTACACACCCTAAGCTACAGTATCATGCTAAATAAGAACTCTATCAGGAATATGAAGGAACAAAAAAATAACCACAAGAAAAACCTTGCACATTGATAGACACCTACAAGAACTTCACAACTGTCATCAAGGCAGGACACATACCATTCATGACTATTACCAGAGAAATCTGCGAATGCAACAGACAATACTTGATTGTTACCAAAGAAATACAAGACTTTTGTCAAAAAATTTCAAAGAGAAAAATAAATGACCCAAATGTTCTGAGCATAAAACAATGAAAAGAAAAGGTAAAATAAAATAAAAAACTCATTGAAAGGATCAAACAGAGAAAAAAAATGGTAAGGAAGCCAAATGAAAGGACCCACAACATGTTGGACTCCCGAGTGGATTTGCTAGTTCTGTTGTTTAGGAGAATACAACTGTATAACCTAGGGTCTATGGGGTTACCAACATACTAAATAAATGTGAAGAAATCCAACCTTTAAATAAATTGACAGAGAAATGAGGATGAAATTAGGTGTACTTTGCTTATGGAGGTTGATCCTATCTTTTTTCTTCAATCGAAATTGCTCCAAGACCTTCTAGGGAATATTCAACACCTGCAAAGATCTAGGCCTTTCCTACAATATATTATTTATTATATAGAATATTAATGAAATAATATGCTTACAATGAAATAACAAGACAATTCTTAAATCATAATACGTAAGAGTGCAAAGACACAAATTGGAAGAAAGACTCTCTTTATTGATAAACAAGTGATGGAAGATTACAACCCGTATCTGAAACAAGTGCTCTGCTAATAGCCAAGGAAACTGATTTCTACTGCTCCAAGATATCCAAAGGAAATCCACCAGCATAACTTTTCTCTATGATTCATGATCGTTTAGCCTCAACCCCTACCCTCTATTTATACTTAAGGAAAGAGAGAGGTTATGAAAGTTGATATGGTTGCAGAAGTTGGGATAGTTATGATTAAGAGCCCAATTGTCCTCGATTAAACTTGTTTTTATTTTTAATTTTTGGATTAGGGCATTCACGACTATTGATACTAGCAGGTCGTGTTGGATACACGAATTTTATAAGGGAAACTAGGCATGTTCAAACCTTGATCATGTATTCACAGGCTATAATGTCAATACTTGTGAATGATTCCTAGGTCACAATGGAAATAGTCACAAATTCTTCCTAATTAGCTTATAAAAAATAGGTAAGGCTAGCATTTTTATAAAATATGAAGGCACATGCACATGTTTAAGGTTTTGGCCGCTTCAATCAATTTTGTGCTTTTGTGTACTGGCACATTGAGTGTCAGTACTCAGATGGAGAAGTGCCATTTCACAAGATAACACCCATAAATGAACAATTATTTGGTTAAAGGCCCTCATCTTATGGGATTACCCAGATTGCGTTGTTGACCCTTCCCTTTTCCACAGTCGCAAAGCATCCCGCACTCACCCAAACCTGCAATTGGAAGTTGTGATGCATTAGAAGTATGCATTCAAAGAATCAAAACAATTGTATGAACAATTTAAACCATAACTAAGACTGCATACCTATCAAACCACTCACATTGACACTGCAAAATATCACCCCCATCTATGCAAATCAATAGTGGAGCTCGCCCCCCCTCACCAACAACAAAAAAACAATGCAAAAGTGGACTAAGAAACCCTAGAAAAGGTTTTATGGTTTGTGCCATCGTGGAGGAGACACACTACCCTTCACATGGGTGCATTAAAACCTTCCAACTATCCTCCGCTACGAATGAGATTAAACCCTTTTCTTTATAGTTTTAAATCACACATTTTCTCATTGATATTTCACACCCAATTTCTATAGTTTAAGTCCCATACAATTGTTTATAGTTTTTAATGCCATACAAAAACCCTTAGTGTTTAGGGTTAGAAACTTGAGGTTCTAGGTCTTTTACTTTTTTCGTTGCGTACTGATAGAATAGGTTTTACGGCAAAATACCTGCAATAAGAATAGATACATCGTGAATTAGTTTGCAAGTACTAAGTAAGCCCAACATCGCAGGATCCACTTACCTTTCTAAGTGAGTCATTAGGGAAAATACCGCCACTCCTCCACTTTAATCAAAGAGGTAACTTAGCCTCTTTGTTTATTAAAATAACAAACTAGATAACCTAACATGTAATCAAACATGAGTAAAACAACATCAAAAACATTAGAAAACTAGATAAAATATAAATAACTACATGTACATCAAAATATAAAAGAATGACATTAAAACATAATCGTAAAATAGAAGTCATACTAAAATGAAAACATAACCAAAACTTAGGCATAGTTCTTATCAAGTTATAATTCCACAGTTAAGAATAAGATGTCCCTCAAGATAATAGTAGTATTATTAGTCCTATAAAAAAATTATATTTACGTATTTTAGGGACATTACAGTAGAACAAAACTTGACTTTATGACCCATTTGTCCACTATGGATGAAAGTCGATCATAGTGATCTAACAGTGCCAAGTAGAATGGATGTATCTCGATGGATAAAATACAAGTGGAAGGGATGTAGTTCAATAGATACAAGTTACTCTAGGGATACAAGATCATATTACCCAAGAGTAGCAGAAAAATAGCTCAATACAAAGCATGATACACATATTAATTCATCTTATTATCATTCAAGGGTCTATTTCTTACATTTTTCCCGCTCCAAACATTTCATTAAAATGCAATAGGTCTGCACTCACTCATAGCTAGAAACTAGCTTTCGAAACCTTTTACCCTAACTAAAGAGAGGAGTCCATGCTCTTTTGTAGGAACTCCATCGCACTTCTAATGAGATGGGAACTTGTAATGACATGGTAATTAGTTGAATTCCGATAGATGGCTCTTTTATGTTTCTCCCATCCCATAATCCACAAACATTTTTGGGGATCACGATGGAATTTAAAATACTCTTCTAATTATTCGTCATGCCTATCATGTGGTGATCACTTACTCACAACTAGGAATGGAGTCAATACCATGTATATAAGACATGATTTTATATAATTGTTTAATTAAGAAATGATTAATTTTACTCTACAAACTTTAAGAAAGGAATAGTTTGTTTTCTTAGGGATCATAGTGGAAACATTCACAGAATAAGTTGTCTTTATTATCACTCTACAAAATTGTACACAAGATTTGCACCTCTCTTTGTTGGGATTGATATATTCCTCCTTTAGATCGAAAAGTGTGCCCACTTTCCGAACGGGAGGAGGAAACATACCCTATATTGAATCATGAGAAAACCATTCAGTTTGTGCGATCAGTTGTACTTGACATTTGACTAGGTAGGAAAAATTATTGTGTTTCATGGGAGAATGGGTGCGAAACTCAAAAAAATATTAACAAAAAAAAGGAGTGGAAAATTAGGGATGTAGATAATGGCCTCTTCTCATACAAGTGAAGCTTCATACAACTTTACATTATTCACATTAATTACATTCTAATGTCAAGTTGTTTTAGTAAGTCCAAATGATATGCACTCTCCTTGATATGTTGAAGAATGGTATAAGGTACATAAGGTAGAGGCTTCATATTATGATGGCTACTTCCTTAAAAAATGTTGCTTTTGAAGACAAAAATAGAATTGATCTCTATATTGAAAATACAAGGGAATAGGATCGTGACCAGCTCAAGATTTATAACTCTATTTAATGTCCTATAAATTTATAATAGCATGTGCATGGCCTAATGCACTTATAATACATACTAGTCATACCTCAATAATTGTTTTGGTTCATATATATGTGAATAACTAATCTCTTTATTATTAAATTAAACATACATAAATAACCTCTAAGGAGATTATGTTAGATTTAAATATACCCAACTTAGATTTAAAAGATATTACATTTTAATTATAAGAGAGGGGTTTTAGTTAACCAGTCAAAACTTGGTGTAGTGTATGAGAATTGAGTATTATTAATGAACATTGTATGATATTAGAGTAAACAATTACCAACAATTACATGATATATGTATAATAATTTTGAGGATTAATTCCAAAGAGATCATACCTTATGTTGACATATATGTGTGTAATTTTTATATGTGTAATAATTTTGAGGACTAGTCATAAATATAGTATACACTAGGTTGACATTTTAATGGGTTTAAATTCTCTAATATTGATTATTATAACACATATGTTGTTTAAGATATCTTTAATCGAACTATTACATATTCCAATATTTTAAAGAGAACTTCAATCCTATAATCAGATTTGGTGATTTGCTACCCATTCATTTCTATAAATGAAATATTTGACACTATATATTATGATCGATCAATATTGTATAGGATTATAGTTCCAATTGTGAACCCGGTATGATTTGGTGTTTATATTGAACCCGATATGATGTAAGGGTGGTGCGTACATGGGCTGCTTCTACTTTGTCTTATGGATATTGATGCTATGTAGGTGTTATTGAACGTCTTTTTTATCTTCTAGAACATAGTGCAAGTCTCCTTCTTCTGTTTCAACATGGTTTCTCTTACTTTCCACTTTACCTGCACACTAAAAAATTTTGTCAGAAAAAAAATGAAGATTTTTCATCCTTTCTTGGAGAGTATTCACATATTCTTGTTCCTCGTCAATGGTACCTACTTCATCATTGTCATTGGATTCTCCATTTTCTTGAATCCACTATGCATACAGTAGATTCTTACCAATAACATGAGTCTACTCATAGATATCCCTGAAGCTTCTCATTTTCTAGTTTAGGGTGGACTTTCTATTGGTGTTTCTTATGTGATGCAATCATTTGTCTATAGCTTACTCTTACAAACTGTTGCATCTTCTATGCTGCTAAAAACTATCTCTTTCTCAAAGAAATTATCACTCACATAATTGGACATGGCTACACTAATAGGTTTGATTTCATTGTCATAAACAAACATAACTTGATCAACAACATTTGTTGGGCTTACATGATCACTGAATCCCTCGTAAACACAGTCATCTTGAATCTCTTCAACAATTTTTGTTGGGATTACTTGATGACTGGATGCCTCAAAGACACTATCTTCTTGACTGTCTTCCTGGTTCTTCACATGACGTGCAAAGTAATCTTCTTCTATATTCGGTTCGTTGTCACTAAACACTTATTTCAGTATATACCATGCTCCATTTTTAGTATAAGATTCTGCAATGTAATGAAAAATGTAATAATATATAACTTATTGTATGAGACTTAAGGAAATGAATTTCCTTCTGTCTTTATAGAAATATGTCAAAACACTAAATGCTTCTAGATCAGTGGGATTGTCTTCAACCTCAAAATTCCACAAATCTTGCGACCTTAACAAATTACTTACTTGTAATTCCCGTAGATCATAATTATCTCCATCAAATATCTGCCATAGTCCTACTGGTGTTAACATATTTCTTACCTCTTCAATATCTTCTAGTAGTGCTTATGGTAGCCCCATATTGAAGCCTCAATATTCTTCTATATTCCACAATCTTCTTGGTTATTCAATCTTCAGAAAAATGTTGGAAAATTTCCCAATCTTTTGGCTCATCATCAACAATTCTTTCTCTTCAACTTCTAAAATGTTTTCTTGGTGTAGCGATATTCTTATGACTCTCAATTCATTTAGATTAGATATGGGGTTCTGACAGAAGATATGTGATTTTAAAATAGTGACACAAATTGTATACTGGCACAATGCGTCATTGAGCATGTCGGGAAAAATTAGTGTAAATGAATAGTGATCGACGCACTTAGGCTTAAGGATGAGTGCAACTGTGATGCCCTTTGTTTGAATAGAGAGATCATCAATGATGCATATTTATGATGAATGAAGTGTTTTCTCTATATGTGATGCACTTCCTGATATGATAGGATGCATTGACACTCCAAGAGAGACGAAAAAAAGATATGCGTGATCCCTCAACGCTAGTGTGTTTTGGCCTTGATAACAACCTCTAATAATATCAGATCAATGTGCATGTGTGTGCTTTCCACTATGTGAAAAGGCTTACCCAAGAAAAAAATAATGGATTAGGCCATAAGCTCTGATACCATCTAAAATCTTAACAAACAAAGATATGAAGAAAAACATATGAGGGAACACATAATGGGCATATTAATTTCTTGGGAAATGGAATGCCTTCTCAATATTGACACAAGTATTTATAATATTACATAACAACAAAACCATGGGTCACTAATTCTAGGTAAGGTGACCAAATAAGCTACTCAACTAACTAACTAATTAATGCACTATTTCCCATAGTGGAATAATGAGATTACAATTCTTCACAAAACATTCTAAGTATATTAGACAATTTCCATGAATTAAAGCTATTAGTTTGGTGATAGGAAAGGCACAGGTGTAAGAAATGGGTGCATTTATCTCCAAAATTCAACAATACACAGACATTTATGAACAAATGATGGATATTCTTAGTACTTCAGTTTGACCGACTGCTATCTATGAGGACATTTCCCTAGGTGTCATCCTGGTGTACATACAATTTAGTTCAAATCTTGCAGGTCTTAGTAGGGATGTAGACTTGATGAGGCACTATGAAATTATCTATATACCAAATCATTGGCGGTGGTCTCCAACTCCAATTCCAATGCATTGGGTTCAAATCTCGATTGGTTCTCAAACAATTGGGTTCTCTTTTCTCTTTGACTCCATTTTTTTGGGTCTAATGTAAAAGGAAAAAGACATGCATTCTCAAAAATGCATGTGCAGTAGCTACGATGGCTCTACTTTTCATAGTTCAATTATCCAAGAAATTTGATCAAATGGAGGGATCACTAGCCCTTTTGCTTGAATCCTCCCATAGTCAAGATTAAGCAGATAGCTATGGTATTAGGTTTTCATGTTCAAATCATCGTTTTTGGACTCAACCATGAAATTTAGTGCTCTTCCTCAGCCCCTAATGGATTTTCATGTCATATTTGGGACAAGAACTCTGAAACATAGTTAAGTCTTAGAAGGTGTTCCGGAAGTTTGTAGATGAATTGGACAATGACAACGAATATATCTATCAAAAGATCAAAATATTGATGTACATGGCTCAAAGTGACCTCCACATAGGGGGGAATTTGTTGACTTCAACCCTAGCAATTCTAGACACACTCAACAATCCATATCACAAGGAATTGTAGGAGGGGATCTCCCTCCTTTGCAACATGTTTTTGAGGTTTTTTGTAGTCTATGTTTTTAATCAACACTTTAGAATTTCTAGGATAGTTCATTAGGTGGATAGCTAGTTTCTTGAAATCTCTAGGCAACATTGTCTGATAGGTAATACATTTTACAAGCTTTGGCTCTTGAATGAAATACCCACCTTATATTTCTTCCAAGAGAATGGAGGGAATTCCATTGTGGACATCAATGCCTTTTGGCCCTATGTATATTTTGTAACATTGTTTTTAATTTAAAGCAATATAATATTTCTCTCCTTGCTAATATTAAAAAAAATTGCTTGATCATATTAGTATGTATAATAAATTTTATGTTAACTAAGTAACAATTTATATGGTTATTTAGGGATATGTTGGAATTTGGAACTTGATGATTTACATGTTTGTTCTTGGATTTTAAGTTATTCATAAATTTATTTTACCATAAAGTTGTATTCATTTGTTTAAATATTACAAAGGGGTTTGACAATGTGATCACAACATAAACATGTGAATTGAGTTCATACTTTTCATTTTGTTAAACATTTTTATTACAAATATCCCTTAATATAATGAATTTGTGAGCATATATATATATATGTGTGTGTGTCAGAGAGAGATTACCAATACTATGTCTCCCTAATTTCAAACATTGTTTGTATTGTACAATAAGTGATGTATGAAATGGATTTATATCCGTTATTTTCTTAATATTCTAGTGATACATAGAACATTAAAAATATCATATGGATTATTGATGCAATGTGGATTATAGGATCTTGTAATGGATGCAAAAATTAGGATTGCAGAGGAACTTAACACACCTATAACCGCAACTTCACTACTCAATGAGACATAATTTAAATATACCAACGTCAAAAAATTCCATCCCGATGTCCTATATCCTACCATCCCCACTTCCTATCTCCTATGATGCATGCATGAAAACCTCTCATCGTGAATCTTGTCTTTGGAAATCCCCACATCAAACCTTTCATTTGTTCTCCAATTCTTGCTTCCCAATGTAGGCATATTAATGTGGAGATGGTGTGCATGGGGGAATCAATACTCACAACACCTCTCCTCTTGCAGGAATCTTATGATAGATAGACAAGGTTGCAACATGGAGAGCTTTCCTCAAATCCACCTATATCCAAGGAAATAAAAATGAGTTGATAGAACATGGTTTTAAATTATTTTAAAATTTGTATTGCTTTTACAATATTTTTTTCATTTTATTCCAAAAAATTATTGCAGTAGTTGCAATTCAATTTGTTTTCCAAAAAATAGTTGAAGTAGTTTTAATTGTATATACGAGTGGTTAATTTTATAAAATATAATTGTATATGCATATAAGAGAGGTCAATTAAAAATATAATATAGAAAACAAAAAGATAAAACATAACCAAATTACATTGTTGAATTATGTGGCTATAGGAAATCTTTCGTCACATCGTCATAATACGTACATTTATATTGAAACCAAACTCAAGGTGTTTATGCCCCTTTGACATAACCTCTCTTTGGTCAACATATATAGGGAGCAAAATTTAGTGACGAACAAAAGAGCAATGCATGCTTAATAAATTATAACAGAAAAAAAAACGAAAAGTGAGAAAAAAGTTACAATTACAAATGTAGCTGCTACAATAATTTCAAAAGATAAAAAGTGACTATAAGCATGGTCACGAATACCATACTCTGAACAAGAAAAAGGAAGGATCGGTTGATTCTTCTATTCGATCAACCTTTTCCGTGGATACATCATTTTAATAGAGATGACCAGAGTCTTCAGAGTATAGAATGAAGCTTTGAGACCTTCATTAAATATGTGTTTGTCACCCAATCTCCTTGACTTTCCATATGTAAACATTATGAGCAAGTGGTTTTTTATGAATCTTTTATGGTAGATTTATTATAAAGGAAAGGTCACCCGACCATTCCAAAACATATCATGTTTTCTTAGAAAAGAAAAGAAAAATTATGGAAGTAAGATGGTTCAGTGCGTATGCTATAAGCATGGTTGGGGATACCATATATCGATCCATAAAGGAAGGATCAACTAATCCTTTCATTGAATCCATCTCTTTCATGGATCCGTCATTTTAGCTGAGATGACCAATGTCTCCAAATTATAGAATGCTTCTTTGAGTCCATCGTTAAAGATGTTTTGTCCAACTAATCTCTTTGACTTTTCATATGTGAACACTATGAACCAGCATAGATCCATCTAAAAAGGGATCTACCAAGCACCGAGAGGGATCCAATCTCTCAAGTTGTAAACTTCTTTTTAGAGTAGAAATGTTGAGGAAATGTGTAGTCTAATGTTTATGGTTATAATTTATCTAATTTATGATGTTTTATATATATGAAATTCTAAATATTTTAAATTTAATTTAAGACGACGTGTTATTTTTCATAATAATTTATTATTTTTTATAAAGGACACATGTGAACTCTAGGATGAGCATGGAAAGAGTTACACATATCTCCCCTACTGGGTTGCAGAATGAACCTCTTCAGTGCAACAAGTGCTATTGTATGACCCTTCTATGATAAATCTATGATGAAGGGTCGGTCGATCATTCAAAATCATATCATATTTCTAGGAGAATCCAATATCGGAGTGGGATGGATTTGTATGTAGACTATAAGTATGGTTGAGGTATACTTAATGCAATATGAATGATTGGTCGATCCTTTCATCAAACATGTATTCTACATGGAGCATCAGTTTAGAAAAGTTGATCAAGGTTTTGAATGTATAAAATAGGGATTTGACACCACCATTAAGCATGTGTTGTCTTAGTCCTACATGTTTCCTCTATGTATGTGATGTACATAATAATAGAGAGGCATCTCTACTAATTCAACCTTAATTCTATCATAAAGAAAAGTTTGGTCAACACGTATGAAACAAATTGTATTCTTGGGTGATTACAAGATAGTCGAGGAGGTTACTTTTATGTATTTTTATGGAATTCTCAATCGAACCTTCCATCGGATTCACCTATAGGAGATTACATACTTTCAAGAATTTTATGTAGATGGATGGAATGTAAAAAAGGAGGTCTTGAAACAATGATGTAAATGTGTTAGTTGTTTCTTGTCCCTTGTCTGAAGTCTTGAGTATTATATTTTGGAAGACTCCTTGTATCACCCTTCTATGGAAATTATGTAATGGAATATGCTTTGGATAATTAATCCTTATTCAATATGATGCTTGTTCCATGCTTATTACAAGGTCCATAATTAACATAGGGTTGGTTGATCCTTCCTTTAAATGATGTCTTACCCAAAGACCAGATGTCAAAAACAATCACTTAATTCATCCTCTAAATAATACTTGACCCAAGGAAAACATTTGAGGAGTAGCCAACCAACCATTCCTCAATATTTTTCTAGAGCAGAGATGCACATTCTAAACTAAGTCAATCAATCCTTTCTCTCTACAATGCTTGACATGAAATCGATAATTGAGGAAGGGTCGACCTATCTTTCCTTTAGAATATGCTTGACCCGATGGACACATTTTAGGAACCATCATCAATTTTTACTCTAGAAAATTCTTAAGCAAGGGTACACAGTGAAGGATTTGTTGACTAATTCTTCCTTTGGAAAATTCTAGAGGAAACCCTATTTGAGGGGGAAGGACTGATCCTTCCTTTGCATGATTTTGGACTCTAGGTGGCTGCACTTATTGAAGGGTCAGGCGAGTATTCCTCTAGATGATGCTTGGCCCCAGGTACATGGTTCAAGAATGATTGATCAACCTTTTCTTTAGATGATACATTTACTTGATAGTGTATTGTGGGAAGGGTGGGATGATCATTCCTAAATCTAATACAATTGTTATGTTTCATATTTTTGGAATGGTTTGTCAATCTTTCGTCTAAATATTAGGGTCATTAACTACAATAATTAATAACGAGTCAATAGATTCTTCTTCCAAATGATGCTTAAAATCTAGTTCATGTTGAAGAATGGTCAACCAATCCTTATTCAATATCATTCGATCCCACAGACCCAAATTTTAAGGAGGTTCAACCGATCCATCCTTTGTATGATGCCCAATTAAATGTCCACATTTCAAAAAGAGTCACTTGATCTTTCCTTTAGATAATTCTTCACCTTGGTGTGTATTTGAGGAAGGTTCAATTGATTGTTCAAATAAATGATACACTTGTTGGATACCATATGAAAGGAATGGTTTTCCTATCTTTCATCCAACTGATAGAAATTATCTCTATTCTAATTCAATAATGGTCAATTAATGCTTCATTAATATCATGGGTGTTAGGACCCAGAATTGCACCCTAGGCCATGGAGGGTGAATCCCAAGGTAACAACATAACCGCTTTAATAAAGGGAGTTGGATTCTTCCTTCTAAAAAGGGAAATCTCACATCTTTTTAACAGCGCCAAATATCAAATAAAAATAAAATTCGGATTGAATTGGTGGTTGAAAAAAGGAAAGCATATATTGGGATATGGAGTCACAAATATTCATGAATTACATAACAGATTGTAGGAAAAATTCTACAAAGGAAAGGTCTCATTCGGTCACAGTAAAAATGTGGTTGGTCTAGTGATAAAGAAGAAATAATGACAATCCATCAACACAGAGCACCGAAAGATGATTTCTGCATTAACTTTGGTTGGAAGATGGGTTTGTGGATATCTGAAACAATAGCCAAAGCATAAACATGTGTGATTTCTGAACTACTACACACTTGCTGCATATATGAAATAAAACATAATGACAATTTTAATAGGAAGACATGCAAATAATAAAGGAAATTATAGAATGTAACTATGACATAAACATGAATCATTCTAGCAAGAGGCCCATATTCGACTCTATCATTTTTACTGAGGGAAGATCACAAATTACATAACCCAGAACCCCACACGCTCCAACCCTGTCTTCCTCTATTAAGGGTATATGTATAGTGTCATAGGCTCCCGAAACCAACCTTGAAATAGATCCAAAAATACTAGCAACATGGAATTTGAAATCTTAACAAATGGTGATCTGGCGGATTCACCATGATCAGAAACCAAACAGAAAAGCATGCTAGGACGAGCGTGATGGAAAAAAAATGGAAAAGTAAACACCTGGAAACCATGCCTTTTGGATGAAAATGATGGATCAAAGCACCTTTGACAATTTGCAACAACTTCAAATCTGCCTTGCATCTTCCTCCTGCAAAACAAAACTCATCCATAGATCTTGATCTATGAGACATCCTAATCGTCCACCAAAGAAACCTTTAGCCGAATTCTCAATCCTTCATCTTGTTAAACTTATTGTTTGTTCCTATTGCAAAATAAAACTGGACCATAGATCAAGTCTTTGCTACAATATCCATAATTCAAATGTGCGGGGTCTACAATATTTCGCAGCCTTGAAATATTTTCTCTTCTGTGCATGTTCTGGCAATGAAATGCACACCCAGCATAGATATAGATTGAGCATTGATCCCAACCATTGAAGTATACATCTTGTACCCAATTTCACTGATGTCAAAATTTTGTTTGTCCCCGCATGTTGAATAAATGAAATCAACATCGACCATTGATATTACCTCGTCCTCAATCTTGACCATTGAAGCATGCATCCCTTTAAGCAATTTCATAGATCTGGACAACTATTTTCTTCGTGCAAGTTAGATCAGTGGAATCAATCTCCTTTGTCGATCTAATATCAAGGGTAATCTACGTCGTTGAACGCTGTGGGGCCTATCAAATTTCGCATCTTGGGACATCTATTTATCTTGTGTGCATGTTCCCATTTTCCACACTATCGATCTAAGAAATATTCATTTTAGTTGTTGATCTGAGGTAAAGATGTGGGCTACTGAAAGTAGAAGTCGGGTTTTCCAATTTTGCAACCCATAAATTTACCTTTTCCTCTTCCACCTTTCCACTTCTGCCCTTTCACTTGCACCATTTTTTTCCACACAATTGATCTATGCAGAATCTTTCTGAACCGTCAGCTCTCGGACTGCGGAAAGTGGAAGGAGGCATTTCTAACTCTTTACAACCAAACTTCTGTATCTTTCGCTTTTCGACTTCCACCATTTTTCTCCTTGCTTTTCCCTAAACTGTAGGTCTGTGCGGAAGCTCTTTGAACTGTCAAATATCGAGGATCATGGAATGCATAACTTCAACCTTTCACTACCAAATTATTAAGATTTTTCACTTTCTGATATCCTCCCTTTTTCTTTTCTAAGCCGTTGATCTTCGACAGAAACGTTCTGGGTTGTCAGATCTGGGACTGCGAGAAGTGAAAGTCAGTTTTATCATTTTTTACACCCCAAAATTGCTTTTTCAGCCTTTCAGCTTCCGATGTTTCCTTGGTAGGACTGAAATTTGGCCTTTGGTCTTGTGCACTGCACATCTAAGCCATCCATTCCCTATCATCATTCAACTAGGGGTGAATTTCTTCATTTGCATTCATTTTCAAGGTCAAAAATAAGAATTTCTTAAGTATTTGGCATTTTGAATCTAGAATTGTACCTTCAAACATCTGCAAAACCTCATAAACAATCTTTAAGGTCATATTATATGAAAATTTCCAAATTTTATTCCTCCTTTCACTGGCCAAATCCCTTACAAAATTCTTATCCCAAAAATGGTGCAAACAACTGGCTCCAACTCAGGATGTTATCCTCCTTGCGAGTAGCAAAGAACCCTGTAGGCTAGGTGCCAAATCCATTGGGAAGATCCCGATATTTTATGAAATCCCCAACATGCTCTAAAAACAAAAAAATAAATTGATGCTGAACAAACTGAGAAATTGCTGAAATAAATGCTCGCCAAGTTTAGCTTATTCATAACTACTTATCTACCCTACTTGATCCAACACAAATTCCCAACCAAGTAAAATATGGCTTCTAGTGAAGCCAGTCAAGCAAATGATCCCATAAACCAACTTTATCTTCATGCTTGATCAATATAGATATGAAAGACTTGATGACAAAAGGTTATGACAAAGAAATTTATCTTTACTGCCAAGACATAACGAACCCTTATCTCTACAAAGCTTCTCAACCTACTCAACTACTGGATCATAAAATCCTTGACATTCTTCAAATTATTTTTTCATTTTTTAACCCCAATAAGGATTCTCAAACTTTAATTCCACTTCCACACTATCAAACTGCTCTTCAAAAGAATCATGCAAAAATATTCCTGACAATTTTCAAATGATACATCAACTTCCTCATCTAAAATCTCATAATTCAAAACTTGATTCCTTACAAGTGTTTCAAATATAATATCATTGTGTTTTTCCATAGAATCAGGAAAAGTAATTTCATAATCTACAAAACATAAAGAAGTATCCCATTTGGAGTCCCCTTTTATTCTTGGTGATCCAATACATTATTGTGGTCTGTTGCTTCTTAAGGTGCATCATCTAAGTGGCCATCCTCACATTCATAATATAAGGGCATGCTGAAATCTTCTTTAAACGCATCACTAACAAAAAATCCAACAAGTTCATTTCACTCGTCATGAGGAAAATTAGGATGACTCTCTTCATGTACATCACTAGGATGATTATCTTCTTTCTCATCAAAAGAAGGATAGGAAGGAAAAGAATGTTCTAGTGTTTCATCCTTCCCATCTTCTTCTTTCTTATTTAAACCCTTATGGGAAACTTCTATATCTTCCATAGGATGGGATTGATGGAATTATTGTTTTCCCTTTTCATTATCTATTCCGTAAAATGGCACATCCTCAATTTTTTGTTCTTTCTTAGATATTTTACATATATATCTAGGCAATTCAAACTTAAGCATAACATAGAGGAAAATTGTCACTTTTAGCACACTCACTATTATCTATGTTTTCATCCTTTTGACCTTGGACTGCAATGGAGTTTTCTTGATGAATAGGATCTAAACTTTCATACCTTTCTTCTAACTCTGATTCAAGATCAGATTCCCCTTTACTTGAAATTTCAAGACATGTGGAAGGACTATCAGACTTCCATTTTCTAAAGTTACAGTTCTCTATAGAATCGTCCACAAAGCATTATAATTTTGAAGGAAATAATGTTGCAAAATGGTGTTTTCTGATTGGACATGGGAAGTCTCCTCACGTGGAAAAATTTTAGGAGTTAAAAGATATGAGGAAGGATTTTATTTACCATCCCAACTTATTTCTTGTTCACATAGAGAACAACAAGAATGTTGCAAAGTATCATCAGCTTTAGGAAAAGAGACATATCTAGTTGAGACAGATCTTTTTCTTATGTCAACATCAGTCAAGGAAGACATTACCAACTGCGGGGAATTTTCTTGCATATCATGGAAATTGGTTTTTCTTTCTTCTTTCTTTCCTATATTTTGTTCGCTACTAGAATATTGATTTTGATTGGACCTTCCTTTAATTATAGTACATCTCTATTTCTCAATTTGAGCTTTCTTTGGACATCATTTATAGCACATAAATGTTCTCTTTAGTACTATCTTGACTCTTCCTTAGTGAGATATATTTCAGAATCCAGATCACCAAAATGGTGAATATGATCCTCAACATATTTATCCTCTCCTTCATATGTAACATAATTCTCAAGGAAAGGTGGCCTCATTTTCTAATCATCTTTATGTCTAGGATTCCTCATATCTATCTATCTAATTTGTGGAGGTGGCAGAGGATTGGGCCTTCTGAAGTTTGGTTTTCTTATTTCAAGTTCACCTTGTTCTCTGTTCAAAGGTCTATTATCCATAGTTAGCCTATCCATTAGTCTCTGCATTTTCTTCATCATCATTTCAAACTTATCATCATTAGGAGAGGAGGCAGTAGAAGTAGAAGGAACATTTTCTTCTCTAAATTTTCTTCTATCTATTTCTACTTTTTGTGTTATCTTTCCACTTCCCATCATATTAGCTTCCACTTTTAAATCATCTTGAAACATAATATGAATACTTATTTATTTTCTCTCTCTCTCTCTGTAATAATGCAAAGTCACTGTCAAAGGAATCAACATAATGGAGTTTTGCAACACCTATAAGGGGTATAATATCAACATGAATAGAGTTATACACCCTCATAAATAGACTAGAAAACTCATGAACATATTTGAAACCTCCTTTCTTAATATTATTGTATTGAGAAAGCACCTGCAAAGGTATTTTCTTATCATCCCATCTTTCTAAGAATGAAGTTTGGAAAGCTTCAAATGTGGCAATTGACCTACAAGGTAGATCTATAAACCATTTCTTTTCTTCTCCTGACAAACTTAGTAAAAACAACCTCATATTAATATCATCTTCATCAACCTCCTCCAAATTTACATAATCATCAAATTTATCAACATGCTATCTTGTTGTGAAATTTTTGTTTCCATCATAGAAGGAAATTCTTTGGGAATTTTTTTGAGGAAGGTTATGCAATACAACATGTAAGGCTAATGGAGAAAGCCTGGAAGAAATTATTTTATTTGTATTTGTAACACAAGGAGGATCCTGAAAGGTTTTAGGGGTTTGAACAATTGGTGGGATATAAGCCTTAAATCTTTGAACAATATGGTTTCTTTCTTCAATTTTCACAGATTTTTGAAGATTGTGCCAAAGAGAATCAAGCAAATATGATTCTAACCTATTGGATTAATTTCAATTTCCTTTAAATCATATTTATATTTTTATTTCAACAAGGACCTTTCAAAATTTGTTTCCCTCCCAAAATCCTAAATTCTATGAAATTCTTGAAAAGATGATGCACCAAATTGAGAAATATTTATTTTTTCTTTTCTCTTATTTCTAAACAACCTTTCTATATTTTTCCACACCTTGTAAAATCTTAGTGTCAGGATTACCTCATGTATGTGACCTCTTGGAAGCTATTATGTCTTTTGAAATCTTTCTAAAAATCAATGTGGAGTTGTTAGGTGAAAAAGGTACAACCTTCTTGATGTTTGACCATTTTCCCCCATCAACAGTCAAATCTAAAAAAAAATTGTTCATACCTAGGGAAGATTTGAACCCTCCTCCCCGTATCAATCGTTTTGGCCGCCAGTATCCCCTATGGAGTCACCTTCCATAAGCTTTGAGTGGAGTCACCAAAACATATACAACCTACATGTTTCTATGATCGGCTTCTCAATGAGGTCATAGAACTAAGACAATGTCATTTTCCTGGGGCTGATTTGCATTTTTGTCCTCGACAATGGCGCCAATTCGTTACCACTCAGAGTTTCACCCTAGGTTGTGGAGGGTGAATCCCAAGGTAACAATAGAACCACTTTAAGAATGGGAGATGGATTCTTCCTTTTTGGACAGGGATCTCTCACAAATTTTTAATAGGGCTAGATATAAAATGAAAGTAAAATTCAGATTGATTTGATGGTTGAAACAAAGAAAGCATATATCGAACTATGGAGTCACAAATATTCATGAATTACAGAATAGTTTGTAGGTGAAATTATACAAAGGCAAGGTAGCATTCGGTTATAGTCAAAATGTTGTTCTTCTGGTGATAAAGAAGAAAGAATGACGGTCAATTAACACATAGCACTGAAAAGATGAATTCTGCATTAACTTTGGTTCAAAGTGTTTGTTCATATCTAAAAGAATAGCCAGAGCATAAACATGTATGAATTCTGAACTATTACACACTCGTTCCAGATATGAAAGAAAACATAATGGAAAGTTTAACAAGAAGACATGCACATAGGAAAGGAAGTTATAGACCGTAAGTATGACATACACATGACTCTTTGCAGCAACAGGCCCGCATTTGGCACTGTCATTTTTATTAAGGGAATATCTCAAATTACATAACCCATAACCCCGCAAGTTCCAACCCCATCTTCGTCTATTGAGGTTATATTTATAGTGTCATAGGCTCTCGATACCAACCTCAAAACAGAGCCAAAAACAGTTGCACCATGGGAATGAAAATATTAACAAATGGTGATTTGGAATATTCACCATGATCATAAACCAAATAGAAAATCACATCGAGACATGCATGATGGACAAAAATGAAAAATTAAACACCTAGAAACCATTCCTACTGGATGAAAACGATACCTCAAAGCACCTTAAATGATCTACAATGAATTCAAATCTGTCTTGCATATTCCTCCTATGAAATCAAACTCAGTCGTAAATCTTGATCTATGAGACATCCTAACCATCCACCAATGAAACCTTTAGCCGATTTCACAATCCTTCATCTTGTTAAACTTATTTCTTGTTCTCATTTTGAAATAAAACTGGAACATAGATCAAATATCTTCCACGATATCCGTCGTTCAAAGGTGCAGAGTCTACAATATTTCACAGCCCAAAAATATTTTATTTTTTGTGCATGTTCTGGCTGCGAAATGTACACTCACCGTAGATCTAGATTGAGCGTTGATCCCGACCATTGAAGTATTCAACTTGTAACCAATTTCATTGATTTCAAAAGTTTATTTTTCCTCACATGTTGTATCAGAAAAATCAACCTCAGCTACTAATATTTCCTTGTCCTCAATATTGACCATTGAAACATGCCCCC
The DNA here is from genome assembly GCA_001517045.1 of Pseudotsuga menziesii. Lineage (NCBI taxonomy): Eukaryota > Viridiplantae > Streptophyta > Pinopsida > Pinales > Pinaceae > Pseudotsuga > Pseudotsuga menziesii. Next base: position 253,546 of record LPNX011064668.1, read on the forward strand.
ATTTAAGCAATTTCACAGATCTGGATAGCTATTTTCTTCATGCAAGTTAGATCAGCGGAATCAAAATCCGCCATTGATCTAAGATCAAGGGTAACCTAGGTCATTGAACATTGCGAGGCCTATCAAGTTCCACATATAGGGACATATATTTATCCTGTGTGCATGTTTGTTGGAGGAGCTAGTCAGTTTATCCGACTATACTCATTAGTCGACTAACTGTATAGTAGGCCGACCTCATCGGTCGTGTCGGTTGGGTGAAATGATAGGTAGTTACTATAACGTTTTTATAAATGCATATATAGGATATTGATCCAAATATATACTTGGTTCGTTTTATTGTATAAACTCGCATGTGTATTGAGTAATATAATATGTTATTCTATCCACCATTCTTGTCTCTTGCATCTATTATGTTTATATGATTCTTTATGTGTATTATTGGTATCCTTGAAATCCAATTGCTTACAAAATTGGTTCTATTTCTAGTAGTACATATACGGATAAAATTACTATAACCAAATGATCTCAGAGTAGGACATTAAGAACTGGTGGGAGTGTAAAATTGTGAACTATTTGTAGACTTACGCTAGGAGAAACAGACTGACTATTGCACAAGACAAGGAGACGTTATTCTCTAAGACAAATGAGAATATTTTGAAGTACATACTAAAGTCTCTAAAGAAGCTACTTGATGAAAAATCCGACAGAAACTAAAGACAAAGAGTTACTCCAGAAATAAACAAGAGGTGGACATATAATTTTTTCATACTGGTTCGAAAGAATTGCAGACGAGTTTTGCGAATAATGTGTCATCGAAGAAAGGATCTATATTGAAAGAATCCAAGAGAGGTTCTATAATGACTTCACCAAACAATTTCTCTTTTCGCTACCAACTCTTTTGTTCAAGTTCCTGATTGAGAGGGGAACATTGCATATTGTTGAGCCTCATTTGTTATTAATAGAACAGCCATCTAACACTAACTGGGCAGAAGAAAACAAACATAGGAAAAATTTGTCGAAGAATGAGAGTCGGAGTACATTCTAAGAAAATAAACAGTTCCACCTGGGCTTACTAAAGCATTCAGGTATGCTACAGGGGGGTAGCTGGTGATGTTTTTGGGTAGAGTAGAGGAATTTGAGTCAGCTGTTAAGATGCCACTACCAGCAATGAAAATTCATTGCAAGAAGGAAATTATTTAGACAATGACTCACAAAATCACTCCATATTTACGAAATATAGAAAGAGAGAAGAGGCATAAGAGAAGGGAAGAACTTAGAGAGAAGGTTTTCGTGGTCCACAGAAGAATTACCACCAGAGTGACAGAACATTAGGAGAATCTACCAGAGTCAGGTCATGACCAATAAGAAGAATCTGTAGATGAAGAAGTGACACCGATGGAAGACTATTTGTGGATAGAGCAGGGTGAAGCTCTCCAAATTGATATAATACCCAAAAATATTAGAACTCTATCTCCGATAAATTCTAACTAGAGTTCCTGAGCGCAGGACATTATCGAAGAATACCTAAGACTACGAGCTGGAGAATTCGGTGTATGGAGTCAACTATAAAATGAAGGAAATGATGTCGACCATCTTGTAATTAGTTGACCGAAGTAAGGAAACTAGGTTACATTTCATTCATACCCATCTAACAGTAAGTATCCATCTACTCTACCCAGGACATGAAGGAGTTCCCCCCCTATCCAATCACAGCTTTATATAATACAAACCAGTCGGATTCGTAAGAAAGGATATCCCGGTTATAACAGTTCACATAGATATCGACATAAGGATTCGACATAGAGAGACATCTTGTTGAGAACGAATCGAAAACTACAAACAAAAATTCCAAGGAAAATGAATGTTTCATCAAATATAGATGCAAACAAAACAAGGTTACAGGAAGTATCCAACCACCACCACCACCTCCTGAAGGAGACACCGATGCCAGAGACATGGCGCATGTATTTTCACACATCCCCCTCTATGAGGGCAATGAAGATCCCAAGTGATGTTGGTTCATTTGTGAGTTGACCTAGGAAGCAAACGATGTTACAAATGAAAATCGATAGATGGTACAGTTCATTGGTGCACAGTGAAAGTAGGTACTTACATGTTATATGACATATACTCAAAAAACACTGAATGCAATGAAAGAAAAAATTAAGTTACAATTTCTATCATTCTTAAAAACTCCAGATGCGAAGCATCTGGCCGGAAAGAAATTAAAAAGGACACTCTAGAAATCGACATAGACTTTCTGGAATTATGACAAAGTACTAAAATACATACTCAGCTACATGGACTATAACATAGAAGATAAATTACTAATCCAATGGTTTGTTGCAGGGCTTTTACAGAAGATCCATATGCACATTAGACTGGACACGTTGAATACATACGAAGATGCACTTACAAAGCTGTTGCAAGCCTAAACTGACAAGGACTACCTGCTACACCCTGTTGATAACTGTATCGATAAACAAATGGAGATAATGCAAAATTCACTACAGGATATAAACATCAAGGGCCCAAATGTCTAGTGCACAATGATCAATGGATGGACATACTAAATATAATTTATGAAAATAAATTAGTCAAAAATATGTACACTTTGTTCAATCAAAATGTTTTTTCGACATCTTCTAGGAGCACGGTCTACACATGACAAAAAAAATTTCGTTCATTATGAAAAACAAAAAATATTCTTGGTGCACAATATGTGAAGTCAAAATCCACGCAACAACTAACTGTCACCTAAATTTGAAGAACCAATAGAACTACCATGCAGTCTACCAAACAAATGTTGTTGCATAGAACAATAACAATAACATTCCAAGGAATAGCAACGACCATATTAAACAAAGTAATCAAATATACGAAGGCTGAAGGTATGAGCGTCGTCACAATAGTAACATATGTGATGGATATGCAGGTCGAGGTCGATTCTTTGGGAATTGAGAAAACATACCATGACGGCTAATCTATTGTTATACGTGCTTGAACAAAGGACATCGACATGATGGCTGTCCATACAAAGATCAAACTGATCTCAATTTTTGTATCAGTTGTGGTGTTGGCGATCATTGTTTAGAGGATTTTCCCACCATGCTAGACACAATTAATAAAAAGAAGAATATTAACGTTTTTTCGAGTGTTCAAAAGTTTCATGTTATTCGTACAAAGAATTTGAAAATAGTCACTAGACAAGGTACTAAAATTGGGAATGACAACCCTAGAAAAAGTAAGATAAAGAAAAAATATGACTACCGTAATCATGTAATAAAAAAACAATTATATAATGATGCATCGAATATTTTTCAAGAATTAGCTACGCAGGAAGCAAATCATGATAATCGACAAAATATATCTCAAGAGATAATTAATCTAGTACACAATAGCAACTCTGTTGTGCAATTTATTGACTTATTATAGAATATAAAGAAAAATGTGGCATGGATAAACAAGCTAAAAGAATTTGCAGATAAAACCAAAAAGATAAAAGTGACGTTGACCCACTTGTTGACCTATAAATCAAAGGATACCATGTTCGACAAGTCGTTCTTGACTTCGTATCTCAAGTAAACATTATGACAAGATATACATGGGAATAGTTAGGTAGGCCTTGACTCAGTGAATCCGGAATATATTTAAAACTAGCTAATCACTGGGACTCACTGAACCTATTGGTTTTTGGAGAAACATCAACAAAACTATAAAAGGTATTACCATAAAATTTGATATTGAAATCATTAACCCTAAGGAAGGATCATGTTCCTTTCCAGCCTTAGTGGGCCGACCATGGGGTATAAAGATGAAGGCGTCGAATTCATTAAATAAAGAAAGGATTAAAATTAAGAGGAATGGGAAGAAAGTAATTGTTTCTATTAATCCTTCACAAGGTGAACCATGGATAGAACCCATAGACAAAGAAGTCGATTTCCAATAGCTATATCAAATAAAAAACAATGAAAACTATGCTTAGCAAAATATATATGGAGAACTCCATTTGGGAAACCCAGAATCAGTTGGTTATAACTCAGATGCATAATTATATGATTGAGAAATGGAAAACTACTAACTACAAGAGACGGAGTTCTGGACCATTCAATCCATTCCAAAAAATAAGACACGACAATGTTTTTTGTGTCCATAATATCAAAAATATTCCAACGAAAAATTAGGGAATACCATTCTTTAGCGCTAATCAAAGAAGAAAACAAATAGTAACCTCGATATAAAGAGAGGGAATCACTAGTAATTCATATTAAACAAGTGTTGGCTACTTTTCCTCACACTCATGAACCACGCTCAACAAAAAATCCAAACAACAACAAAACAACCAAAGATATCGGATCGACAGAGAAAGCTCAGTTGACAACACCTGTGGCACAAGCGCAGTCTCACCCGATATATCTTTCCTCAATGGAAAACTACCAAAAGCATGTTTCCACAGTTAAGCGACCAATTACAGTCCCCTGGCGCACAACCAAAGTGATCAACTGAGTCGGAAGGTTGGAGTCCTTTTCTTGTTGGAATATATTAAACCCACTCACAACTTAGGATAAAATAATTAATCAAATAATGATTAATTATTTTATCCTAAGTTTTGAGTGGGTTTAATATATTCCAACACCCCCTATAAGTATGAATTTATGATGGTATGACAAAAAATATAGATGCATATAGATGCATATAGGGCCCAACAACAAGGCTATGGTCACCCTTTAACAATTATTATGTCCAGAAAAGTGAGGAAAGAGGAAAAACCACATGGGGAAAATCCTCCCTCAAGATAGGAAAAGGCACATAATTTGAAATATGTCTTCAATATATCTTCATCTTCACTTTAATGAGCTGAATGAAATGCTTCTGGATGAAGGACTTGCTAAATAAATCATGAACTCCATGATCATGCGTTGGAGTGTAGAACCTGCAAGAAGGAAGAGGAGAGACTCATTGTATCTCATAAACTGATGAAGTAAGAGCATTATATGAATGCTTCTTGCTTCTGTCAAACTCTGATCTGCAAACATAATCTGAAATGGAAAAGATATTTGTGCATACTCCTTCCTAAAGAGTACAAGAGTTAAGATAATTTATTTCACAACCAATTCCCTGGATAGCTACAAAATTGTGATGTGAATCACATGTCAATATTCCAATCTTATGTAGCACCTATATATATCTGATATGAGGCTGATAAAACTCTGATATATCATAAATATTATCATATGTAACAACAATAAAAAGGCTTCAGTGGCTCCATGAGGATATAGGGCCAGACTAGAAAAACTATGAGCAACTGGGGAAAACTGATAGGTGTAAAAATATGAATGATGGATGGGATTAAGATATGAACCATAAGTATTTAGAACAGATCCAAAAATGTTTAATATCAGTCCAAATATGACTAAGGATATGGATAACCAGCCACTGAAATATAGGAAAGACTTCAAACCATGTAAGATAAATATCACTGCATAAGAGACCAATGAGGAATCAACTAGTGAACTTGGGATTTGTATAGTCTTAGGATTATTCAGAGGTATGGTAGATGGTATGGATGGTTGTATGATATGTGTCATGACATTAATATCAGCCTGTAAACAATATTCTAAATCAGATATACACGCTTGTGAGGAAGAGTTGCTCAAATACAAGTCAATATCTAGTGAAAAATCACAATTTTTGGAAGATGAATCTAGTAGACTGGGAGGGATCATCAAAGAAAGGATATGATATTTATGATTCTGATATACCATATATTAAATATATATCAAATACATGAGAAAATTATAAAAATATAGAACTCAATCTCCAATTTATATCACCTTGGAACTGCGTAGTATGACGTTGTTCTAAGGAATCAGCAGGCTTCTCTAGTTCATCTGGAACTTTGATCTTGTGCTTCTCAAGAAGCTGATACATGATGTTCATATTATTCTTGAAACACTTCTTCTATGAATGGAAAGACTTGCTGCAATAAGAACACTTGGATGTGCTCCCTTTCTTCTTAACTTTCTTCATTAAATCTTCATAAGAATCTTCATCTTCAATTTCTGACTTTGGCTTCTTCATAATTTGCTTCTCTTTTGATTTGAATTTCTTGCTCCCTTGAACCAACAGAGAATGATACTTTCCCTTTGAAGAATTAAGGATTCCCATATGGATCAATTTATCTTGATCCTTTTTTAGTGAATCAAGACAGGAATTTAAAGAAGGCATTTTCCAGTAGGAATAACAAGCCTAGTAGCATGAAAAGTAGACACAAAAACTAAGTAATCAGGACCCAATTTTGAAAGAATGGAAAGGATTAATTGATCATCTACTTTATCAATCCCACATTGCTTGATAATTAGAACAAGTGACTTTAAATTCTTGAAGAAACCCTCAAGAGATTCAAAATTGCTTGGACTCGATGAGAATAACTCAATCTCCAATTGATGCCCTCTTAGCTCATCTTGAACTCCAAAGCGAGACTCCAATTGAGTCCATACTTGGTTTGGAGTGGTCAAAACATCTGTATGAAAGAGTAGATCAGGAGAAATAGAGAGGCAAAGCAATCCATAGGCTTCATCCAACCTATTATGCCACTTATCTTCCTCAATCACATCATTGGGCTCATTCTCCAAATCTAGTGTGACTCTGTATAATCCTCTACTGCGCAATAGAATGGAGATTTTGGCTTTCCATTCGTGGTAGTTGAAGGAAGTAAGAATTATAGCTGATGAAGAATCCATATTGCTGAATTTATGTGCTCAGGAATAAAATCTCTGCAACCTGCAAAACAAACTAGGAGAAAATCTTGTAAGCTAGACAAGCTCTTCTTTAGAGAGGGATAGGAGACTGGATGCGCTCCTCAAGTCTATAGAACTTGATCAACCTTGCAGCTGTAGAATATGGAAAGGTTGTGCTCCTTGTATATATGATACCATGTACAAATAATAGATAAATTCTATGAGTAATGACTCTAATAAGAAGCACGGGAAATAGATCTTGCTACTAAGAATTCTCACAAGCATACACAGGAAAAATAGAGAGAAGAAAACAGACTGAATCACATGAATGAAGAGATGAATATTGGTGTGTATCCTTCCATTGAATAATGATGAATAATATCATACATAAATAGTACATCCCTCAAAGGAAAATCGAATTGTATGGAAACAACTCATAAAGCTCAGAAATGCTAACTTACCAAAATATAGCAAACCCCCATAGGTGGCTAAAGCACTTCCCAAATCTATCAAGGACCTCACAAGTTGGAAAAATCATGAGTGAATTGTAAACGAGATCAAAAAAAATTCTAATCCTAGAAAATGGAGAAAAAATAATGGAGGATGGGTTGGAAACAAAAGCTCCCAATTTCCTAGTTGACTAGCTTTTATCTTATCCATAGAAAAGCAGGAAAAGCAGAAAAAGCAGAATAAAACAGAATCTGCTGTAAAGTCCTGTATACTAATTTTGGATGGTCAAAAGGTGGTCAAGATCATCCTAGAATTGTTATATAGGACTTTACAGTAGATTCTGCTTTATTCATCTTTTTCTACTTTTCCTGCTTTTCTATGGATAAGATAAAAGCCGGTCAACTAGGAAACTGGGAGCTTTTGTTTCCAACCCATCCTCCATTATTTTTTCTCCATTTTCTAGGATTAGCATGTTTTTTCCATATCCTTGACAACTCACTCATGATTTTTCCAATTCGTGAGGTCCTTGATAGATTTGGGAAGTGCTTTAGCCACCTATGGGGGTTTGCTATATTTTGGTAAGCCAGCCTTTTTGAGATTTATGAGTTGTTTCCATACAATTAGATTTTAATATGAGGGATGTACTATTTATGTACACTATTATTCATGATTATTCAATGGAAGGATACACACCAATATTCATCTCTTCATTCATGCGATTCAGTCTCTTTTCTTCTCTATATTTTTCCTGTGTATGCTTGTGAGAATTATTAGTAGCAAGATCTATTTCCTATGCTTCTTATTAGAATAATTTCTCATAGCATTTCTCTATAATTTATACATTTCTAACTCGACACAATTGGAACAGTGTGACACAGATTCTTCCTTAACAACTTAAGAGTAAATGAACTTGGAATAATACAAAATGCTTCAATGATGTTGGACATTCATTCATTCAACTCCTTTCACCAATATTGCAACATTCACTTAAGAAATAAATATAAACACTACAAAATAACCCACAAACATTCAACATGCACATTCAAGCGACATAAGATGTCATGTGGAAACCCAACCAGGAAAAAGCACAAAGGTGCTCTTCATTTGGCATGAGAAATATATGCACCTTTCAGTCTACGAATTGACTGCAAACTGGATGAGATACATCTTTTGGGCTCATAGGATCTTTATAGCTCTCATCCTCTCCTGTTTTATTATGATCTTCTTCTAGCTACTCCTACTAGTCTGAACACATCCTAGATCGACTGTTCTAACTACCATCTACACACTGGGCTGCAGAATGACTCCTTACAAAACCTACTATTTGACATTACTTCTGCAAAACGGGTTCTACTACTCAACAACCTTCTACGACACTAACATATAGATTCTTCTCTGATTTCTTCAACTATTTTCCAACCCTTATACAAAATGGGTTCCTCTTATTTATGGATTCTACAGGACCATGCAGGGTCGACTACATATGGTTCATTTATTGCGGGTCATAATCAGCCATAAAAAATGGTTAAAAATTGTCATATGTATGACTAACACAAGGCCCTATCGGCCTGAATTACATATATTCCTTCATACATGTGACTTTCTCCAGCTTACGCCGAGTCTAGCACCCATGATCTTCCTGACCTATCACCTTCTAGCTATTAGCCTCCTGCACGCCCGTAGATTCTCTTTTCCTCCTTTGCACTACTGCTTACCCTATTCAATCTCCTTTCTGTGCTTCATTTATTTCATTTACCTTCCTTTGCATTGTGTACTTGCTTTTCCTTCTTGCGCTTGCGCTTCATTTTCCTCCTTGTGCATATTTGTTTCTTCTATACTTTATTTATATTGCTCTTTCCTAGCCCAATAGTCCCCCAACACTCACATGTGGCTCATCCTGAGCCACCAAGTATTTTTTATGTCTCTGTCACTCCCTACTCTTTGGTGTGATGAAGGATTTCTTCGGGTGTGTAATGAAGGATTTCTTCATCTCTTGGATAATTCCTTGTACCTGGACCATTTCCTGTCATACGTATTTTTTTTCTTTCTAATTGCTCCACTCGTTCGGAACCAATATGTTCCAAATTCACATCATCCAACGACTAAGTAATGGTGTGGATTTTCTGCTATACAGGTTGAATGACCCTGTAACTCATTCTTCTTCTGCTTACTACATTGCAACTTCATCATTTATGATTTTCTCCTAGTCGCGTAGAGTTTTTACCTGTTGTTGAAGCCAGGGATGATTTTAAGGAACCATACTTATTTAAAAGTATATAAATGTTGGCGAATATTACCAATTATTAAAACACCAACTATAAACTAATTGGCGATATTTTTCAAAAAATATTTTAATTTCCAAGGATTTTATATCGTTTATATAATAATTTGGCGATTTTTAGGGTGAAAAAATTTTACCCCATCAAAATTGGGTGAAACAGGGCTTAAAAAAATGCAAAATGGCGAATGTTTTTTGGGGAAAAAACATGGAAAAATAGCCCAGTCGGCTAAAATTCGCCCCTAAAATTATCCCTGGTTGAAGCTTTTTGAGCTCTACTGTTTTTGTTAACTTATCTTTTATAGGAAGCTTCTTCATATATATTTTAACCACGTATATTTGTAACTTAGGCTGCTGCAAGTCCTTTGCGATTTTCTCCATTTTTAATCTTCCATGGGAAATTCCCAAGTTGCAGATACTTGGTCGATTGCTTCCTTACATAGTTTTTCTGCTTCTTTAATTCAACCAACAGCTTCAGATGTTGTTTTCTGGCACACTTCTAGCACCTCAGGAGGGGTACTCGGTCTTTGCTTCAATGTAAGCTCCTCAACCTTCTTCTTCAGTTCTGCCACAATATTAGATAAGCGAGTTACCTTGGATGATGTATCCACTTATTCTTGGCCTTCTTCCTCCGGTAACTATGTGACAGCATTGCTAATGGCTTCATCCAGTATGAGGTTGCTTTGTTCCCGCGCCTTAACTTCTTTCTCCTTCTGCTGAAGGAGGGCTGTTGAGTCCAGATTTGGTCCCTTTTTAACCATCTTTAATCACCTTTCTTCCCTTGCTTTACACTGCTTAGCATATCAATCAGACTGACTTTCTTCACT
>LPNX011064679.1:4548-20157 GCA_001517045.1 Pseudotsuga menziesii
TCAGTTATCTCCATCCAACTTCACAAATTTTTCATGTTGTTATAGCTACAACTTTTAGTATCCAAGTAACTAGGATATGATCTCAACATAGTGTACTCTAGGATTGAACATGAATTAGTCTTGGAAATGATCTACCAAGAATGAAAATGGAACTAATATCATGTTGGAAGTTTTGGTTGGCCATAGTTTAGGTTTTACTACACCAATGTTTTATGGGAAATGACTATTGACTATTACAAAGTTTTAAGGGGAAATGACTATTAGTGCATTATCCACTTTCTTAAACACAACAAAAATTTTACTAGATCTAAGAAAAATATGATTTGATTCTCATGAAAAAATATAACAATAGTCCTAGTAGGTCGAGAAGTTAAGAATGTGAAAGGACAAGCAAACCATCACCTCATGTAGATATGTCTTAAAATTAATTTTCCCTATTTATTTTCGAAGACTCTATTATGGATTAACCCATGTATGAGAATCTTATATGAGCATTGCCTATGAGACACGTTCCTAGGTAGACTAGTGGATTCCCTTTGAAATTTCCACGACATTTTACCATGAAGAAACTAGATCTAGATATAATTGTTTATCTTGTGAAGAGTAGAGATTCAATATATTATTTGCAAAAAGAGATCATGTTTTTGAATAAATATTCTCCGATTCCAAAGTTTAAATCTCTACCTCATGTTTGATATGAAATGCCTTTATTTTTCCAAACATACATTGACTTATAACTTCATGAGTTATTGGTTGGGTCATGAGGTCATAGAGGTACTACTAGAATACGATCCACCAAGCGTTGTCATACCTTGGATCCAAATATATGGTGGAAATCGATTACGGAATGAGTTATGTTTTAAACCAAAAATAGAAAATCGAGTTGGGATTTTTGTTGTGGAAAAGAGGCAATTCGAGGGTTTCTCCTATCATTCATGCAACCCTGTCGAAAAGAGGCAAGTCGAGGGTTTCTCTACATCAACCACTGCTGCTGCAACTTCTGTGGGATTCCCATTATTTGGTGGTTCTATCTCCGAGACAAATGGTATGAATTCAGTTCCATTTTCGTTTTCTGGAAAGAGCAGTGGCTGCATCCTTGCTTGAGTTCAATTCTTTTACCAGGCTTTCCATTTGAGTTCATTTCTTTGTCTCCGTGTATTTTTTGGTCTGTCTCTGTATTGTGTGTTGTCTTGTCTGTATGTGGCTTGTAGCTTATGTGGCTTGTGGCTTATCTAGAGATGCAGAGAGCATGGCCGTTGTAGCCGGGGCACCCACAGCCATTACAGGTATACATTTTTAACAAATGGTTACAGTTTTTATCATAGTTTTTCTCCATGAATCTCAATCATGAGTCGAGGCCTTCCTGTTACCTGTTTGGGAAGATTCAAGGAGAAACCACAAGGTCCCTTCCTGTTTGGGCAGATTCAAGGACAAACCCCAAGATAACAACATGTATGTCTCTATGCCTATGTTTAATAAATGGTTATTAGCAGGTTTTTCTTGCTTTTTCAATTAAGAGCATATTGTTCAATTATAACGCTGTCATATCTTTGGTTGTATTGGATTTCCTGTAGCTCGCTAAGTTATCTCGCTTTGGATTTGCTCTTAGATATTCATACGATCTTGTAGTTGCGTTTGTAACTGCGGGTTATTGTTATTCAATTGTGAATTTGGGTCGCTTCAGTTCAGGCAGATTAATTTCTCCAAGCGAAGGAATGGCATTCCCAACTACCCTCCTGAGTTCTGCAGCATAGCTAACAATACTCTATGTAATTGAATCACTGGGATGAAAAGTGACTGAGAACATTTTGTGCACACTAAGTTGGGGATGCACTGGTAAGCCAAAATGTGGGAATTTGGGGAAAGGTGCAATCCTGGTTTGAGGGGCACGAGTTGCACTGTGGAGAAGGCAGGCTTTGCATGACCATTTTAGGGCAGCAAGAGCACATTACATCTCAGTTTAGACTGTTGGAGAGCTCCCAGTTTGAGGATACACTCCGTGTTCAACTTATTGGCTGTACTCTGCTTCCCTGTGTGACACGACTTGCATAGTGAAGGGGGATGCACTGTATATGAGCCAATGAAAGCAGTTGGAGGTTGTCTTTACCATCGTTCTACTAGAGAAAGGAGGACACATTCACTTCCTGAGGGTGTATTGCTTAAAGAGCACAATGTTCACTATAGTTACTACAGCCTACGATAAAAGATAGCCTTGAATTGCTAAATGGTACACATTGACATTTAATCTCTACAAGGATGAAAGCAACCATCTCCAGATCTATAAATACTGTGCATATTCAAATGAAAAGGGATGTCATAAAATCAGTGCTATTCTCAGGTCAAATTTACAATATAATCAGATCTGATTTCATTCCTATAATGACTGTTATATTGATGCTTATTCTCTGTTTGTAAAGGGGAGATATTTAATAAAGTTTCTCTTTTAGTTCATGAAATAATATATGATGTTTGGGATTAAAAATATACTATTGAGTGTTTACATACGGTGAACTGAAATATGCAAAACAAATACCATTTGGACACTAAACCAAGCAAGTTAGTCAAGTGTTTGACAAAAGACCAACCCCAAACTCACACCAGCAGTAAGCTCAAAGACCAGATTTGATTGAGTCAGAAACCTACACCAGTCTAATAACATTATTGAAAAAGTGTTCGACGAAAGTCCCAAATCAGATTATACCAATAGCCAAGCTTCAAATTCAACCCAGTTTTAGTAGGGAACATCATAGAAGGAAATAATTTTTGTGAACAAATTTTTTTCTAGAATTGGGCATTCTCGTCCCTTTAGTGAATAACAAAGACTTTTGTTGGGCAATCAATTCTTAGGGTATTCCCCGGGAACGTCTACAATTTTTTTTTGAACAGTAAACTAGGATATATAGGATCTATGCTAGAAATGAAGATCTCTGTTTGGCAGAAGTTATATGGCTACTTGGTTGTACTTGTATCTCTTCTTCAGGAGATATTTTACATATAATGATAGTATTTTTTCCTATAAAATTGGGAATCAACCAATATCTGTCTCTTATAGAATTTATTTCTATCCCAATATGCACTAAACTCATTGGTGTTACTTTTTTGTTTTGGTTGTTCATATCAGATTAAGTTCTGTGGAGATTTTGATGGATGGCTTCACAAAATCTTGGAGTTATATTTGGACTTATCTGCTGCTTTGCTTGGTCATTGCTCACAAAGTCACAAAGGTACCGTATAAATGCAAGAGTGATGTTTAATCTGTCATGTTCTCTTTGGTAACTCTGTCGAATAGTTTAGATCATTTGTTCTAAATTATTAATATTATTCTATTGTACTGTTTAAAAGGATTTCTTTCTGCCTCCAAGTGGACCATGTTTGGATTGTTATATTCAAAGTAAAATTAGTAAGAATTCTTGAGATGAGTACTTAATATCACACTGAAATATATCAACTTGATGATAAGTGGAAAAGGGTTCCATATATCATATGTCCATGGAGAAATGCATACAGATCTCTGTATATATACTCTATTAGTGAAGTAGAAACTGTATCCATCTAAACATCAAGTGACTCAAAGTTGCCTAAAATTACAAGCTTCATAAGTTGTCTTTGGCTGTTCACTTTACATGTATAACAGGAGCCTTATTTTAAAGGGCTACTGCAGATATGATATTAAGAGGTCAGAAGACATGAGTGAACCCAAGCTCTCGGTGTCAAGACAGACTTAAAAGCATTTTTAATATTTCTCAATTGTTTTTACATGAATATTTGGCATTTTCCCTTGGGCAACTCTCTTCGTAGTAGGTTGGTAGATATTAGCGAGTATTAAAGTAAGTCTTAGATAAGGAGATTCCTTTTGTTCTTTTTGAAATGCTGCCTATAATAACTTGCAGTTGTCCTTCAACTAAGCAGTTGTGTTATGAGGGGCATTTCTGTGATGTCAAAATCACCTAGGACTTGCAGTTGGCCTCGTCCACATCAAAATTCATTTTACAAACAAAGAATCACTAGAACCAGTGGGTTCCTAGGCTTGTTCCATGTTAATTCTGTCTATTTGGAAATACAAAAGGAAACTTTAAGATCCTTTTTCTATGGTGGTGTTTTATTATTATTCTTTATTAGGAAATTTCATTTTAGATGGGTTAGTGGGGAACTACAATTTCCAAGATCGTATTGTACAAACCCACTTTAATAAGGGGTGAGAGAGATTATCAATGCATTTACCAATACACCATGGGGTCATCCTCAGACCTCAACATCCTTTTCCTACGGTGTTATTATAAGCCAAGATGGCATATTATTAGAGAGTTTTAATTTAGAATATTACAAGTTGATAACACAGAATAGAATGACACCTTATATTGAATGTTGTTGACATCTTTTCTCAATCCTGGGTTAGAAACCATTTCTGCTTGGAGACCTGAGAGATATCTAGTAAATGTTTAGAGGGCTGCTTCTAGTTGCAATTTCAAATGTAAAGGTTTCCTGGGTAGCTTATAAAATCCATTGTTTAATCTCAACATGAGGTCATGTCAACAAGGATAAATGTGATTGTTTATGTTATAGGAAAAGACCAAAACCACATGGGGCAACTGGCAGGTCAAAGTGGCTTTTTATGCACTTTTATCACTCTGCATTGAAACAGATCTCAACCTTGAAACTGCAACAAGAAAACACACAGTAAAGTTCTGAAGCATACTAGCCATGTTCATGAAAAATGAAGAATGACAAGACCATAAAAGGGTTGGAATGTTTCAAGCAAAAAAAGAAACATAAGTTAAAAAGGGTGTAATAATGCGTAAGGATGGTAGGATATGTTTGCAAGTTTGAAGATTAGGCATAGTTGAAAGTTGGGAATATTTGAAGGTTTCAAGATGAAAAAATTGATATATCTATTATCAACCATAATAGGAAAATGAAGGAATAAGCTGCAGAGTGCAAAACATAGAGATTAAACATTAGGGGTAAGAAAACAGAGCAAATTCCATTATGCAGAAAGAACAAAGAGAAGCACATAGCTGTTGATTTTTTAGCAGCATCAAGAGCCATTCTATGGGAGAATGGAGGCATTTGGTCAGTTACCAGGGATTTGATTCAATCTAGGACTGAAGCTCAGCCTGAAGCTGAGAGCCATTCTCTAGGATAATGGAGGCACCTGGTCAGTTACCAGGAAATTGATCATCTTGACTTAGTCTGGGATTGAGGATCAAAATAATGCAGTCTGGGATTGATGCACTTGGTTAGTTACCAAGTAGTTGACATTGGGTCAACTTAATGCAGCTTGGGGCTGAGGCGCTTGGTTATTTACCGGGTCAACACTAAAATCCCTAGGCTGGATCTAGGCAAGTAATGCTCTCTTCTCCTTGATCAGTGGGATATGGGACCTTCTCAAGGGACTGGCCAACCCTTGTTGAAATACCTAACACACGACCGTGGAGTCAATGAGGAAAACGAGATAAAACGTTTAATAATCCTCCTTATTTGTGATGATGTCCTTCGAGTTGTAATGAAGACCAAGAAGAACTATCGGGTTGACTTGTTGTGGTCATAGAACCACTTGAAGAACCAAGAAACCCTTTGAGAGTCCAAGAACCCTCAGTATTGATCCAAGTACCCTCTAAGTAAAGTACCATGTGTCCAATGGTCAAAAGATTAAGTAAAGTACCATGTGCCCAAAAATCACAGATCTGCCCAAAACTCAAATTTTGCCCAAAACTCAGATTTTGCTCGAAAGTCACAGATCTGCCCAAAAATGGAAAGAAGATTGCCTGTAAAGAAGGTGGCTTCCCGGATTTGAATTGTGGCTGCTTGGATCTGGAGAATGGTTGCCCTTTATCTGAGTTAAAATGGCCTCCTTAAAATGGTCACTGGAGTGAGGGTCTCTGGTTCGACCATTGAGATTATTTAAGAGGAAATAGTATTAAAGTGAAAATGGTTCAACCTTTGAAATTGTTTAAAGGAAATAGTATTGAAGTTAAAAACAGGTATGACCCAAATAGAAAAGCTCATATAATTTTGAATTTTTTTTGTGTTCTATGTATATGATTTTTTCTTTAATTTTAATATTTTAAAATAATTCATAAATATATAAATATATGGTATGACTTTTTTTTAAAAGGTTGACTATTTCTTTTTTAAATTGGTTTACAATGACAATTTTTTAAAGAGTTAAAATTTTCTTTTTTGTTTTGTATATATTTTTTAATGTTTAAAAATAATAACTTTAAAAGGTTTACAATTTATTAAATTAGTTGAGATATGATTTGTATTATATGGATTATTTAGCATTGCGACATTAAATTGTATTAGTGTATATTCTTAAGAATGTTAATGAATAAAAAATGAAAGATAACGATCATTGTTTTTTCAGAAAAGTTCAATTGAAAATTGTTTGTTATTACCGGCTCAAGAGCATGGTTTTGTAGTGGATCTAGAGTTTTCTTAGAAAGTCAATCCTCTAATGCACCCTGAATTTGATTGCCACTCAGGTTCGCACTGTAAATGATGATATGCCATTGGCACAAATCGATGTAGCTTTTAAGGGAGCTTCATGGACAGATCCAGATTCTATTGCATTGATGGTTTTGCAAACATTGCTGGGGACGTGGAACAACAATGCTGGGGCAGGTGTAAACATGGGGTGAGCTTGATATTTGCTATGCTATTATGAGTGCTAATTACAATGGATGATTGAACTATGTATTCTTGGTTTTGAAGTTTGTATACAAATAAATTTTCAATACTTTGATAATAGGTCGAAACTTGCACAAAAGGTTGCAACAGATGATCTAGCAGACCATATAATGGCTTTCAACACAAATTACAAGGATACAGGTCTTTTTGGTGTTCATGATGTAGTCAAGGTGAGACTTCTAAGTTCTATTCTGCATTTTATTCTTATGAGACTGCAAAAGTACTCGGAGATTAGAAGGGTGAAATAGTTGAAGGTTATTTAAATTTTACAATGTATGAATCACATTCCACTAAACATATTCCTGATGTTTATCAAATTTGTGTCTCAAGCGTTATTCTTTTATGAAGCATATAAACATTTCAGCCTCATTGTATGCTTGAATGACAAAGTACTTGCAGAGGTCTTTTGTATGTTGATAATTTGATACCTGTTGATTAAGGTTAGAACTTAGCATGGATGCTAGTTTCTTATTATAAATAGTATTCAAGGTTGTCAGGGTTTGTGGCTACGAGAGCATGTGCAGGTACAGGGATAATGTTCATGCTGTAGTCAAGGTGAGACTTCTAAGTTCTAAGGTCTTTTGTATGTTGATAATTTGATACCTGTTGATTAAGGTTAGAACTTAGCATGGATGCTAGTTTCTTATTATAAATAGTATTCAAGGTTGCCAGGGTTTGTGGCTACTAGAGCATGTGCAGGTACAGGGATGATGTTCATGTTGTAGTCAAGGTGAGACTTCTAAGTTCTATTCCGCATTTTATTCTTATGAGACTGCAAAAGTACTGGGAGATTAGAAGGGTGAAATAGTTGAAGGTTATTTAAATTTTACAATGTATGAATCACATTCCACTAAACATATTCCTGATGTTTATCAAATTTGTGTCTCAAGCGTTATTCTTTTATGAAGCATATAAACATTTCAGCCTCATTGTATGCTTGAATGACAAAGTACTTGCAGAGGTCTTTTGTATGTTGATAATTTGATACCTGCTGATTAAGGTTAGAACTTAGCATAGATGCTAGTTTCTTATTATAAATAGTATTCAAGGTTGCCAGGGTTTGTGGCTACGAGAGCATGTGCAGGTACAGGGATAATGTTCATGCTGTAGTCAAGGTGAGACTTCTAAGTTCTAAGGTCTTTTGTATGTTGATAATTTGATACATGTTGATTAAGGTTAGAACTTAGCATGGATGCTAGTTTCTGATTATAAATAGTATTCAAGGTTGCCAGGGTTTGTGGCTACTAGAGCATGTGCAGGTACAGGGATGATGTTCATGCTGTAATCAAGGTGAGACTTCTAAGTTCTATTCTGCATTTTATTCTTATGAGACTACAAAAGTACTGGGAGATTAGAAGGGTGAAATAGTTGAAGGTTATTTAAATTTTACAATGTATGAATCACATTCCACTAAACATATTCCTGATGTTTATCAAATTTGTGTCTCAAGCATTATTATTTTATGAAGCATATAAACATTTCAGCCTCATTGTATGCTTGAAAGACAAAGTACTTGCAGAGGTCTTTTGTATGTTGATAATTCGATACCTGCTGATTAAGGTTAGAACTTAGAATGGATGCTAGTTTCTTATTATAAATAGTATTCAAGGTTGCCAGGGTTTGTGGCTACGAGAGCATGTGCAGGTATAGGGATGATGTATTCGAAATCGGGTATGGGTTGCATGACATGGATCTATATGCATATATACGTTCGTATATTATTATATCAAAAAGAGACATGAGAGAGTATATAAGAGTAAAGTTTTATTTCATGAAGTGACAAGGTAGACTCTTACTAGTTGCATACCACCTCTGGTTGCTTAAAATATCCTGGGCTAAGTTGAATCTCTGCTCTCTCCCATACTGTGCTTTAAAATATCCTGGGCTAAGTTGACACCTCATAACTTGTTGCGGCAGTACTCCAGAATGTCTTATGGGTTGTCTTGGAGAGAATATCAAAAGAGATCAAATTGAGAAACACCCACACAATTTCGAGATATTTTTAAAAAAAAAATTTCCACAGGCGTCGCTTAAGCGACGGTTTTCCTCCGTCACTTTTCCGACGCCTTTTCTGGATCTCCGTCGCTTTTCTGACGCATTTTTTGGCTCTCCGTCGCTTATCCGACGGTTGTAGGTGTCGCATATCCGACGGCTTATGTGATATTAGTCGCTTAAGCGATGGTTATGAAGTCTATTTTAAAAAAAAAAATTCCTACCGTTGAAAATATTCTGTCGCTTAAGCGACATGTTACATTTAAGCGACGGTTACGTAGGTGTCTCTTAAGTGACGGTTATTTAAGTGTCGTCTAACCAACGACAAGTTTCCGACGCTTAAAAAAAATCAAAGTGTCGTACATGCGACAGAAAAGTGTCGAAAATCCCACATGACGGCCGTCGGATTTTTGGTCAAAATGTAGTAGTGCGACAAATGATTTACGAGGTATAACATCTCTTGAATTATCCCAAGAATCATGACTTACATGTAGAAATTTGTATTTAAGAAATTTATGAAATTTAGGGTTTTTACATGTGGTATCAAAGAAATTTTCCAAACACTCAGCTTGATTGGCTCACTCGCATATAAGTAAGCAGACCAATATACTAATTTTATTTGCATTTATTTTTGTACAGAAATAAAAAATTTGTTTTGTAGGAAATGGAAAATGCTAAAGCCTCTACTAAAAATTGTTCTCAACAAAACAATCCTGATAAATTTTATGTAGATTTGAACAATCCAAAGTTAATGTAGACAATTAAGGAGTTCAAAGTGGAACTACAGACTGTAAAATTAGACAATGAAATAATTCTAGAAATGAATCAAAATGCTACTAGACAATATGCATAATAGAGAAAAAGGTAAATGAAATGTCTATGACACTGATTCTGAAACAAGCTCTTACAAACATAAAGGAAAGAAAGCAAAATATTCTGATAGTGAATCTTTTGCAGAGGTTAAAACAAGGTCACAGAGGGAAAGGAATAAATACATAAGCGATAGTAGTGAAAGTGATAAAAAACCTAGGAGAAAGAAGTATAAACCCTACGAAGAAATTTCTTGGGAATTAAAAAAAATAAAGCCTCCCATGTTTAATGGGGAAATAGAGAAAGGAAAGGAATCAAAATCTTTGCTATTAGGAATGAAGAAATACTTCCATATTTGCAACTATTCTGACAGACTAAAGGCCATGATGGTTATTTATAATTTGACTGGAAAAGTTGATATCTGGTGGAAAGATATAAAGAGGGTCAAAAATAATAAAGAGATGTACTTAACCTGGAGATTTTTAAAATTATTTTAAAAGAGAGTTTCTATCTGGATAGTAATATGAGGAAGGAGCCAAGTAGTTATGTGAATTAAAACTAGGTTCCATGTATTGAAAGAGTTAAGCAACAAGTTCTTAAGTCTGTTAAGATATGTACCTTACATAACAGATGAAAATCTTAAAATCCAATAGTTTTTAAGTTGTTTACCTACTAGATTTGAATATAGGATTGAGTTTTATAATCTGAAAGCTTTGGAGGAAGCTATGAGAAATGATGATTTTTGTTATGAGCAAAGTAAGAAAAGGGAAAGTTTACCTAACTTTAATACTAAAAAGATAAGTCATTTTGACAAAAGAAGAAGAGGATTCAAGTCAAATAAGAATTTTGGGAGTAAATCTCATAACATCTCAAAGAATAACTATCAGAAAATGGATTTTAAGAATAAAGTACCCCAAAGTAGTGCATCATCGAAAGGAAGGGATATGCCTAACAATTTTGTTAAAAATACTGAACAAAGAGTGTTAGATTTTTATTGTTTAAGCTATATCATCTTAGGATACTATCTGAGATAATAACAAGAACAACAATCAATCACAATAGAAAATGGACAGAAAGATTTTCCTCTGGGAAAGCATAAAGGAGAAAACCCTGAAACTTCCTTAGAGATTGAATAAGCACCAAAAGTAAAACCCAAAGTACAAAGATGATATCCCAACAATAGTTGTCTCTCTCTCTCTCTTGTCCTAGAATCTTCTCGCTCTCTATTATGCGCTACAACTGAGTGTGAGTGACTGTATGATAAATAGAGAGGCTCACTCTCTATTTATACTAGTTTTTGACTTGACATTAACTCACCAGGGATGAATTCTCTAGGAGAGTCTAGTAACCCTAGTGCCCCACAACTGTGGGTACTTTAACCCTTGATCAATAAGGAAGGTTACCCTCTATGAATTTACATGACTTTTTTACATTATTGATTCTCCTGATAGGAACATGAGGGTATGACATGACTTTATTACATTATTGATCCTCCCGATAGGAACATTAGGGTACAATACATAAGACATACAAGTGAATACATTCCAAAGTTAGAATTACATCAACAATCACTCTTAACTAGGAAGGTATTCTCTTGACACATGTCATCAACACCAGTCTTTATCACTGGATCATCATCGAGTATGGATCATCTGTATCGTCACTGGATCATCATCAAATATGGACCATCATCAATTATGGATCATCATGAAGTCTGGATCATCTGGATCATCACTAGATCATCCTCAAATTTGGATCATCACTGGATCATCATCACTGCTAGATCATCATGATAAAATGGTTCTATCTCAATTCTAATCATCATAGGAAGTTCTACAGAGCTAGCCCTTGTTCATGCTGGTTGTAGGCCTAGCCTCTAGGTAGGTCTTAATCTTCTTCAGCACTTATATCTGACCTAGTCAGAAATTCCTGCCCAGCACTTACATATGACCATGGGAGTAACACATCCACCACCATGTCAAAATGGCATGCCCAACACTCACATCTGTTCATGGGATGAACACATCAACCATGTTAGAAAGGCCCTGCACTTAGATCTGACCATGGGGTGAACAAATCAACCATGTCAGAAAGGCTCAGCACTTATATCTTATCATGGGATGAACACAACAACCATGTAAGAAAGGATGAACACTTATATATTACCATGGGATGAACACATAAACCATGTAAGAAAGGATCAACATTCACATCTGACCATGGGATGAACAAATAAACCATGTTAGAAGGGCTCAACACCCACATTTGAGCATGGGATGAACACATCAACCATGTCATAAAGGATCAACACTTACATCTTAACATGATATGAACACATCAACCATGTAATAAATGCTCAACATGTATATCTTATCATGGGATGAACACATGAACCATGTAAGAAAGGATTTGCACTTATATCTTATCATGTGAGATGAACACATCCCACAGTCACATTAGAATGGATCTGCACTTATATCTGACCATGGGATAAACACATCAACCATGTCAGAAAGGATCACAGACTCATCACTTCCGTTTGGAGGGAACCTCGATCTAGAGAACACCAAGATAAGATTAAGCTAGAATGAATAAGATTAAGTATTAATCTTGGTGATATCGATATGCTTCGACTTGTCATGGAGCACTGGGTTCTCTGACAACTTCACACAATTCTAGTTGTCATAGTATATGCAAGTAGCATCCAACAGGAGATCAAACAAATCAGATAGTAGCTTTCTAAGCCACACTGCCTCATAGCTAGCCAAACAAGCTGCAACATACTCTGCTTCGGCTGTACTCAGCTCCACATAGGATTGCTTCCTACTAAACCATGAGATCATACCTGATCCCATACTGAAGAAGCACCCTAAAGTGCTCTTCCTATAAATGGCACTGCCTGCCCAATCTGAATCCACATAACCTTCCAGGTTAATTTTTTGATTCACCTAATACTTGAGCCCATAATCAACTGTACCCTTTAGGTACCTCAAAATATGTTTTGCAGTAATCAAGTGAACATGTCTCGAATCTATTAGGAACTGGCTCAATGTGTTCACAACAAAGAAAATATATGGTCTCGTATTTGTTAGGTACATCAAGAACCCAATCATCTGATGATACATCGTAGTATCAACCGACTTAGATGAAGCATCACTCAATAGATTTAGGTTTGATGCCATAGGTGTGGTCATGACCTTGCAGTCCATCATCCTGAACCTCTTCAGGATCTCTACTACATAATTCCCTTGTACCAGGGATATTCCATCTGCATTCTACCACTCTCCATGCCTATAAAGTAGTGCATCATACCCAAGTCCTTCATCTCAAATTCAACAGCCAGCTTCCTCTTTCTGTCTACAATCATCCCATCCGCACCTACTAAAAACAGGTCATATACATACAGTAGGAGCATCATTTGGTTTCCTTCTTCAACCTTATAGTAAAGGTTGGAATCTGCTTTACTCTTGGTAAAGCCTAAGCTAACCAGGAAGTTGTCAATTCCTCCATACCATGTCCTGGGTGCCTGTTTCAAACCATATAGGGCTTTCTTCAATTTGCACACATGATTCTCCTTATCATGTGTCTCAAAACTGAGTGGCTACTCCACATACACCTGATATTCTACTAGACCATTTAAGAAGACAGTCTTTAAATCCATCTGTTGTACCTTCCATTTCATGACTATGGCCAGAGCAGGTACTGATCTTATGGAAGTGTATCTAGCTACAACTAAAAAATTCTATTCATAATCTATTCCTTCTTTCTGGGAGAAACCACGAGCCACAAATCTTGCTTTATATTTCTCTATGCTACCATCTGCAGCATGGTTGATCTTATAGATCCACTTGGAAATCACAATAGACTTCCCCTCTAGTCTTGGGACAACATCCCAAACATCATCCTTCATGATCGATTGGTACTCCTCGATCATATAATGCTTCCATTCTTTATTCTCTACTACCTCTTCATATTTGGAAGGTTCTTTATCGATGATGTCACATAACAAGGCTACATATCCGGAGTAGGGCCTAGTTCTCTTTCTTTCTCTATTCATTTCTTATGGATCCCCATATTTTTTGCACCTTGGATAGCTTCTCATACCCATGTAGGATTCCTCTTCTGAGTATTATTCTCTTCAGGTGGATCTACTGGTTTCTGAGGCTCTTCCCTTCCTCGATATTCTTTTGGAGTTGCTTCATTCATAGTTGTATTATGGATTCTAGGTACTTTTGATTCTTTAGAGTCTTCAACAGGTATTTTTCTGGACTTTATGTAAGCCGATTCTTCATCAAATGTTACATCTCTACTGATGTTGATCCTCTTGAATCCTAGGAAATATATTTTGTAAGCCTTCGAGTTCTCAGAGTATCCAACAAATATACCCTTCTTTCCCTAAGGGTCTAACTTTGTCCTCTTTTCTTTTGAAATGTGTATGTACACTGGACATCCAAATATTCTGAGATGACTGACTTCTGGTTTCTTTCTAGAAAATACTTCTTCAGGTGTCTTGTTCTTGAGTACTCTATGTGGAGTACGATTCTATGCATACACAGTTGTTCTGACATCTTCTACCCATAGATGCATAGGAAGGTCTTGATCATGAAGCATTTCCCTTGCTGATTCCATGATCTTTATGTTCTTTATTTTCGAAACCCCATTATGTTATGGATTATATGGAGTGGTCAACTCCCTCTTAATCCCTGAATCTTTGCATAATTCTTTGAATTCATTTGATGTGAATTCTCCACCATTATCTAATTGAAAGATATGGATCTTCTTCTCTGTGTGGTTCTTGATCAAGGCTTTGAATTCTTTGAATTTGGTGAATACTTCATCCTTTTTCTTTATGAAGTATATCCATGTCATCCTAGAAAAATCATATTTATTTTTTTCTCTTTTTAATTAATATTTATTCCATTTCAATGGATTTTTTCTCATATGGAATATGCAATTCCCCTTTTTCCTTTCTTAGCCTTTCTAATGTTTACTTTAGCATTTCTTTCCTTGATTCTCCTAATTTCCCTTTTTCTTTTCTTAACATTTCTAAGTGTTGATTTAGAATTTATTTCCTTAATTTTTCCTAGTTTTCATTTACATGTTTCCTTGACTTTTGCTTTTGTCCCCTTGTTTTGTGTGTGTGCATTTGTGTTTCTATTTGTAAATTCCTTTCTCTATTTTATTTTGTATATGATTTTTACCTTAATGGTATTTTTTTATTTAATTTATTTCCAACTCATGAATTTATTATTTAGTTAAATATTTCCAACTTTATAGTTTAATAATTACATATTCTTATCATGGTGATATCAAGGGTTCCATGACCATATTCATGCCCTTCAAATATCTCATTTTTTGTGGTCGAGACTTAGTACGATGGCTGATACAATGTTAACTCAGTCAAATCTATGTTGTGAAGATAATCATGGTTACTAAGGAATAATACCAAAAACTCATTGTGCGCCCCTTATTTAATCACATATGAGTGACCAAGTCTGCAGCCTACCCTCACGCCAACATGCCTCTTATAAGTAAAATCCTCTCTCGGTTTTCAACCTGCCGCATGGAGAATAGGTGTTAATCATGTTGGCACTTTCTTTCATACAACTCCATCATCCTTTTGTGGATCAATTGGAAATCATGATCATTTGATTGCACACATGAAATCCATGTGCATTAATTGTACTATCCAATTAATCGAAATATCAATTAAATAAATTATATAAACTGATATCATTTCTATACTCAATCTATAATTCATGCAGCATTAACACCATCTTGTATCATTGTGCATTTGGGCCCCTATCACACTAGAAAAGTTTCAAAGCATCTACCAATATATTGTTATAAGTAATGAAAAACTACTTATATTTTTCATTCATGCATCATAAAATCAATAATATTGCATCATATAAATCTATTCATTCATGAGTAACCAATGTGACATAACAACCAATATATGTTTATATATATATAAGTCATTTTAACTCATAGTTTTAAACCAAGTCACTTATAAAATTCCATTTTTCCGTGAGTAACCAAATGCATCATCACAATCAAAGCATATATATATGTTGTTTCAGATTATAAAATTTAACTGGTTCATTTGTGATAAAA
>LPNX011064679.1:27186-40478 GCA_001517045.1 Pseudotsuga menziesii
ATATTGTAACCCGATGTTTATTCCGAGATGCTATCATGTTCTGTCATGCCCCGATGTTTCGATAAGGAGAATGAATAATGTAAACAAGTCATGTTAAGTCATTGTCGGTAACGCTCCTATTGTCTCAGGTTTAAAGTCCCCGCAGTTTCGGGGAACTAGGGTTATTAGACTTTCCTAGTAGAGGTCGGCCCTAGTAGGGTTTTAGTCATGCCAATATTAGTATAAATAGAGATATTGACTCTCTATTTAGCACACAACACAAACAAACTCAAGTGTAGCGTATAGTTGAGGAAGAAGAAGACACTAGGACTAGACAAGAAGAAGGTTACTGCTGTCAATAGAGCATCTTCCTGTTTTGTGGTTTTACCTTTTCTGCTGATTCTATCTGTGAGGAAGTTGCAGGGTTTTCTCCATTTATGGTTTCCCCAAGGAAAAACACTGTGCTCATTATATCTTGTTTTTTATTGTTGTACTTCTTGTTCTCTCAGTTAAGGATCCTAACATAATGCTAGCTTGAATGTTGAAAAACTAACATGGTATCACAGCTAACCTTAGAAGAAGACACTGTGCAGCTGTGGGAACTAGGGATTCCTACTTTGTAGATCTCTCTCCATAGATTTTCAGAAAAATTAAGGTGGAATAACTCTCCTCCTTAGGGAACATCTTTCTGTTGAAGCAGAATCCAATTCTAAGGTTTTTCAGTTTTGGGCCCGACACTACTGCCGGAAATTAGGGCTTTTCATAGAAGAGGTATTTTTTATGAGCCCATGCCTGGATTGATCTCCTCCCCAAAATAGAACTTAGGGATAATTTTCAAGGCATTTTCTTGAACAAAACTCTAGAAAATAAAAACCCTAATTTGCTCCTGAACTAGCTCTGGACGATTTCAGCTCAAAATTCAAATCCGACCTCTTGACCTGGTAAGATCCAAAATATTTTGTATTTCCATTTGAGGTTCTCAGTTAAGATGTCTTATCATACCAAGCTTGATGAAAATCTTGAGGGAGCTGATAACTTTTGATCTTGGAAGTATAGGATCTCCCTGGTCCTGGAAGAGAATGAGTTAGACTCCTACATCCATGAGGAGGTTCTAGTTCCAAAGGGAGATGGGGCTAAGGCCTTGCATAAGAATAAATTGGTTATGGCAAAGAGAATCATTTCTAATTCTATCAAGGATGGTCTCATACCACAGGTGTCCTCCCTAAAGACACCTAAAGCTATGTTTGATGCCCTAACCAAATTGTTTGAAGGGAAGAACATAAACTGGAAGATGACTCTGAGAAACCAACTAAAGAATGTGAAGATTAAGAATGCAGAAACAATCTAGTCTTACTTCACAAGAGTTTTTTATATCAAGGAACAACTAGAAGAAGTTGATGAAGAAGTGGAAAATGTAGAGATTGTGATGACTACCTTTAATGGCCTCCCTCGCTCATGGGATTATTTCATCCAAGGAATCTGTGCTAGAAAAAAGTTAGTCAAGTTCAACAGACTATGGGAAGAGTGTTCGCAAGAAGAAGCTTGGATAGCAGCTCAAGAAGAAATGATGGGAAGTGAAGATCAAGCTCTCATGGTACACTCCAAGTCAACCAAAAGAAGATCTCATCACCATAGAGGTAAGTCCTATCACAAAAAGGATTTATCTAGAGTCATATGTTATACATGTGATGAAGCAAGACATATGTAAAGAATTGTCCTAAGAAACCAAAGATAACAAAGAAGAGCAACAAAAGAAGACATAATGCTCATGCTGTAGAGGATGATGAACCATCCAAGAAGAGAACCGGATATGAAAGTGAAGATTCTTCAAGCAATGATGAATATGTTTTGATCTCTGCTCTCATAGGAAACATTACTCGTGGAAGCAATGATTGGATCATAGATAGCGAGGATTCCAAACATATGACAGGATTCAAGGAATCCTTTGTAAGACTGTCATAACATGAATCACCTCACAAGGTGAAGCTAGGAGATGACTACCAATATCCAATAAAAGGTAGTGGGGAATATTCCTATAAACTAGACTCTGGAAAGTCTCTAACAATGAAGGAAGTATTGTTTGTGCTAGGACTTAAGAAGAACCTCCTCTCCATATCGACGTTACATGCAAAAGGAATGCAGGTTGCATTCATAGATGGTCAAGTCATCATGTGGCCAAAAGGAAATACTATTGATGATGCAATAGTGATTGGTGAGCAAGAAGGAGGTTTGTAGAAATTAAAGGGTAATCCAGAGCAAGCCTTGGTCCATGACACAATAGATCCAAGTGAACTTTGGCATAGAAGGCTTACACATGTGCATTACAGAGCACTACCTATTGCAAGCAAAGATGTTGAAGGTATTCGAGAAATCTAAGCAAAACATGATGGGGTCTGCAAAGGATGTGCAAAAGGAAAGAATACAAAGAAGAAATTTCCAAGTAGCGAAAGAAAAGCAAAAGGAATCTTGGAAATCATCCACTCTGATGTATGCGGTCCTATGTCATCAAACTCACTAAGCGGGTATGCATATTATGTTTCCTTTATTGATGATTTTTCTAGGAGGACCTGGGTTTACTTCATGAAGAACAAAGACGAAGTATTCAACAAGTTCAAGGAATTCAAACCCTTGATCGAGAATCACACTGAAAAGAAGATCAAGATTTTTCGATCAGATAATGGCGGAGAATTCACTTCAAATGAATTCAAAGAGCTATGCAAAGAATCAGGGATTAAGAGGGAGTTGTCCACTCCTTATAATCCACAATGGAATGGGATTGCAAGAAGGAAGAATAGAACTATCATGGAGGCTTCAAGATCATTGCTTCATTATCAATACCTTCCTATGCATCTTTGGGCGGAAGCTGCCCGAACAATGGTGTATGTACAGAACCGCACTCCACATAGAGTACTCAAGAACAAGAATCCTGAAGAATTCTTCTCCAGCAAGAAACAAGAAGTCATAAATTTCAGAATATTCGGTTCTCCAGTGTACATACACATTCCAAAATAGAAGAGGACTAAATTAGATCCTTCAGGAAAGAAGGGTAAATTTTTGGGATACTCTGAAAGCTCGAAGGCTTATAGAATATACTTCCCAAGATTCAACAATATTGACATCAATAGGGATGTGACATTTGATGAAGATACAACTTACAAGAAATACAGAAATAAACCCGCTGAAGAATCCAAAGAAGCAAAAGCACCCAGAGTTCATGATACAACCATGAACGAAGACGATCAAGAATTTGAAGAACCACAAAGACCTATAGATCAACCTATAGAGAAGAATCCTCATAAGAGGAAACCTACTTGGGTACAAGAACTTATCCAAGGTGCAGAAAGATATGGCGCTCCGGAAGAGAATCACAGAGAAAGAAAGAGGACTAGATCCTGCTCCGGGTATGTAGCTTTACTATGTGATTTCATTGATAAAGAACCTTCCAGTTATGAAGAAGTGGAACAATGGAAAGAATGTAAGGATGGTACGACCAAAGAATACCAATTGATCAATAAAAATTTCGTTTGGGATGTTGTCCCAAGACCAGAAGGGAAGTCAGTTGTAACTTCCAAATGGATCTACAAAATCAAGCATGTTGTAGATGGTAGCATTGAAAAATATAAGGCAAGATTTATGGCTTGAGGTTTCTCTCAGAAAGAAGGAATAGATTATGAAGAAACCTTTGCTCTTATAGCTAGATACACTTCCATCAAATTAGTACTTTCTCTGGCTGCAGTAATGAAATGGAAGATACACCAGATGGATGTCAAGACTGCTTTCTTGAATGGTGTAGTGGAAGAGGAAGTGTATGTGGAAAAACCACTCGATTTTGAGACACATGACAAGGAGTCTCATGTGTGTAGATTGAAAAAATCCCTATACGGTTTGAGACAGGCACCTAGGACATGATACGGTAGAATTGATAGCTTTCTATCCAATTTGGGCTTTACCAAGAGTAAAGCAGATTCCAACCTGTACTACAAGGTTGAAAATGGAAACCTAGTTATACTTCTACTATATGTAGATGATCTATTTGTGATAGGTATGGATGGGTTGATTGGTGATACAAAGAGAAATATTGCTCCTGAGTTCAAGAAGAAGGACTTCGGTATGATGCATTATTTTCTAGGTATG
This sequence comes from Pseudotsuga menziesii, assembly GCA_001517045.1. NCBI lineage: Eukaryota > Viridiplantae > Streptophyta > Pinopsida > Pinales > Pinaceae > Pseudotsuga > Pseudotsuga menziesii. The sequence continues at coordinate 31,300 of LPNX011064679.1, forward strand.
GAGGTGTGGTAGAGTGCAGATGAAATCTTCCTTGGACAAGGGAAGTATGCAGTAGAGATCATGAAGAGATTTGGGATGATGGAATATAAGGCTATGGCCACACCTATGGCATTGAACTTGAAGCTATTGAGTGATGCTTCATCAGAGTTGGTTGATGATACTATGTATCATCAGATCATTGGGTCCTTGATGTACTGATGAACACGAGACCAGACATTTGCTTTGCTATGAACACCTTGAGCCAGTTATTGACATATCTGAAAAATATTCACTTGATTGTTGTAAAGCATATTCTGAGGTGCCTGAGGGGTACTGTTGATTATCGGCTCAAGACGATGCGAATTAGAAGATTAACCTGAAGGGTTATGTTGATTTAGATTGGGCAGGAAGTGCCATCGATAGGAAGAGCACTTCAGGGTATTGCTTCAGTATGGGATTAGGTGTGATCTGCTAGTTTAGCAGGAAGCAATCCTCTGTGGCATTGAGTACAGCTAAAGTAGAGTATGTCACAGCTTGTTCAGCTAGTTGTGAGGCAGTATGGCTGTGAAAGCTACTATCTAATTTATTTGATCTCCAGATGGATGCTACTTGTCTACATTGTGACAACTAGACTTGTTTGAGGTTATCAGAGAATCTAGTGTTTCATGACAATTCAAAGCATATCAAGATCAAGTATCACTATATCATGGATATGGTGCAGAGGGGAGAAGTGAAGCTCCAATATGTTGCGACGGAGGAATAGGTAGCTGATGTGTTGACGAAGCCATTGGCTAGGCTGAAGTTCAAGTACCTCAGGGAGAATCTTTGTGTTTTCCAGATAGAGGTATCCTCCAAGGGAAAGTGATGAGTCCCATAGCAGTTCTGACGAGCAGGTCAGATGTAAGGGCTGAGCCATTTTATCATGGTGAGAGGATTGGTTCCAGCCATGTTAGATATGAGTGCTGAGATCCATAGCCATTCTGACGAGCAGGTCAGATGTAGGTGCTGTTCCATTCTATCATGGCTAAAGGATTAAGTTCCTCCCATGTCAGATGTGAGTGCTGGCCATTCTGATGAGTAGGTCAAATGTAAGGGCTATCGCCATTCTAACAATAAGGTCAAATGTAAGGGTTGTTCCATTATGTCATGGCTAAAGGATTAAGTTCCTCCCATGTCAAATGTGAGTGCTAGCCATTCTGACGAGTAGGTCAGATGTAAGGGCTACCGCCATTCTGATGAGAAAGTCAAATGTAAGGGTTATGCCATTCTGTCATGGCTAAAGGATTAAGTTCATCCCATGTGAGATGTGAGTGCTGGCCATTCTGACGAGTAGGTCAGATGTAAAGGCTACTGCCATTCTAATGAGTAGGATAGATATAAGGGCTATGACATTCTATCATGGCTAAAGGATTAAGTTCCTCGCATGCCAGATATGAGTGATGGCCATTCTGACGAGTAGGTCATATGTAAGGGCTACCACCATTCTGACAAGTAGGTCAGATGTAAGGGATACCAAATACCTATGAGGAAGTAGGCATACACCCAGCATGAAAGAAGGATGGATATGTATAACTTCCTATGATGAGAAAAATCATGATATAGCACATATGATGATGACCATAGGAGATCCAGATTGAGCTATGATTGAGATCCATTTATGATGACTCCGAGAGATCCAGATCGAGTGATGATCTAGATCTAGTCTAGTGATGATCCAAATAGAGTGATGATCTAGATCCAGTCCAGTGATGATGATCCAGGTCGAGTTATGATCCAGATCTAGTGATGATGATCTAGATTGAGTGATGATCCAGATCCAGTGAAGATGTCCAATTATGATGATCCGGATCCAGTGATGATGATCCAGATCCAGAAAAGAAGATGGCATGAAGATAAAGATGACTTGAAGACAAAGATGACTTGGAGATGCAGATAATGAGAAGATCTAGAGAAGAAGACCAGTGATGAAAATTGTGTCGAGAGAATACCTTCCTAGTTAAGAGGGAGTGTTGATGTAATTGTAACTTCAGAATGTATTTCACTTTTATTTCTGATCTATTGTAACCCGATGCTTATTCTGGGATGTTATCATGTTATGTCATGCCCCGATGTTCCCATCATGAGAATCAATAATGTAAACAAGTCATGTCAAGTCATTGTGGGTAACCCTCCTATTGTCTAAGGGTTAAATTCCCCACAGTTTTGAGGCACTAGGGTTATTAGACTCTCCTAGTAGAGGTCAGCCCACGATCAGCCCTAATAGGGTTTTCGTCATGCAAGGATTAGTATAAATAGAGAGATGGACTCTCTATTTATCACACAAAACAAACTAACTCAAGTGTAGTGCATAGTTGAGGAAGAAGAAGACACTGGGACTAGACAAGAAGAAGGCTACTGCTGTCGAGAGAGCATCTTATTATTTTGTGGTTTTATCTTTTGTGCTGATTCTATCTCTAAGGAAGTTGTGATTTTTTCTCCATTTATGGTTTCCCCGAGGAAAAACACTGTGTTCATTGTCTCGTTTGTTTGATTGTTGTACTTGTTGTTCTCTCAGTTAAAGATCCTAACGTAATGCTAGCTTGAATGTTGAAAAACTAAAAATTTGCACTCAAATTCCCTCAAACAAATCATATTTGTAACACCAAAATAGTCTGGAAAGAAAAGGCACTACAATAGTGCATCATATGAATATAGTTATAAAATTCCATTTGTTCATGAGTAACCAAATGCATCATCATAGTCAAAGAATATATATGTGTGTGTGTGTGTGTTGTTTCATATTATAAACTTAACCTTGTTATAATAATCAACCCATAGTTAGCTACCTTAGACATTAATTAATCCATTTTTGTCTTATTTTCCTAGTTTCCAATATTCCACTCTATGCAAGTTGTCTTCCACATGTCCTAGAAGTCAAACTTGCTAAACATGAGTCATGGAGTGCTTGAGAAACCTCCTGGAATCCATACATAGCATATCTTCTTTATTCCAGATCCTCCCTAGCACATATCTACTTTTTCTGCTAAGTTTCGTGCTTTATTGAGATTTATGGAAAAAGGGAAAGTAAGACTAGGTGTAGTTGACTTGTTTTTTTCCCTCATAATCCTCCATTATTTTCTCCTAATAAAAGCATGTATGATTTTTTTCCATCATTTATTAGCTTTCCTACTTGAATTTTCCAATTCATGAGCTTCTAGGTAGATTTGGAAACTGCTTTATGCACCTATGGGGGATTTGACTAGATTTAGTAAGCCTACTTTTTTACTATGTCGAATGGAATCCTTATGCATTCAAATATCTCATATAATTATAAATTTTAGTAGCCTATGAATTCATAAGGTTGGCTATTATACACTTATTCAATATAGATTAGTGTTATGCTCCAATTTTAGTCTCCTTTGTTTGTAATTTTTCATGGTTGATTAGCAATTTTTGTGAGTGAAATTGTTCTATCACTTGGGTTAAATTTCCACATGGTATTATAGAATTTGTAGATTGATTTCTCTCCTTCCATATTGCTATTGCAGGTTTGACATCTTCACTGGGAGCACATTATGCTGGTTGAAGGGCATAGTTCAGAGCTATGGATCAATCTCAAAAGATCATATTAACTCCATTTAATTTATTTCAATGGAAAGCAATGATGGACATACTGTTGAGAGGAAAGCGTCTCTACAGGGGGACTATGGAAACTAAGGCATACCCAAATGCATTTGTAGAGAAAATTAAATGGCACGATAGAAGGGATGAGGCCTATGGTCTTTTGTGTCTGAGCATATCCAGTGACCTCCTTTTCCATATTAACGGATTTACATCACCTAATGAAGTGTGGGAGAAGCTTTTATATATTTTTGGTAAGATATATGAGATGAGAGGACATCAAATCGAGAATGAATTGATCTCTTTGAGTCCCAGTAGCTTCGAATCCCTGCAACTCTACTTTTCCAAGTTTAAAGCCCTTGTTTTGCAGCTAAAATGGTGTGGAATTTAAAAGAAGGAGGAGAAACTAGTTTTGGCCATACTCTCAAAGCTTGGCCCTAACTATTCAGTGTTTTTTTTTACCTTCCATGCCACCAAGTTGATATCTTGAGCCTGGAAGATGCCTAAGCTTGCAGATTTCATGGAATCCCCCACACAAGAACAAGATAAACTGGTGATGATGGGCACCATCAAACCTTTCAAAGACCAAGATTTGGTTTCTGGAGATTCGAGGGTGGATTCAAAAGGAAAGAAGAAATATAAGAAGCCACCTGAGCAAAACAGAGACAAGAACAAGTCTCAAGAGGAGCCCCAAGGCTCCAAGAAGAACTTCCAGAAGAAGAAGAACAAAGGAGAAACGAGCAAGTGCGCATACTGTAGTAAGGGATATCATCCTGAAAGATCCTGCATGAAGAAGCGAATTGACATGTTGACCCAAATCCTAGAGAAGAATAACATCTCCCTTCCTGATTGCTCAAAGAAGAGGGAAGGAGGATGAAATTCAGAGGATAGAGAGAGAGTACATGCATTGGTTGCTAGCACATCAAGCTCACCTAGCTTCATCATAGACTTTGGAACTTCAAGACATATGGTTTCAACCAAGGAGTTCTCCTCTCTTGACATGTCGAAAGGTCCACCAATATTGTTGGGAGATGACTCTCTCACTGATAGTTTGGGCAAAGGAAGGATTGATCTTGACCATGGTACATTCAGTAATGCATTGTATGTTCTAGGTCTTGCCTCCAACCTCTTGTTAGTGTATCATATGACCCACATAGGGTCTCCAAATAAGGTCATATTCTCCCTTGATGATGTTGATATCATAGAGTTCTCGAATGGTAAAGTCATTGCAAAAGGAGTTGTATATCAAGCTTCGAAGGTATACATGTTTTCACATTTTTTGCCCTACTCAGACCCCTATGCTCTTCTGATTCATGCTAATGAGGCAAGTAAGCTTTGGCATGAAATATTTGGCCATCTTAACTATAAGTGTCTTTCTGATCTAAGTGAAAAGGAAATGCTCATGGGGTTACCAAAGATTGAATTTTCCAAGCGAGTCTGTCAAGGTTGTATCCTAGGAAAACACCCAGAGCAGAAATTCGAGAGAGCTAGTCATGAGAGAACCTCCCGACCTCTTGAGTTGATCCACAGTGATGTTTCTGCTCCATTTCCTCACATGTCAATGATTTAAGACAAATATGCATTGAACTTCATAGATTACTTTTCCAGGTATTGTTGGGTTTACTTCCTGAAACATAAGTCTAAAGTTTTTGGCCTCTTCAAAGTCTTTAAGGCTTTGGTTGAAAACCAGTCTAGGGGGAGACTCAAGATCCTCAGATCTGACAATGGTGGTGAGTATGTCAAGTATGAGTTCATTAAGTATTCTAAAGATGTAGGTATTTAGATGCAGCATTCAATCCCTTACACACCACAGCAAAATGGTGTTACTGAGAGAAAGAACAGATCACTGAAGGAGATGGCAACCTGTATGATGGAGGCTAAGACTTTGCCACCAAAGTTTTGGGCCGAGGCTATAAAATATGCATCCTATATCCATAATAGGGTTCCTAATAAATAACTTGATGGTATGACTCCTTTCAAAGCTTGGAGTGGGAACAAGCCAGATGTGACCCATTTCAGGATTTTTGGCTCAAAGGATTGGCCTAGAATTCCAACAGAAAAGAGGAAGGATTTGCAGCCCCAAAGCCAAGAGTGTCCATTTTTTGGGTACTCTAAAGATTCAAAAGGGTACAAGCTAATCAATTTGAGCACAAACAAATCCTTCAGTGAAAGGAGTGTTCAGTTCCAAGAAGATCCTTTACCAGCATTTGAAGTTGGAGAGTCTTCTTCACCACCATAACCATTGAATGTAAGTGAAGAGACAAATGAGTTTGCTGATTCTGATATGTCTTATAATTATGATTTAATTGCATATATTGATAGTCCTACAAGACCAAAATGTGTATCAAATACCATTCATGCAGCTGGGGAACTAGCTTGAAATCCTAGTGATCCTAGGAGGACTAGATCTCAGTTTGAGAGTGTCCTGTGTATGAAAGACCCTTTGTTTGAAGAGAAGTGCTATCTTATGGTTGAATCAGACCCACAAACATAAGAATATGTAGAACATTATCCAAGATGAAAAAAATCCATGAAATAATAATTCACCTCACTCCAGAAGAACAACGCTTGGGAACCGGTTGATCTCCCACTAGGGAGGAAGCTAGTGCAATGTAAGTGGGTTTTCAAAACTAAGTTTTCTTTTGATGGTACAAATTTGAAATATAAGGCAATATTGGTAGCCAAGGGCTACTCACAAGTGCATGGTATTTACTACAAAGATATCTTTCCATCAGTGGAAAATATGGACTCCATCAAGCTAGCCTTAGCCATTGTAGCTTCAAAGAAGTGGGAGGTCTATCACATGGATGTGATGTGTGCTTTCCTGAATGGAGATCTTAATAAAGAGATTTACATGCAGCAGCCTCAAGGGTTTTTTTGTAATCCATCTTTTGTGTGCAGGTCAAAGAAATCATTGTATGGGATTAAGCAAGCCCCCAGGGCTTAGTATTCCAAGATTGATGGATTTCTACTCTCATTGAGTTTTTTTCAATGAAAGTCTGATCCTAATTTTTATTTGAAGTTGATTCATGGTTCTTTGATGATTATTGTATTGTATATGGATGACTGTAACAAACCCATATACATCGAAAGAAAGAGTTTATTTCTGAAGGACTATTTATGCCTGACCTTACGAATAGGATCCTAAAAACATCATAACATGACTGTAATAAAGTACATCATTTCAAACTTTCCACATATTAAAATCATGTAAAGAATACTCAACCTGTTAGGCAAGGACCTAAATCAATAATTCTATCTTTATTACCATGTTTTGTAACGCACCCGATCTTCGCTTTATCATTTTGGGTGATGAGGTGATTTCTTTTAAACATCTTCAACTCAAGCACCAAACATTAGTCCCAAAAACAATGCATTCCACGTTCAATATTATATTTCTATACAATAGAAAGTAAATGGGTGCTCATATAGAATCTTATACATATGGTTCCTTCTTCATTCAAGATAACATGATACTATTACTTTAATTCATCTCATAACAGACAATTATGTAGAGTCCTAACTTGTATTTTTAACTGACAATGCTCCATAGTTCACTTAATTAGGTACAATTACAAAGTGAATATTTCTTAAAACATATAGGGATAACATGGAATTATCTTGAGTGCACTCATGGAAATAAGATACATAAAAAAAACAAAGTAAAAGAGACACCAATATACATTGTTCACCCCTAACCAGGGGTTACATCCACCAACATTTCAGATTTCTATTAAATTATTTATCCAAAGGATTACAACAATTTTGTAGTTCTAATACTGCATCCTTTCCACAAAATAGCTCATGTAGAGAACCAACCAAAATTACTAAATATCCTTATCGCAAGTCCCTTCCCCTTTTAAGATTGATATTTATTAAAACGATACCCAATACTTCCACTTAAATGATCCAAAGTGAAGCACCTAAGGCCACCCGAAATGTATATTTATATATCCAATAGTGATTAGTATAAAAGCTCAGACTCAGTCCACAATCCAATCGAAGACTCTAAAAATATCGGGCTTATACAATTTAGGCGTATATATATATACATATTCCAAATCATAGGAAGAATTCATATTTAGTCCAAACCGTAGACTCTGAATGTTAGGCTTATACATTTAGGCATGTATATTCTCTTAATTATAAATCACATAATTATTTTTTTCTCAAAAATAGACTCTAAATTTAGGTTTATACCATTCAAGTGTATATATCTACATATTCCAAATCACAGGAAGAATTCCCAATTAGTCCAAATCGCAGACTCTGAATTTGGGCTTATACATTTAGGCATGTATATTCTCTTAATTATAACTTGCATAATTATTCTTTACTCAATAACAGACTCTAAATTTAGGTTTATACCATTCAGGCGTATATATCTACATATTCCAAATCAGAGGAAGGACGACTAGATGATTTTGTTAAAAGTGCTCCAGATGAATAAAATCGAATGATCAAATAAAATTAGATTTTTAGTCGAGCCTAGACAATCAAGCAAGAACTAGATAAAATAAGGATGCCCTACGAGCCAAGTCCCATTTCAAGTCATGCCTCCATAAATTTCAAAAGGGATTTCGTTAAGAAACTAAAAGTATACATACCAGTACACAGAATATTCTAAAGGATGGCCTAATTTTCTAAAGATCATGATCGTCAGATGTTGGAATCTTATCTGCACAAGTATACTGGTCGTTGCAAGTTCTAAGTGCATGAGTTCTACTATCATAAGGTATTGACTCTTCCGGTGAGTCCCGGGAATCAACGAGTATTGTTGCGAACCATGGCTCTATAGGGAAACAAAATCCATGCAAAAGATAACACTGCATACCTGTGCAACAATCTTAGTTGCTATGGAGGAAGGCACCAAAAGAATTAGCCATCTGAGAGTCCTCTTCATGCAAGGGCATCCTTCTCCTCTTCTATCCATAAAGCTATTTTTCACACAATATGCTCGGATTTGGCATTACTCAATCAAGATCGGCTATGCAGGAAGTTTTTCTAGTAAGGAGCCCTCTGCCTTTTCCCTCTTCGACTAGAATACTCCACAAACTAGCTGCCATCAACATCAGGAAGCTCCATTCACCCAAAAACTATCCCACGCTAACAATAGTCGCGCTGGGAAAATTTGAACCCTTAACAGAACTAATCCCTTCCTTGGAACGCGTATCCCCTCGATGTAACCATATACGCTTCATCAGATCTTGTAGGTTCCTCATCTTTGTTAAACCAAGAAACAAAGTAACTTAAAAGAAAAACTATTGTTATCACCAGGATTTTGCCCCATTTATTTCAACCATACAAAGAGGAAAATGCTGAGTTTTTCCCATGGGTCTCTCCACCAATTGTGCAGAGGTTTCTATGGATCTCCCAGCTCATAGGCATAAGAGATTTTCCATCTTGGAGTTATTAGGATCTCGCTGGAGATGTACAACTAAAAACCCACTCTTGGATTTCCAAAGGTGTGCAGAGATCCCTTCATCCTCAATGTAGAGCGACTATCCCTTTTGAAGGCGCAGAGATACTTTTATTCCCTTCATAAAATTAATTGCTTATTTAATGGGTAAGACCGTGCTCTTCCTATCACGTCGACCAGA
>LPNX011064696.1:0-19420 GCA_001517045.1 Pseudotsuga menziesii
CTAGCCTTACCATTAAGAGGTCATGTGTGTAGTTGTTTAAAAAAAATTGATGATCATTTGATGCTTACAACCTTCATGTAGGGCCAAAGGCAACTATTTGCTCCGGTGATCATGTCTACAACATAGAGAACCACACCTATTGCTCAATACGTCCAATAAGGATATAACTCCGAGTTTTACAACGTCTATACAAAGGGTAGGCCTTGTGGTCTAGGCCATGCTTTATGACCAAATACTAGAGACAAAGGCCCTAAGACCCGTTCCTCTATGAATCATGTATCACGTCTCATGCACATGCTCTTAAAAACCAATTTCAAATAAATTTTTATAAAAAATTTATTATTTGTCTCAGGCCTACAGTTGATTAATTGTCTCTATGGTTCATATAGGTTTGTTTAGTTGGTGTTTTATCGATTTTTTTCAATCCTCCATGAACTCACGGAGGATTGAAAAAAATCGGGCAGCATTTCGGCTTGCCCGAGACACATTTCAAAAATAAACCGGTAGCATAAACCCTACCGGTTGACATAATATATATATATATATATATATATAACAAATTAACAAAAAAATTCAATTTAACTACAAATTTTCAAAAATCCAGCAGCATTTCTGCTTGCCAGTACACATTTTAAACATGAAAATTATAAAAACATAAATTTACTAAATTTGAAAACAAAATTATAAAAACATACATTCACCAAATTTTAAAACAAATTTTATAAATTTATAAAAAAAAAAAATTTAATTCCATTTAAATTGAAAAACAATTTAAACTGCAACCTCTTGGCTCCGACATTGTGACGAGGTTGGGTTACTTGGAGGTGCTTGGGTTGCTTTGGGGCGACAGTCGTTGTTCCTCGGTCGAGCTCACTGTTCCTCGGTCGAACGATTGGAAATGACAGCCGGGGGCCCCGCGGCCCCTTTTTATAATTTTTTTTGAAAGAAGCACCTCGGTCGAGGTACATACCTCGGTCTCGACCGAGGGTTAATAAATACCTTGACCGAGGGCTGAAAAAAACTTCGGTCGAGGGCTTCATAAAACCTCGGTCGAGGTTTCAATTCCTCGACCGAGGGTTAATAAATACCTTGACCGAGGGCTGAAAAAAACTTCGGTCGAGGGCTTCATAAAACCTCGGTCGAGGTTTAACAAGCCCTCGACCGAGGTACGTTTTTTTGTTTTTGGCAAGATGCGCTTGCCAAAAAGTGTTACCCAGGTCCGTGGATTCACCCATGACGGGACTTCATCCTCTCAGACTACCATATTTTTAATACATATCCCAATCATACACTATATACTTCACAAAATAAGTTACATGAGTAAAACTGCTATCGGTTATGCTCATTACAATGAACTTCCCATAAACAAATCTAGTTATTGTTAGTTGTCAATATTAACAATCTCCACCATGACAAAAAAAAATTCTAATACTTTTCCCAAGTCTATTCATCACCTTTTTTTTTAAACCATGAGAAACTACACACCATCGTAGCTTCTCTATTAACACTGGTTTTGTAAACATATATGCACAATTTTCTTGAGTATGAACCTTTTTCAGATCTACTCCACTTTCACCTATGGCTTGTCTTCCAAAATGATACGTTACATCAATATGTTTAGTCTTACTATGATAAACATGATTTATAGCCAATGGTATAGCACTTTCACTGTCACATAAAACAAGCACGCTATTATGTAACCTTCCAATTTCTCTAAGTAGACCTATCAACCAAATTGCCTCTTTGCGAGCATGTGAGGCAACAATGTATTCAACCTCTATAGTGGATAAAGCAATTGTTTCCTGAAGCTTTGACATCCAACTTATAGCTCCACCTGCAAAAGTAAATACATAACCTGAAGTAGACCTTATCTTGTCCAAGTCACTTGCGAAATATGAATCAACAAAACCACATACATAATCATTGCTATTGTTAAAGGTGATACAATAGTCACTTGTGCCTCTTAGGTACCGAAGCACTCATTTCACTGCTTTCCAATGTTCTTTTCCCATATTTTCCATGTGCTTACTAACAACACCTGTTGCATGTGAAATATAAAGTCTAGTACACCATAGCATACATTAAACATCCTACCGCATTGGCATATGGTACATGAGACATATAATCCTTTTCTTCAACACTACTAGGACATAAACCTGAAGAAAGCTTAAAATGGGAAGTCAAATGAACATTCACAGGTTTTGTCTTATTCACTTCAAATCTTACAAGTATTTTCTCAACATACTTCTCCTGTGAAAAACTAAGCTTACCATTTCTTCCGTCTCTGTGTATTTCAATACCCAAAATATGTTTCCAGCTCCAAGATCCTTCATATCAAAAGTCCTCGCTATCTGAGCCTTCAACCTATCAATTTCATCCATGTTTTTACTCACAATAAGCATATCATCAACATACAACACTAAGATAATGAATATTTCATTCAACCTTTTAAAGTATAAAAATGGTTATATTGACTTTTAGTATAACCTTGGCTCACCATGAGAGAATCAAACTTCTTGTACCATTGCATGGGTGACTATTTCAGGCTATACAATTATTTCTTGAGCTTGCAAACTAATATTCATGTATGATGTTGCACAAAACCTTCAGGTTGTTCCATATAAATCTCTTCATCTAAATCTCCATGTAAGAAAGTTGTTTTGACATCTAATTGCTCTAACTCTAAATCAAGCAATGCAACTAGTGCTAACACAATACGAATAGATACAAGCTTGACAACTGGTGATAAAAATATCACGATGGTTAATACCTTCCATCTGAGAGTACCCTTTTGTGACCAATCTACCTTTGTATCTTTCAACCTTATCATCAACGTCTTTCTTCAAGTTGAAGACTCACTTATATCCATCAGTTTTTCTATCTTTGGGGAGTTCAATCGATTCCCATGTCTTGTTTTTCTCCAAAGAATCCATTTTTTCTTTCATTTCCATCTTCCACTTAGCATTGTCAACACAATCAATGGATTCCCTGAAAACAAGAAGTTTATCCACCATCAGTAAATAAAACAGACGAAACAACATCTGTATACCTCTTAGGAGGAGTTCTCTCCCTTGTTGATCTTCTTGGTGTAGGTTGTAGGGTTTCCACATTTTCTTGAATTTCCTCATCTTATATGACTTATTTCTCACCATAGACTTCTTCTTACTTCTTTGAGTCATGAGAAGATTGGTTCTCCAACTGAACTAGTTGTTTTGATAGTACATGTTTCTATTCCACATTAACTTTTACATTTTCTAATTTAATTAGAGGAGATTCATAAAAAAAATTACATCTCTGCTAATGACAATCTTGTGAGTAGTAGGATCCCACAATCTATATCATTTTGTTACATCATCATTTCCAACAAACATTAGAGGAAATTTCAACTCAAAATGGGCCTCCTAAGAAAAATAATAAAATAATAGTTAAAATAATAAAATAATATTTATTAATTTTGGAGGAAGAGAAGAAAAAAAAGTTCGTATTTTTGACATATCTCCATGTGATTTTACTCAAATTTCGATCGGGAGAGCTCCCTGGATGCGAAATTAAATTCCGCATCCAACGAGAACCCACTCAACATGCTTTTGACAGGCCTGCTACCCCAAAAACAAGAAATACCTGAAAAAACGTGATGATGACATCATCATCATGTTTTTTTAGGTATTTCATGATGATGACATCATCATCATGTTTTTTTAGGTATTTCTTGTTTTTTGGGTAGCGAGGCCCGTCAAAAGTATGGCAAGTGATGTCATCATCACATTTTTTCAGGTATTTCTTGTTTTTGGGGTTGCGAGGCCTGTCAAAAGTATGTTGAGTGGGTACTTGTTGAATGCGGAATTTAATTTCGCATCTAGGGAGCTCTCCTAATCGAAATTTGAGTAAAAACAAAGGGAGATATGTCGAAAATACGAACAAAAATAGTAGTTTTTTTATGATACCTATCCCCAAATTTATATTAAAAAAAAGTTTAAGACCTATACGGTATTTCAAATTTAAAGCAATTTCATTGGCTAACACATGATGACATGGAATTTGAATTATGGTTAAAAGGCCCAATATTTTGAGTTGAAATTTCCTCTAATGAATGCACTTCTTTGATCTAGGGTCTAACTTAGAACGCTGATTTTTAGGAGTAAGTGCATAAGCTTCACAACCAAATATTTTCAAATTCGAATAATCACAAGGATGACCAGTCCATACCTCTTCTGGAATTTTACAATTTATTGCCATTGACGGTGATTGATTTATAAGATAACCAGTAGTGGGAACTATTTCTGCCCACAACCCTTGCCCCAAATTAGCATTATTGAGCATGCTCCTTTCTCTCTCTAGAAGAGTCATATTCGTGTGCTCTGCAACGTCATTTTGCTAAGGAGTGTATACATTCATTTTATATCTTACGATCCCTTCTTTAAACTACTTTTCAAACTTTAAAGAAGTAAACTCACCTCCATTATCTGTCCTTAAACACTTGATTGTCCTTCTAGTTATTTTTCCACAATAACTCTAAATTGTTTAAACGTGTTAAACACATCAGCTTTCCTTTTTAAGACATAGTCCCAAACTTTCCTTGAAAAACCATCTATAAAAAATAAAAAATATGTTGCTCCCCCTTAGGAAATAGTGGTAGACGGACCCCACAGATCAGAATGACTCTAATCGAGAATACCTTTACTAACATGACTACATGCTTTGAATTTTTGTCTACACTGCTTTCCAAATATACCTTATCTACAAAACATCAATTTCATAGTTTTCAGATTTGGAAGCAATTTACGATTCATTAATTAACCTGAATTCCTCTCTCACTCATAAGACCGAGACATTGATGCCATAATTGAGTGGATCATAACACCTCTTCAGATACTAATGTTGTATCAATAACTTGAGTTCTTCCAACCAATTTGTAAAAATTTCATGTTGTTTATGCCTTTATGACCACTAAAGCAGCCTTGGATACTTTTAATATTCCACTTAAACCTGTAAACTTATGACCACAAGAATCCAACACTTACAAAGAAATTATTTTTTTCTTTAATTTAGGCACATGTCTAACATTTGTTAGTGTTCTTATGACTCTGTCAAACATTTTAATTTTAACACTTCCAACCCCAACAGTCTTACATGAATCATTGTCTCCTAAAAGAACTATACCATCATTTATTGTTTGAAAGGAAGCAAACCAATCTTTGTGAGGACAGATATGGTGTGAAGCACTAGAATCTAATAACCATTCTTCATTATACTCATAAACACTACAAATGGACAAAACCTCATCATTCATACCTGAATCAGACTTAACTGAATTTACCTCGGATTTGGATTCATCTTTCTTGGATTCTTGTCTTTTCCAATAGTCCTTGAGATGACCAAGCTTTTTACAGGGCCAACATTTTAATTTTCTCTTTTTTCCCTTTTGATTTGGACCTGGAAGTACCTCTTGACTTTTCTCCTCTTTCTTTAGATTGACCTCTAACAACCAAAGCTTCAGGTGAAGAGGTTTCAAAACTATATTTCTTCCTCAATTCCTCATACAACAACTCTCTAACCAAAGTGTCAAATTCCAAGGTATCACTTGTACTAAGGCTAATGGAAGAAATTGCTTGACCCCAAGATTCAGGTAAGGTACATAAAAGTTTGACTGCTTTATCTTCATCATCAATTTTAACATCCATACTATTCAACTGGAAAATAAGAGTATTAAAAATATTCAATGATCTATTATTTGTGTACCTTCTTTCATTCTGATATAGTACAATTGTCTCTTCAAGTAAATTATGTTTGTCAAATATTTTGTCATATATAGACTTTCTAACTTGCTCCATAGGCTTGTTGTTGACTTTTCCCCAACAGTGTTAAACAACACATCATTCACTAGACATAATCAAATTGTGCTACGTGCTCTGGCATCTAATTCCTCACATTCATCATCTGTCACAGTTAAGGGTCTCTTTCTCTAAACATCTAGGGATTTCTGCAACCCTTGTGTACTAACAGATCCCACATCTTTAATTTCCATTACCACTAAACTTCTCAATTTCAAAATTTGTACTAGACATTGTTGTGAAATGTTTTAACAACTTTTTTTTATTGTTGTATCGTATTCTCTGAGTTTTCAGTAGCAGGAGGCTAGTATCGATGAGCTCATTTCTACAAGAACGGGCTCTCTTCTACGCAACATCCAATAGCTCCACGCAGCAGCAATGGCAACAGCAAGCTCCTCCAATAGCAACGGTTCAACCCACAACCAGCAGTGGCTCCTCTCAATGGTCGCAGGCTCCTTTAGCAACAATGGTTCTTCTCTTCAGTAGTAGCTTCATCGTCAACTAAGCAGTGGCAACGACCACCACATCCATCAATGGAAGTGTCACGTCAGACTCTCTTCACGGCTAGGCAAATTCCCTCTCCACGTCGTCAGCTGCAGGATCCCTCTCCACAGCATGCATACTCCCTTCACGGCAGGTAGACTCCCTCCACGATAGGAAAACTCCCTCTCCACATCACGTCTTCACACTTCTTCACGTGGCTACAGGATTCTTCTTCCACATCCAGGCAGCAGTAGCAGTCTCCACCCTGCACTCTTCTCTACGCACAGAACTACATTAGTAGCAGTCTCCGCCCACGCGCAAACTACACTCTTCTCCACACACAAACCTGCAGCAATGGAAGTATCCACCCATGTGTAGACTACACTCTTCTCCACACGCAAGAAGACCTCTCCGCGCTCTTCTCTTCTGCACTGTGGTCGCATGCTCTCTTCACATCCACGAGCATCCACGATTCCTCACGGTCCAGGAAACGACAGCAATGCCTCCATGATTTCTCGAATCCTCCACGATTCCTCTCTAATGTCTCTCTTTCCTCATGTGGCTCTAATACCACTTATTATTAAATCATAGACAAAAATACAAGAAGAGACACCATTTAGAAACAACGTTTTAATGTGGTGAAACCCTATAAGAGGAAACATCCACACATGCAAAGCATTGAATCTCATTAATCAAGAACAAAGAGATTACATGACAGGCCTCCATCCTCTCAGACTGCTACCTTTTAAATACAATACTCCCAATCATGCACTTTATACTTCACAAAATAAGTTACATGAGTAAAATTGTTGTCGATTTTGCCCGTTACAAAGAACTTCCTGTAAACAAATCTTGTTATTTTTAGTTGTCAATATTAACATGTATATTATTATCAAATAAAATTCTCCCTGCAATTTACTAATTTACTTTAATAACATGTTGTTAAGGTTTTAAAGTGACAAAGGATGCAAACTATTTTTTTTGTGATACCAGAATATGTTATGATTTTGTTTTAGACATGCTAAATCTAACAATATAGGTGCAACAATATGGGGTCGTTCATGGAATTTTGATTATGATTTGACCATTGCAACATTGCATAGTTTTGACATTAACACATTTCTGGACACTGAAAAAAACATGCCACCTAGAAAACTAAGTGATGTCTGAGATGTGCAAAAGTAATCCTTACCAAGTTTGTCTTATACTTTTGTCATTGATTAAAATATAGATTTCAAACATAGAATAACTATAAACAATTATCTTATGACAATTGTTGGAGGTCCCTTAACTCGTCACCCTAGGGAAATATAAAAAAATTGATAGTAACCCCTATCCATTCCTAAAACGCTAATTGATTAATTACAACATCTAGTTTCTAAGTACTTTATTTTATAAAACTTCAATCGTTTGTTTGTGCTACATTACAACATCTGGTTTTTAGGTACTTTATTTTATACAACTTCAATCATTTTCTGTGCTACATAATCAAATCATGGTGGAAAATTTATTTTCATCTTTTGACAAAGTCTTCAACTTTTTAAAGTACAGAGTTGTCAGCCTCTTACATTCCCCTTTTTTGGATTCATTTACTAGAATTCAATTGCTTCGTGATCAACGATCAAAATTGAACCCGTCAGAGCCCTTCCAAAGGGTTCTGGCCCGACTCTGAAATGTTCAATGAAAATTGCCCAACAAAAAAAAAATCTTGTTTTTACCCTGCAAAGAAAGAAGGGTAAAGTGAATAAAAATCTTTTAAATGAAGGGAAATTGTTTTAATATCCCGTCACCCAAAATTGAGGAATTATGCATGAATGCTTAGGTCGTGGTACAGGTAAATCTTTAATAGTCTCCTCAATTCCTCACATTAATAAATTAATGAAATGGATCATGGAGATATTCCCACTACCCAGTTGCAATTATATTATGTATATCAACCTAGTTGACGTTATCACATGGGGCTGAAGAGTATTTTGTTAGGTGTATTATGTATATCAACCTAGTTGACATTATCACATGGGGCTGAAGAGTATTTTGTTAGGTGTCTAGTCAATTCGGAACTGAATGTTGGATGTAGTTAGCAGAGTAATAAAATTACATTTCCTATATGTCGTTGTCCATGTCTAGATGGGCCAACAATGCTTTTTTTGATGTACTTCTTTAGAGAGTGAGAGACTTTGAGCGGATCATAATGGTCTTGTAACGGGTTAATATCAATGGTCATTATGGTAGCACTCAGACATATCAATCGTCAAATGAAATCCCTGGACTCTTGAGCCCCATGAAGCTTGTACCGTTGTGCGTCTTAATTGAGCTAAGCCCATTCCCACCTTCTAAATTTATGAGTCAATTCACAAGTTGCTAATCAATTTAAAGTTGTTGAACCCCTGGGGCTCCACAGACTAAAGCTGCTGAACCCCTCCTATTGTCCAGCGTCCACCATTTCCTTAATAATTTTTTTGCTTGGTCCATACTCCATAATGTTGTTCGAGTATTTAATTTCTCATTTCTTTAAATGCATTGAAAGCTTCAACTGTTTTTATATGCATGCACTTAAGATAAATCCTTATTGTGTTTGCCTTACAATCTACAGGATTCTTTAAATCTTTGATTTCCCATAACGATTGTTTATGCTTTTCACACCAAGTTCCATGTCAGCGAGGTGAAAGGTAAATTGAACTATGTTAATGGTCTAAAATAATTGTTAAATTTGTGTTGAATCTCTTAAATTGTAAATTTAATTCTAAATTTTAGTTTCTATGCAATGGATAAGACTGTTTTCAAATTTTAAGTTCAATCATGTATTGGAATGCACTAATTCATTTCCTTTCTATATCATGTACTGGTTATTTTCTACATAATCTACACTAGAAAAAAACCTGTTTAGGTTATTTTTTACCTAAACAGGTTATATTTCATATAATCAGCACTATAAATAAAAAGTAAGCTATTTTCTACCTACACTTGTTATTTTCTACATAATCGGCACTATAAATAAAAAGTAGGTTATTTTCTACATAAACCCCACTATAAATAAAACATTTTAATGACTCTTCATCCAAAATTATAATGTGAAATTTCAATGGTAATTTTTTTAAATGGTCCTTTATATTTCACAGTGATTTAATTATAGTGTTACTGGGTAAGCATTATTTAATTATAGTTGGTTTGACGGTTTTTTATCTTTGCAATGGAAAATACAATAAAATTTGTAGCTAGAGTTTTAGTTATTGTTATAAATTTTCTTTGAATTTGCAATAGAAGATACAATAAAATTTACAGCTAAGGTTTTAGTTACTATTATAAATTTTCTTAGATTTTCTTTGAATTTGAAGTAGCTTAGGCATTGTGCAAATAGCTCAATGTCCACACGGTTATCTTTAGTAAGTTATAAACTTAATATTTTCACTTTATAGTTTTTTGTCCAGGGGTTTACTTAATTCATACTTGTCAATAGAAGTACAATTATTTATATAACCCTTCATCTTTGAAGAGTCCGATGAATATATGTCCTTCAAATTGAAAGTAAGACTAACCCTTCAAATTTGATCACTGTTTGTAATTGCTTCAGTTAATCCTTTTGACTAAAAGTGCTTCTAATTTTTAATATCTTGGGAAGGATATATCTTAATTGCTTTGTTGTCCAAAAGCACTATAGAATCACTGTATGAAAGATGTCTTTGCTTTCTTTTTTGAAATTTTTTAGAATTATTTTTAATCAAAATTTTAAATTTGTGTAAGTAACTAATTTGAAATATATTTTTTAAATTGAATTTTTTTAATTTTTTAATAAAAAATTAAATTTTAAGTAATTAATTTGAAATAGGTTTTTTTAATTGAATTTTTTTTTAATAACAAAATTTAAATTTGAAAATTTGAGTGAATGGTACAACACTCTTTTTTGGAAAATGAAACATACAAATGGCATTCCAAAACTTAATAATTATACAGGCTGTTGAAAAGAAAACTCGATAACAATAAAGGCTGTAGAAAAGGAAATTCAAAGGAGAAAAAAGATGAAAACAAAATAAAGAAGAAAATGAAAATTCAAAGAATTATTGAAAAGGACAGAGAAAAAAGAAGAAAACAAAATGAAAAAAATTGAAAGCTCAAAGAATTATTGGAAGGGAAGAAGACAATGAGTGAACCATGGCCATTTGCAAATTTCCTGCCAGAGTAACAATAACTCAAGTCACACTTTTGTAATCAAATCACTGCCTAATAAAATCTCCCATGAATCTAATTTTTACGTTCGGATTTCCAAGATAAATTAAAACCAAAACCATTTATGTTTTCAAAATCAATCTGGTTTTTCCATTCGGGTTTCTAAAATAAATTAAAACCATTCGAGTTTTCAAGATAAATCTCGTCTCCATATTGATTGCTGGGTGAATTTATTTTCTCTGAGGATAAATTTCTTGTCTCAATGTTGATTGGATGGGTGCATTTAATTTCCCTGTGGTTGATTGTGGTGGTTATATACAGTCATATATTTTCTGCACTTCCCATTAAAATCGAATCCCTTGTTGGATTGTGAATTCGCTGATGTTGTTGAATCCTTTGATCGATTCATTGGTTCTTCCGCGTCCTCTTGTTTGTAATACGATGGTCTGTTGGAATAATATCTAAAAGCACGCCCAGAACAAATACGCTTGATTCCAAAATTTGTTTTTGTTGGAGGAATCATAGGGATTGGGAAAATTCGGCGTTGTGACTAATTGAGTGGCATTGGTATTGATTGCGCTGTACATGGGTACAACCCACATTTTACAACAACTTCTGGCTTAGTAACTCCACCATTTTCAGCTTGAACAAATCAGCTGCTTCAATTATTTGTTTGTTTGTTTGCTGGCATAAGAATTGTGGTCCAAATGCTATGAAAATTGCATGCTACAGCAGTCCTGCTGATTTCTGCTGATTTCTGAAGGCTATGTAACCACATCCTACAGCAGCCCAATCGACCTTCTGCTGATTTCTGGCCCCCTCCTTATGCAACCGCTGTGTCAATTCCTTAAACTCCGGACAGAATTGCCTTTGTTCAATTCGATGCTCTTGCGATATTTGGTGAATTGTCAAATGCCAATACGAAACTCAGCCGTATGTTGATTCCTTAATCGCTTTGGGGTAGATATCTATAACAGTGGGTGTCACAAACCATGTTTTTGGCGATTACAATGTCTTGGATAGAGTGATTACTTTATGTTTATGAATTGCTCAGATTAAGGTTTGAATATAAATCAACAAAATTTTATATGTATACCCGGCATCTGTCTACAAGAAGTACATTGCACCTGAGAATGTCCACACACCTGGTGTTTTCAAACTATCCACCTCTGCAAACGTACTACTGTATAATGCTTATACATGGTTTGTTTTAATTGAATGTGTTGTTGATATAAAGTCGGGATTGACACAAATTGCACCGAGTATGGAGGTCAAAATTTAATTTCTGCAGACATGGATAAGTCATACGACTACTGTTCAAGAAACAATACTGATAATTTAGATAAGGATTTCCCAAAAAAATCAGAAATTTGAATTATAATGATAATTTATAAGGATTTCGGGGAGAGCTGCAACTGTCACAGGCCGAGAGAGGCAGTGAGAGCTGCCAATGTCACTGGCCCAGAGAGGCCGTGAGAGCTGTGACTGTCACAGGCCGAGAGAGGCCATGAGAGCTGCGTGCTCGCTGAGTGAGGCCGTGAGAGGCCGTCGCTGAGGGAGAGGGGCTGGGAGGGATCGAGCTAGCTGTGTAAGGCTGAGATTGAGGTCACTGGCGGATTACGATCTACAGAGATCCGCATGTAGCTGCATGAGGCTTTTCTTGCTGGTGTCTAAGGGTGTGAGGGCCCTTTGAATAACTTGGGATGAATCCCCCTTTGGATCCAAGCCCAGAGGATCGTAGGCGGTCTCTGGATGCTGCCTTCAGGGCTCTTGTGACTGCTACACCTCCACCCCTCCTTTGGCATCTGATGCAGGGGATGGCTTTGTTAAGAGGGCCAACGCTCCAAGAATACAGATTATGTTAGTTGCTTCTAGGTTGAAAACTCTCACTTTGAGCGAAAGAGGATTGAACGGACAGTTTACAAGTATGTGGCAATCGCCAAAAACGGTGGATTGATCTCTGGAGGACTGTAGCATTGCTTTTGCGGCAAAGGCTTCTTCACTTTTTTGTTTGAAAATAAGGATGACAGGGATCTGATCTTGAAGAGTGGGCCTTATTTCATGGGACCTCAGGGGTTAGACCTAAATTGATGGAGCTTATCTTTTGATCCAAAAAAGGATGTGCCCTCTGCTGTACCAGTTTGGGTACGCCTTCCACATCTCCCGTTGCACTGCTAGAATGATGAAACACTGCAAGCAATAGGAAACTCTCTTGGCAAATACATTGATAAAACAGAACCGAAAGGCCCACTCTTCTCTTGCGCAAGGATCCGTGTAGAGGTCAATCTAGAAAAGGGGCTACCTGAAATTGTAAGCCTATGCATGGATGGCTGGGAGCATGCACAAAAGGTCGATTATGAGCAACTGCCATTTAAATGCAAGAAATGCCATGAGTATGGCCATTTTGTCAATAACTGACCGAAGGCAGTACAGGAGAACACAGAAGGAACCCAAGAATAAGGCTGGCAGCAAGCAAAAAAAGGAAGGAAAAGAGCATCCTCAAACCCTGAACCAAGGGATCCATAGCCAGAAAAAAGAAAAAGCAATAGCATTGGGAGAAAATGATGGCACAACAAGCAATCAATTCAATGTTTTGAATGCAGAGGAAGGGGAAATCATCATGAATGAAGCAAACCTGGTCGAAGACATTACAGAACCCCAGGACCTGTTAGCAGGCAATAACAACCCTCCATCTTCTCCCAGAGAAGATCGGACAGGCACAACAATGGGGGATTCCACAACGCCTGGCGGATCTTGGGCAGAAAGGGTAAAACAAAGTAGAGTCTCCTCTTTTACATCACCTGACTCTTCTTCAAATGGGTCACAAAAGACTGTCGAAACAACCCCAAACACCAAAGGAAGAAAGTCACAAAGATATCACAGGGAGAAGGAAGCAGAGAGAGATCTGGAGCTCGAAATGCAGCGGAGTATTGAAGAAACAAAGCTCCTTCAAAACACCAAAACTACAGGGAGATCGGATGGAAGGCCTAGGACAAGGCCTCAAACAAGCAAGAAGTAATGAAAATTGTCTCTTGGAATTGCAGAGGGTTGGGCAGAACAAACAAAGTGGAATCCACAAGGGACATCATCAAAACAGAAAAGCCTGACATCCTGCTCATCCAAGAGACAAAAAAATGAGTGTTGTGGAAGTGTTGGCGCTTTCGCACCGCTCCTGGACAATCAGCTAAGGAAAAGCTATAAGCTCCAATGGCGCCTCAGGAGGAATAGCGACTTTTTTGTCAAGTATGTTATCAAAAATGTTAAGGAAAATCAAAACTGGCCCCTCACAGAGTTTCAGGAAAAAGATGATTCAAATGATTATTATGTATGTAATGTGTATGGTCCAACACATCACAGTGACAAGCAAGCATTCTGAAGCAGTCTTGCAGCTTTAAAAGAGGATCTGAAAGGGAAAGATCTCATAATATCCAGAGACTTCAATGCTACCAAAGCACAATCAAAGAGAAGAGGGGGCTCCAAAGTAAGAGACCCCTATGGGGAAAACATGGAGGATTTAATTTATGAGCTAGATCTGCTAGATCCTCCATTAAAAAATGGAAAGTATACTTGGAATAATAGAAGGTTGAGTGTGGGATACATTACGGCTAGGCTGGGCCGATTCTTGGTACGCACCTCTTTTTTGCAAAAAGACCTCATCCCAGTTTCCTTTGCTTTACCCTCTGCGGTCTCAGACCACAAGCTGATCTCCTTGACGCTCTCCACCTCAACAAATCTTGGCCCCATTCCGTTTAGATTCAACTCCTCTTGGCTGCATGAGGAAAAAGTCATGGACATAATCAAATATGCATGGAGCAGGTCTTGTGGTTGCTCTCCTAGCTTTATTTGGGAGAGCAAGTTAAGAAAGGTTCGGTTTGAGCTAAAAGAGTGGGTGAAAACAAAGTTCAAGAGCCCTGGCAGTAGGAAAACGCAGTTGCAATCTGCGCTGGAAGATCTACAATCTAAGTTGGAGGGTAAGTTGGAGGGCGAGGAAAAGACCCCTCTCCTTATCAGCTAGGAAAAATATTTGAACCAAAAGATACTAATCGCGGCTAAAGGTGAGGAAGAGGATTTGAGGATAAAATCCACACAGCTTTGGTTAAAAGGTGGGGATAGTAATACGAAGTACTTTCACAATCAAACAAAAGCAAGGCTCAACTTCAACATGATCAAATAACTAAGGGATAAAGACGGGAATAAGATGGCAGAGCAGGAGGAGATCAAGACACATGTACTCCAACACTTCAGAGATCTATATCAGGACAAGGATGACACTGATCCCATAGCACAGGCAGAACTGTTTTCCAGAATACCTTCACTTATCACGGAGTAGGACAACGAGGATCTTTCAAAATCCATTATGGAGTATGAGATTAAAGAAGCCATTTGGGCATTCCAAGTGGACAAGGCTCCCGGACCGGATGGCTTCACCATCAATTTTTATAGAGCGGCCTGGGAGATCATAAAGGAAGACTTGAAAAAAATGCTAAATTGGATGAGGAAAAAGGACAAGGTTGGGGGGCAACCAACTCTTCCTTCCTCACCCTAATTCCCAAGGAAAATAACCTATGACAATAGATCGTCCACGCCTATCTTTCTTTGTAACACCTTTTACAAAATCCTAGCAAAAATCCTAGCTACAAGAATGAAGAAAGTCATGGGAAAACTAATCTCAGACACGCAAGGAGGCTTTGTTGTTGGGCAACAAATTCTAGATAACATCATTATTGTCCAGGAAGCAATCCACTCCAGCATTGATCGAAAGCGGCAAGGTATGGCTAATGCTTTTGATCGAGTAAATCACCTTTTTCTGCTAGAAATCATGTCAAAGTTTGGATTTTCTACAAGGTTCACTAGATGGATTAAAGCTTGCATTAATAGTCCCTGGATTGGCCCACTGGTTAATGGTAGACCAACCAAGTTCTTTTAGGCCTCTAGGGGTATCTGTCAAGGCTGCTTGCTATCCCCATATCTCTACATCCTTGTCGCGGACTCCATGAGAAGAAAGTTGTAGCAACAACAAGACATTGGGGAACTCAAAGGTATGAAAATTGCAAGGGGAGTCAGATCTGCAAACCATGCACAATTTGTAGATGACACAATTCTTCTTGGGGGTGCCTCCACGGTTACAGCGGAAAGATTCAAGAAATTTCTCTCCACCTTCCCCAAAGCCTCGAATGGTAAGATCAACTCTGATAAGTCAAAAGTTTATGGTTGGAATTGCCTTCCTGGAAACATGGCAAGGATATCAAGAATTTCGAGATTCGAGGAAATTACAGATTGGAATTCTTTCAGGTATTTGGGCATCCCAATCTTCAAAGGGAAAAAAAAGAAGGCAAATTGGCTCGTCTTGATTGAATTTTTTTTTTTTTAAAATCAACTCTTGGGGAGCCAAATGGCTCAATCTAGCAGGAAAATTAGTGCTAATAAAAATTGTTATCTCTGCTTACCCCATGTATGTCTGCTCTATTTCCTTTGCTCCCAAACAAATTGTACAGAAAATTAACAAAGAAATTTGAAATTTCCTCTGGCAAGGGGGGAAGGCTACCAATTCAAAGAAGTTTAATCTGATCAATTGGGAAATCGTATGCAACCCCAAGAACTGTGGAGAAGAAGGTGTGAGAGATCCGCATGCAATGAATTTAGCGTTGGGTGCTAAAATATTATGGAGAATGGTCACTGGAGATAACGCGTGGTGGAAGCAGGCGTTGTAGAAGAAATACATGGTCGACAGCAGAAGAAGATGCATTGAAACGTGGACGTGAGAAAGGTTGGGTCTCCGATATGGGAACTCTGCAAAAAATCAACCTACCTCATCCAAGAGAACTTATATTGGGAACCAGGAAACGGTAAATACATCAAAAGCTGGCATGATAAGCTTGGAAATCATTCACCAGCATATTACTGACGGGAGTTCAGCGAGCTCTCGTGGATTGAAAGTAGAGGCATATTTACCCTGCACGACTTATCTGATTGGGAAATCAATGGAAGATGGATCAGGTGGAAGCGACTGGAGATTCCAGCGTGTCTGTAGGTGGATTACACAACCCTCCTCGCGTTACTGCATGGTCACACTCCTATACACATAAACATAAAGGATAAATGCGGATGGGGGAAAAATGGCCTGTACATGGAGAAGAAAGGTTTCAAAATGATATACAAGAGCAAAAACAGGTATATAAACAACAGTAAATGGAATAAGATCTGGTGCAGCGATGGCCTTCCAAAGGTAAACACGTTCTTCTGGATTCTTGCTCACCGCAAGACTCTTAACATCTGAAAATTAGAGGAAGAGAGGGATTGTTAGGCCAAGTCATTGCATATTGTGCAAAGAGGCAGAGGAAAGCTTGGAACATTTATTCACAGAGTGTAAATTTACTCAGGAAGTTTGGAGTATCATGCTCAGAGAACTAAAGATGAACATCACTATGCCAACCAACTGGAATGATATATTTTTCAGCTGGAAGGACTACTATCAAGGCTCATTCAAACAAAAACCAGATTTTGCTAGAGCATGGGAAGCTCTCCCAAGGTTTATATGCTGGAAAATTTGGACTAGAAGAAACAAGGAAATTTTTGAGGGAGTAAATTCAAGCACTAAGAAAGTCTCCGGCTCAGCAAAAGCACTTTGGGTGGAATCTTTATCCACGAGAGGAATGAAAAGCATAAACAAGGAACCTTTATCTGTTGAAGAAAGAACATGGATTGTTGACCTTCTTAGGCATCCCTCTACTAGCTTTTGTTCAAACAAAAAGAAGCCGAATCCTCCAAGCTGGCATATTAGGATGAGTAATGAAGAGTTCCAAAATTGATAGGCTAAGATAGGAACCAGTTCGTTGTTTTTTTACGGTGCCTCGAAAGGAAACCCAGGGCTGGCAGGAACAGGGGGAGTTATCTATGACCACGTGGGGAACAAGCAAAAAGAATATGCCTGGGGCATTGGGAGAGCAACAAATAATGGAGCGGAATCGCTCGCTTTAAATAAAGGGTTGGAACTGCCAGAGATACCGAGATTGAAGAGATAAGTGTCATTGAAGATTTTTTAATTGTCAGTAGAGAAGCAATAAGGATTACTTGAAATCGGAAGAGCCCAACCTCCAAAATGCATCACCTTCTCTTCTATCTAGGTAAGGAATTTAAATCAATTTCCTTCCTCCATGTTTTATGAGGCCAAAATCACCAAGCGGACAGGATGGCAAACAAAGGGGTCTGCTTGAGATGCGGGGTTTTAGAGAAGGACAATGATATTCTAGAAAAAATCTGGATTCCTTAGCCCTGTTTGGTTTACAAAATGTATTTCTGCTTAGTATTGCTTGGGCAGTTTGTAAGGAGGTATAGCTTCCATCATTTAGGCTTTTTTTATAGGAGTCTTAATATAGGAAAAGAGGAACAAGGAGTTATGGATATTGTTCCGTTTTGGGAACATCCAAATATGTTTGTTGTAAACTCTTTTTTTTTATATATAATCAAAAAACCCTCAACTTTTTCTGTTAAAAAAAAAGATAATTCATAAAGATTTCCAAAAAAAACAAAAATTTGAATTAGAGTGCGGGGAAGATATTAATTAGAGTATCTTTTCTCTAAAATATCTCCTTCACCCGCACCTTCACCCCATCGTCATCCTCGACCCTGATGATTAAAACATCTCAAACAATATATTCTTGATGATTAAAACATGTCAAACAATATGGTACATAACTCAACACCTAAGCAAAATACTTTATCACTAAGCTATCTAACACTTAATCAAATTAAATATCAGAAGAAACAATAACATCCTTAATATTTCCATCACTCACACCCCATCCTCACTTTCACCCCGAAGATTAAAACATCCCAAACAATATAGCATACAACTCAATACTCAATCAACTACTTCATCACTTCAAAAATACAATATAGCATACTACTCAACACTCGGTCAAATACTTCATCACTTCGCCATTACATATTGTAAGGAGCAATACCTAACATCCCAATAAAGAAATCAAAACAATACAGAGGTTAGGGCAGTACCGAAGAAGAATGCCATAACTTTATTAATGAAGAAAGTTACAATATTTTTTTTTTTAAATCTACCTACCTACCTCCAATCTTCAAGACAATGAAAGCGTAACCAATTTGTAAATATGAACTACTAATGTTACCAACTTCCTTTCTTGTTTGCAGATATTCCATGATGGGTATGGAATAACATAGTTTTATCCCAATGCCCAATGTTGTCAGGCAATGGATTATATACCTTAAACCATTACAGAAAAGAAAATAGATTGGATTTTAAAATGCTCCTCACATAGGCCAAAAGATAGATGAATGGATCTACTGGCTTGTTGACACAAGCATCACGATAAAAAGTAATCACCATAATGGAGTTTAATGTGATAAAAATTTATGTTGCATAAGTTTTCGGAACACGGAACAATAGAACGTAGAAAACGTGGGTATGAGTATCGGATATGTCTAGAGGTTTTCTCCAAATTTACAGGAAACGGTAGGTTGGGAACGCCAATAATATATATTAAAATAATATAAAAAAAACATGAAAAGAGAAGAAACATAGAGAAAAAAACAATAACACAAATCAGATGACTTAACTTATCCCTTGTATTATGGTTGTAACTAGAACCTCTAAGCAAATGGAAATGGCAATAAAATCAAGATTACCATCCACTTCATTGATTATATAAGGTAGACTTTTTCTAAAGTGGAGACTTTTAGAAGTTATAGTCCGTATATTTGTGGCTATAGGTATAAAGTAAGTTTTTAGTTGTGTGTATATTATGATTAAAATGTATTAGAATATTATATGTTTACAAAACATTCTCTACCAAGGTATTTGCAAAGATATATAATTATTCAAATTTAAATTATTATAAAATAAAAATCAAGATATTTTTTATTTAAATGTAATATATGAATTTAGTTTTAAAGTAAGATTTAAAACC
>LPNX011064696.1:19621-108708 GCA_001517045.1 Pseudotsuga menziesii
AATTGGTTAAAAGTTTATTTTTTATTCATAAAGTAAATAGTAAAATAAATAAATAAATAATTTTATTTAATAATATATAAAAAGTCAAAATAAATTTACATTTATTATTGATTAGCTATAACTACAATTCAGCCTAGGGATGAGTGAATACTCTAGCACGAGGGTTAAATATAGATCAGTGCACCAACTCGACAATGTAACAAGAAAAAACTTTTATTGCAACTTAGTTTTCGAGAGATTTGTATTTATTCAACCATATAAGTTAAATAGAGATCAATGTACCAACTCGACAATGTAGCACAAAAAAGACTTTTATTGCAACTTAGTTTCCTAAAGATTTGCTTTTATTCAACCATATGTATGTATGGTCGCAAGGAAATATGAATGTTGTTAACAACCAACATGGCCATCATGAATGCGTGGAAGTTCTCAATGAAGAAAACGCGCAAAAAGGAGTCACCAAGTTCCCAATTTTAGAAGGTAAAAGTTCCCAATAAATTCTCAACCATCAAGAACAGTTCCCATTGAATTGAGAAAGTTCCCTACAAGTTTCAAAGTTCCCTGAAACTTCAAAACTTCGACCATAAATTTCCTAAAAGCCAAAAACAGTTCCCATGCTACATAAGATAAAATTGTTTTCTTCATCACGCACTTTCAATGAAAAAACAAGCATACCGTGAAATTTCTGGACATGGGTAATCAATACTTAATCAGTGTTGGACTTTCTCACTTGACATGTCTCTGCGCAGATTAACCAAATTTCAACGTGTCACGGAGTCATTCCTTGGATAGTGCTTATGTGTGACATGAGTAAAAAAGTTGTTTCGGAGTACCTTTAATAAAATTGTTGAAACCATCAAGTCACGAAAATGTCTCGTTGAATTCTCTTTCGAACTTGGATGATATAACATGCAACTAGAAAGCATCTCTAAGTAAACTTTGAAAAAGTCGAACCTTACATCATCCACGAGCTGAAAGAATCTCCCAAATGATTATAATCGGGTACGATTTTTAAGTAAATTTTGATGAAGTCAAGCCTTATATCATCCACTTTGAGGAAGTCGAGCATTACATGATCCACTGGCTGAAAGCATCTCCCAAGGGCTATCATCAGGTTAGGAACTACATGAAGAAGACAGTAATAGTAAGAAAGTGCAAGAGCAATTCCTCCATGGCTTTGACAAGAGCAGTCCTTCCTTACTGATGTAAAGGAGTATAGTTAAGTTCACTTGTGAAGTATCATGATGTTTCTTCTCTACCTAATTATCTAAGGTGATTTCAATAACATGAAACTTAGTTTTCATTTTCCTAAGTAACTTGGTTCAAGTAGAGTTGAAATGGACGACCTTGGCATCAAGCTATCTCAAATTTAGTTAATTGACTGGAAACTTTTCAAATGTCTAAGTGATTCGTTTCCTTGGGATTTCCTTGAGAACTCATAGTTTTAAGTTTCTCAGTTAGATGACAGCTCATTAACAGATTTCACTGCAAAAGAGTGAGGAAAACTTATCACAAGTGATATTTTATTATTCGTTAGTTAGACAGCAACTAACTTAAGAGATTTACTGGAGAACTATGAGAAGCGTCCAATATTTGATCATAAACATCATATCGATATAGCATCCCGAGGGATGGGGGTGCACAGTGACATCCCCACAGCGTTCAAAATTGAACCCTTCTCAGCCCTTCCAAAGCCCTTCCAAAGGGTTCTAGCCCTTTCCAAAAGTGTAACTTAGTTGAAATTGCTCTTCAAAAAAACATTTAAATCTGTATTTTACTCTTCCAATTAAGAAGGGCATAATTTATATCAACATTTCAAAAGAAGGGCAACATTTGAAATTACTCATTCATATAAATTTCTCAATATGTTGAAATTCCTATGCTATAAATTTCAACTCAACATTCAAAATATTGGAAATATAATAAATTTTAATCTCACACTCACTCCTGTCATGTGCTCACTGCTTAGTTGTGCAAGATAGCGAGTAATCATTGATGACTAGGAGGCACTAGCCATCAAGATGTGACTCTGACTCCCTAGTCACTTGGGGCTGCAATCTAAAGTGTGACAATGTGTCAACCACCATGGCTATAACAAAAAAGAACAACTACTAGTCTACTACTACGCCCGAAACGAGCTCAAAACTTTGTGCCTACTACCTATGTGAACCTCGCTACCAATGAACACTCTTTTTTCGTCAAAATGAAATTCAAAAGGCTGGTTTGATAAGTCCTCCTCTACAAGACTTCATTTCTAATATCATGGACTCACGACAACTATAAGCAACAGTCGATGTCATGCAAATACAAATAATGGCATGTAGCTAGGATCACAAACTATGCAGATGTCAATTGATGCATTGCTATAGAGAGGTGTCATTGGGCACACGATATGGAGAAACAATGGTTATTAATAAAATAAAATAAAAAAATTTGTTTGCTCAAGAATAGTCTTCAATTTTACGGGTGGCATGATCATGATGTAATCTCCCTCTGTCCTTCCAAACATTTGTGGTTTCTCACAACATTTGTCCTCAGCGCCACCAAAATACATATAAAAATTACTTGTGTTAACATCCTCTTTTCTTCAAATCCTCATCTCATAGTCATAACTAAGGATTATTATGCATGCACATCCTCGCCTTATAATACGAATTGGGTCAAGGCGCAAAGACAACCATAAAATATTAAATGTGTCGAGACGCAAAGAGTAAGAGACAACTATAAGTCAGTCTTATATTGAATTTACCATATAAGTCTTTAAAGTTTTGACACGTTGGATTGTACTGATCTTCTTATCACTTCTTACCAATGTGATTGCAAGGCATTCTTTGAAGGTAAAGTCCATAATTTTAGGTCTTCTTCCTCATTATCATGCCTTTTGGTAAGACAATAAATAAGGTAGTGGCCTCCATCAACATGGAAAACAGTTTCAACATAGAGGTTATACACATCAATTGTTTTCATTAAATAACTCAAATTCCTACCTGTGACTGTTGATTCACTGATCATGGACAGGTACAAAACAAAACAAATTTTAGAGCCTCGAGCCCTTAATTACTCACACCTAGAAGTTTCTCAAACCAAGCCATTAATAAACTTATTTGGGTATTTTGGTTCAATTTAAAAGGCGTATTGTTGAGACTCAGACATGCAGTGAGTTGCAAGGATTCAATTGACTTAGGCTTGATTCCATTTCCCCTCCGTCCCATACATGTATGCTTTCACAACAAGCATTGAAAAAAAAATTGATGCCTCGACCCCAATTATGCTAGCTTTGCTAACTTGCTTGGTATGTAGGAGTTTTTTTTTAATGTTTTCTGAGTTGTGTATTATTTTTTCTTAGGTGCATAATCCTTATCATTCTTACATCTCTAAAGCTTGGATTGCACGTGGATTCCCCAATATCGTTATGGAATAGTTGTTATGTTACTAAACTGTAAAATTAATACACATATGACATCTTAATGTATTCAAAATAAGTTTTATTGAAAAATATATCCTTTTTTTTTAGATATTAAGGGATGCTCCGATTGTTTAAAATTGTAAAAATTTAAAAGAACAATATTTGTTTTTTGCATTTTTTTGGTGAAAAGGTTTAGTTAATTTATACTTATCAATTAAAGTATAATTATTTATATTGCCCTTCATCTCTGAAAGGAGGGCTTAGAAAATAAATGCCCTTCAAATTGAAATTAAGACCCACCCTTCAAATTTGATCACTAATCCCCCATACGCATGGTACAACCTCAAGATGCAGGAGACGTGCCCCCACATCCCCGAGGCACCTCTTCAGGGCATGCCATGCCGAAATAGTGGACGTGCATTCCAGAGATGTCCCAGACATCCCTCAATGAAAAGGAAATATCTAGGTGTCCTCATCCTACTAGGTATCAAAAGACATGTTTTGGCACCTAATCATCGCAACCCATTTTGGGCTAGCTTGTCCAATGAAACTAAAGAAAAAAAACAATTCTCAAAGAAAAATCTGGGTCACGGCTTTCTCATGGGAAGCCAATGGGATCAATAGTCTTCAGTGGTTTATGGAACAGAGTCTAGATATCAATTCTAACTATAAAGAAGAATTATACATCAACTGAAAAGATAGCACTACCTACATCAACTTGTTGAGGATTTTGTACATATGACAGGCTGGCAAACACTCTAGTCGTTTGGTATTGAGGAACCAGAGTTGTCAAGCCCTATCCCTTAAAAGGTTTGGCTGGATATGTGAGACATGTTGGAGATGAACCATACGATCATGTATTCCAACTGCCTTGTGGATATGTGAGACATGGTGGAGATGAACCATATGATCATGTATTCCAACTGCCTTGTCCACATTATATCTATTTTCAAGGTAGTTCTACTTTAGAATTCTTCTAAGAATTATTGTAGTTGGAGACATTATTGTAGTTAGAGTATAGATCTGTGAGACATGGTGGAGATGAACCATACGATCATGTATTCCAACTGCCTTGTCCACATTATATCTATTTTCAAGGTAATTCTACTTTGGAATTCTTCTAAGAATTATTGTAGTTGGAGACATTATTGTAGTTAGAATATAGATGTTTTGAAATGCAATGGATTTGATTAGATGGGTTATCTCATATGGTTGGTTGAGAGTTGTAAATTACAAGTAGAGCATCGTATGGTCAAGACTTAGATTATTTATCAACACTATAACCATCAAATTTACTATGGTTCGATTTTCGAATAATTTTTTTAAAATGTACATTTAATTTTAAAAAAATATTACAATAAATTAGTAATGGCTATATGTCCTGAAAAGCATATTTTCACCAGCTAGGTTCGTGTTCATAAACCCTGTACCCATGGACATGCTTATCTGTGACCTTACATGCTTTTTGGTGTGGCATCATTGCCAACCAGCACAGGGATAAAATATCAATTCAACACCTCGTGGAAAGCATCTGTATTACAGTAAAGATAGGAAGAAGCATAAATTAGTCCACGTGCCTGAAATAAGAAGTTGAAAACAAGAAAATAAAGCTATGCGAATGCACGTGTTGCTATTTCCTCGCAGCGAGTCCATACAGATCAAGAATTGTCGGTGACTTATCTAAGTAAAAAGATACTGTCAAAATGCTTCATTAGTAGCCTTTTTCCATGCTAAATACAAGCTTCTAACAGATATATTAAGAACATCATTTTCAAGAATTGTCAGCCTGGTTCAGAATCTGAATTTGCTGCAGTATAGTATCATAGAACCAAAGATCTATATCAACCTTAGTTTTACTACGCACATATCATTTGTATTTATTATCTCCCTTAGCCCGGCGCCTCCTCAGTATCATGAGTTGAATTTCATTGATACAGGACCATCACATGTAAATCTACATAGTAAGAGATGCTCCAAATTGGCACATGCACAGGCATAAAAATAAATTTACATAGAGATGCTCCAAATTGGCATATGCACAGGCATAAAAATAAATTTACATAGAGATGCTCCAAATTGACTTAAAAAATACAGGAAGAAGGGACATGCACAGGCACAATAAATAATTTGTTTAGGGTGTCGTACGGTTATTGAAAGAGTTCTAATTTGGCAAATATGACATCATTTGCGATGTCATCAGTTGCACTCTCCGTGCTCCCATCTGCCCAAACAACTTTTGTTACAAAAGTATTGTTAGAAACTTAGAACAACAATGAAAGAACCTTACTTATGGTTATATTTAATAAAATGACTCCACTCTCCTGACCCTCATCTTGGATAGAATTTTTGTTTCAAATATATTGTTAGAAAATTAATTAAAATCTCAAAAAACAAAATGAAATTTTAAATATTCTGGTTGTAATCTATGTTATCACGATACAGATACGGATCTGGATCCTGATTCGGATTTGCCAAATCTTTTAAAAGCCAAGATTTTATAAGAAATTTCTAAAAAACTATTCACAAAATACAAGAATAAACTTTAAAAGTTATTGGCAGAAAGAGAGTTTTTATGCATATTACTATTAAGCATTCCTGTATCATAACTGATAATTTGTTAAATTATAATCATAATTGATATTGATAATTTTGAAGATCATATCAGCATGAACATTACGCATTTACGCATTCATGTATCATAATTGATCATTTGTTAAGTTATAATCATGATTGATATTGATAATTTTGAAGATCATATCAGCATGAACATGAAGTAGGTCATAACAACCTTTTGGTTACCAATATTACCAATGAATAAAGTGTTTTTCTTAAAGGCTATGGCATGACTAAATAACAGTGTGGATGAAGTGAGCAACAACATAGCACATAAGGATAGATCAACCCTTGACAACAGACCTCGACCATAAAGATAGATCGAATAGAAACCTTAAGAGCAGACCTTGATAGATCAAAGTTCGAGAGCAGATCTTGACACAAGGATGGATCAGACCTTGAGCGAGTATGGGGTTTAGAGTTTTAGTCTTTAGGTGTTCAACACAATGTTTAAAAACTTGGACTCACACTCAGCCAGGGATCAACTTGGACTTGGACTCAAACTCTGACTCTGCTATGATTCAGACCAGTTCGAATTTAATGACTTAGTTTTTTTAAAAATACATAGAATATTCAAATTTTAGTGGGAAAAAATTATTTTTAAAATTCCAAAGAGGCAAAATATGCAAAGCCTACTCATGTCGATACCATGTAAGGATGAATATATCAAAATGGCACCGAGTGCAATACATATATGAATCAAAATACATAATCAGCGAGGCTCTAAACTGTCTATAGAGTCCAAAAAAACAACATGCTGTGCCTACAAGACTACAAGATCAACATGATCAATCATCAAAAACATTGCCTATATTGGTATCCTGTTCATCAATAGCACCTTGTGCCCCCCTCCTCTAAGCTCTAGCCCTTGCCTCTACATAGAATCTTGAATTTGATCCTCCAAAGACATTAATCAACACCCTACAATTTTGATGAAACTTCATAATCCAAGCATTAAAATAAGGTAGAATTAGAAAAAGTTTCTCATGCTTAATAAGTGAGTTTGCTTGACTAAAGGGCACATTTTTTTTAAGGTTTAAGGTCATGATAGAGGAGTTCAACCCATCAGCACCACCAACATCAAGGTACATAGAGAGGTTGATGTACTTGATTAAATGTCAATCCCCTACCCTCATACATGAAAGAATCCAATGGAAACGTTGCAATCCAAAAATCCTAAAAATTGTTAAGTCTGTTGAATTATGAATGAGATCTAAAATTCTAATTTTTGCATATGAAGTACGATAAAGTTGGAATCATTCTCAAACATCTTGAAATAATTAATGGTAATGTTAAAAATTTAAGTAAAATGATAGATAAAGAAAACACAACTCTTACTTTAAAAGTTTAACATTTCTATTTAAGTCTCAGTCTGAATCACTAGTTCATCATTTTGGAGGTCGCCTCATTAAAAAAAATTCTTGGGGAAACAAAAGGATCACAGAAGCCTTGTAAGTTCCAGGATCCGTTTGAAAGTTTCTTCATTTCTTTGATTTTAAATAGGATTTGTTCCCTAAGATAAGGATCAGTTTCCTTCTTAGAGAATTTGTTTCCCTGATGGATTCGAGACGAATTCGGATCAGGATCCAGATCGAAACCGCAGATCCACGGATCTTACCACTTAGTGGTGGATCCAGTAATACAGGTTGTAATTAAATAAAGTGTTTCAGTATAAAAAAATATGTGTACAAGTTAAAAGCTCCAGCTTCAAGGCTTAGTTCAAATCATCATGCGTCAACTAGACATGAGACCTCTAGCCCAAAAGTTATAGAGATCACTATTCAATTTTTGTGATCCCTGAAATTAAACCATGTAATCACTGGAAATAATTAAAAAGATTTAAAGATTTTGGCAAGATTATTCTTAAAAAAATTATAATAAATTAAATAAAATATCAATTACATTTTATAATATAAAAATAGAAAATAAAAATCAATTAATCGTATTTATATTTTTTAGCTTGTCCCTCGGCTTCTTTCTACCTCTGACTACTTTTATAGATCTCTAGATTATTAGATACTATAAAGCTATGTTGATTTCCACATAATCATATTTTTTAGATATTGATTACAAGATATTATGAAGCTATGCTGATTTCTACAAAATCATCATTTTACATATATTGATTAAATACTATGAAGCTGTGTTGATTTCCACCAAAATCATCATTTATAAACAAATATAAGAAGATAATATGAAACTGTGCTCATTTCCACATAAGCAGCATTATTATTATATATATATAAAAACAGTCAAACAAATTTAGAGGTGCCATAGGGCCTTCCTAATTTATGATACTATGGAGCTATGCTTATTTCCACAAAATTTTAAGATCAATTTATACTTTGTAAAACAGATCTAGAGATATTATGGAGCTATGCTGATTTCGAATCAAAAAAATCATCAATTCATATATTTTGTAGAACACAAATATAGGGAATTAACATAGCTTCCTAGAATTAAAGCATTGAGAACCTTAAAAACCAGAAGCTTTCTGGTTTTTCCTAAATATAGTGTAACAACGTCAAAAGCCTGTTGCAAAACTGAAGAGCACAGGTATTGGAGACCGCCAGAGGAACTCTGTACAGAATCCATTGAGAGGGGGTGGCTGAAATGCTAGAGGAAACATTGGTCAAGGATCTGTTTGTGTATAGTTATCTGACAAAATAATCAATCATTAACTAAATTAACAGAAGGACCACTACCTAATTTACATGCAACTATTGACCTAATATTTAGAGTAGATCAGAAAACATTAACAGAAGGACCACTACCTAATTTACATGCAACCATTGACATAATATTTACACAATATATTGAGTAGATCAGAAAACATGGGATCAGAAATACATAATACCCTAAGGGATTGTACTAAAATGTCAATGGGAGTCGACCCCTGCCTGTGCAGTGGGAGATTCGTGTGTAAACAACGGATCCCTCCTGCCTGTGCAATATGACTCGCTTTCAAGCTAGCCATGAGTTTTATGATGGGAAGAGTCTTTTTCGAAAAATCATAAGCCGTTTAATAGTTTAAGTTATTTCCAAAGAGCCTATTCTAAAATCTATCGAAAGCAAGAAGCACTGGCAAAGTAATTTTAAATCGAACCTCTCAAAAATCTGGGCATTCGTTCTTCACGCCATCGACAGCTGCATTCTCCAAGCCACAGGATCATGTCTTATTACATCACAGATACAAACTGGCAGTGAGACAAAATGGTGTTTGTCAGAGCATTTTGGCAACAAGTAGCGGCGATGGGTTGTAGTCCTAGTATGAACCAATCCTAACCAATCCCGCACTTCGGATACGAGTTGTCTAAACAGGGGACTTTGTGACCTTTGATTCCTGCGGGTTTTTATTAGTTTTTTTGTCATGAATCTTTACTGAATTTTTAAAACTCCTCAAACACACTGCTAGATCTTACAAAGTGTGGGTGTTGGGGTTTTCCTGTCAGCTGATTTCATTATTGAGCTTTCAATCGCCTAATAAACAACAGAAATTACAAATTTTGTAGATTAAATTCACCCAACAAAAAAACAGCCTAAAAGTCAAAAAGTCCCCTGGTTAGGCAGCTCCCTTCGGATAAGGTCTTGCTGCCAAAATTCTTCGTGATGTAATAGACACGATACCCATTGAGGAGCAACATGTTTCATCCCCTTCAAGGCGATTTTGGATCAGACAATAGTTGCAGCACCAACAGGACTCTGCACGAACTTAATTTGACACCTTCCCTTACCTTACTCCTTCAACGACGGCCGAATCTGGTTATAATCTTTCTTGGGCGGGTGCAGTATGCATCTTCAGCGATCGATCAGCCAGCGTTTATCCACGTGGGAGAAGGCCATCCATCCATGTGATTAAAGCTGAAATGCATGTACAGATATTTGCCTTTCATAATGTCGGTGCAGAGAACCTTGGCGAGTGCGGCAGGTGGGCGAATCTCGTGGGCAGGTCTCTACACCTCTTTCCCCATTCTTTTTTTAAACCATGGAGAATTTGTAACCATCCAATAGCCTGCAAAGGTAGATATACCAATAATGTGTAACTTAACAGGGTCACAACGTCTCGAACCTTATTGGATGAGTCTATCTAGGGGTCCTTGACTCTTTGAGTTTCAATATAACAGACTAATGTCTCAATGGGGTTTGATCTCTAGTGAAGAGAGTGAAAACTATTTGATCCCATCAATAGTCTTCAAATACTTGACCTAGTTTATTTTCTCTAAAAAAAAACTCAATCGTGTAATTAGGACAGGTTCATGTATTCAAGATGACCTCCCCTTGGGTCTGAGGCCACGAGCCATTAGTGGACCTCTTGGCTAACCCAATGGAGACCCAAGTACCATCCCTATGGGGACTCAAGACCCTTCAAATCTTTAAGTCCACCACGATGACATTCTTACTCTCATTGGGGAAAATGTTCTCCTATGCCAATACTAAAGCTAGGCCCAACATGTGGTTTTCAGTCTAGTGTCAAATATAACAGCCGCCTCAACAAAGCTGTCGTACTGTGGCCATGATTTTCATGTTTAAGACAAACAAAGATGGACCTCCCCTTCTTCCAACTATTGTGTGCCAAGTTGGCTTTTTATGTTTACCTTTCTAAAAATCTAAGATAGCTTAGAATGGAGGCTTAGTGTCATATTCTTTGGCTTTTTATGTTTACTTTTCTAAAAATCTAAGATAGCTTAGAATGGATGTTTAGTGTCATATTCTTTGAAATGATAGGATTTAGAGATTATGCACACTCTACTAAGTTGAGACTAAAGAACATTGTTTTATTTATCAGCTATGAGATATTATTAAGTTTTAGGGATGTTATTTATCTTGTTTTAATAAGTAAAGGGGTCAAATTTCTTGCAGTGTAATTTGTTTATCTTAAATTTTGTATACATCAAAAAAAAAATTACACCTCAAAAACTTTGATCCCTCTGAATGCTTATAGATATGGATTTATGTTTGGAACTCCTTAATAATGATAGAAAATGTCATAAAAACTCTTTGGTAGACGGTGTAGGTTCTATTAGGATAACTAGAAAATGCATTGTCCATTGGATGTAGCTTGGGTGGTTGGGAGGAATGATTGTTACCCTCCCTACCCACGTTCAATTCTTATAAGTGACATGATGCTCTTGTTGAGCCTCTATGTATTGACTATGTAATGGTTTGACTAGAAATGTAATTCTAGCCACACCTTGATTCTTCATAATAGCAAGTATTCACATATTTTATTCTCTTCACTAATGCAAAGCTCATCCAACATTTTTAAAATCGACCATTAACATAGGGTGACCTCAATGCCCACTCACGCTAGATTCCTATCTTCTCCTTAAGCCTTAGTTTCACCACCTGTCGTTGGCATTTGTCATTATTAGAGCATATAGTAGGGAACATAACATTCTGCTATCCCCATGGATAGTTCCACTAACCCCCTGTAGGGGCCTTTCTGAAAATGATATCATTTGACTCTATATCAAATACTTCGTATAGAGTGATAATGTGACGACTACTCTTAATATTGCTTATGATTTTTTTACCCGTGGAAAAAAAGATCACAACCCAAAACATTTTTATTAGTTTTGAACCATATTGTTCATACTTCAATTACATAGCTTCCATACTTTGTCAACTATCAGTCCAAAGAAATATTTTCAACAGAAAAGTATTCAATGCTCATGTATACATTTGACTGGTGTTATCACCCAATAATTTTCATATGGTTGTGGTAGGAGAATCACTGAGGTAACCATTTCAAACCAATCTTTAGACTGTATTCTAGCATATACAGTCATAGTCTATAGAGGGCTCTCTCTTTGTCACAAGGTTGTTCACATACACATATAGCTTTAAACAAGCATTCATAAGGATAGATTCCTGAGGGGAAGGGTTGTCTGGATTTTAAAGAGTGTAAGACAGACAAATATTAAATACCATTGAGCAATGGAGTCAAAACCTGAAACATTCAAGTACTTACAACATAATGACTAGTGATAACCTTCTTAATCTGAGGCAAAGTAAGTGTTAATATTCAGCAAAATATCTTTAATAGATGGCAAGGGGGAATGAGAAGCCCAATGAAACAGGAGACACCTATCTATGGATGAATTTCATGAATCACCTTTAGCAGAAGCAACAGTAAAGGTTGATAACTGAAATGGAGCATCTAACAGAGGAT
This sequence comes from Pseudotsuga menziesii, assembly GCA_001517045.1. Classification (NCBI taxonomy): domain Eukaryota; kingdom Viridiplantae; phylum Streptophyta; class Pinopsida; order Pinales; family Pinaceae; genus Pseudotsuga; species Pseudotsuga menziesii. Next base: position 31,813 of record LPNX011064696.1, read on the forward strand.
GGATTCCAATACATTTACCATAAACACAAAACAAACATGTTATCCGATGCAAGGAGCATTAAACAGAGAACAAATTCCTTGCATACAACTAGAAACGTATTAGCAGAAATTACACAAACACGGAAATGGAGCATACAGGGGAAAAAAAACTGAACAGTGAACACCGTGATGAATCTCAGACATTTAGGGCATGCTTTGCATTAATTACTTCCAAGAAAAGTTGCAGAGCTACAAAACCAAGCACAGAGGCTTCAAAATGAATGTCGAACCCCTTCTTCCTCCGTAGAGGTTACATTTATAATGTCATGGGCTCCCGAGACCAACCTCGAAACAGAGCCAAATTCATATTACCAAAATCGGGAATCAATCCCGCACGCATAAAATCTTAACCGATTATGATTTGGCAGATTCGCCATTATCATGAGCAAATCAGGAAAGCACACTGGGTTGTGCGTGATGGAAAAAAATAGAAAACCAGACACCTGGAACTCAGTCTCACTTAATAAAAAATGATGGTTCAAAGCACCTCCAACGACCTCCAACAGTTTCATTCCTCCTTGCTTCTTCCACCTGCGAAATTGTTATGTACCGTTGGTCTTTTAGCCGAAACAAGGATATGGAAGCACGCATCTGAACCTGCACACTCTGTAAAATTCTGCTGAGTTCTGGGAAATTAAACCAACAACACTTTGAACTAGCAGTTTTTCTCTCAGTCATAGATCTCGATTAAGCTTTGATCCTGGCCGTCGAAACCTGTAGGGTCTATAAGATTCCACAAATTTAAAAAGTTCATTTCTCCTCACATGGTGTATCAATGAAATCAACCTCTGTCATAGATCCATTTCTCCCACAAATCATCACCGTTGAAATATGCGGGCCCTAAGAAATTCTGTAGATTTTAAAACTTAATTTCCCTGTGCACTTTCAATCTGCGGAATCAACTTCAATCGTTGATCTTCCACATCATCAAATCTCAGCCGTCCAAACCTGTGGGGTGTACAAGATTTCACAAATCGGGAGATCTACTTATCATGTGCGAATGTTGCCACTTTCCGCACCGTCGATCTTAGGCAAACACTCTTTGAGCCATTGATCTGAGGTCAAGTTGCGGACTGCGGAAAGTGGAAAGCATGATTTCTGCTTTCATGATGCTGAATTTTCATATTTCTACTTTCCGCCTTTCCGCTCCCTTCTGGGCCGTTGATCTGTGCAGGAGCTCTCTAAACCGTTGATCTAGCAAAAAGCGAGATTCCAATATTTTCATCACCAAATTTCTATATCTCCACTTTCTGATTTCCTCATTTCTTCTCCTTTCCGAGCCGTTGATCTTTGGCGGAAGTTTTCCGAACCGTCGATCCTGCAAATCACAGAAGGCAGAAGTTCTAACTTTTTACGACCGAATTCCTGCATTTTCCACTTTTTCCTTTCCGAAAAATAGTGGAAGGAGAAAATACCAATTTTTATAACCAAATTTTGGCCCTTTCCTCCTTCCACCTTTTCTATTCCGCTAAAGAGCGGAAAGTGGAACTCAACTTCTCCAACTTTCTTAACCAAAATTTCGCATTTTCTACTTCCACCCTTTTACTTACCACTTTTTTCTAGACCATTGATTAATGCAAAAGATTTCCGTGACCATCGAATCTCAGACTATGAAAAGCGGAAATTGGATTTACCATTTTTCACAACCGAGTTTTGTCTTTTCGGCTCTTTCGCTCCCGATTTTTCCTTGGCAGGAATGATTTTCACCCCTTGATTTTTCTTCACTATACATCCAGGTCATCCATTCTGGTCAACTTTTAACCTTAATCAAATTTTTGTTGTTCAGGCATATTTATAAGTCTAAAACTTAGGTTTATTTCAATATGTTATCTCCTCAAATAAAATAGTCAAGTTTGCTTATTTTAGGTGATAGGAAGTCATTGAAAAATAAATTTCTAAATTTATTTTGGCTCATTTTTTAGAGCTTTAGGTATGTAATAAAGTTTGAAAAACATTNTTGGTGGCTTAGGCAGACATTTAAACTGTTCATTAGCCACCGAAAGCCTAGATTTCGGTAGCTTAGATGTAAAATTCGGGGCTGACTTAGCCACCGAAATCGCAGGTTTTTCAAACGATAAACTGCCTTGGAAAAATTAAATTTTCTCAGCCACTGAGAGACTGTTTTACACACTCAAATAGTCTATTGACAACTAGACATCCTCATCTTTTCAATGGTACTTTCAGATCTTCATTTAGAGCTCGGGAAGGTAGTCAAAAGTCCCCCACAAGATGAGGCATCGTTTTTAGGAATGTGGCATTTTTATTGTGCTGAGTCATCATTTTCAAATGATAATCCCAGGCGACTGGAGGATCATTTTTTAGAAACAGTCGGAGGATTTTGTTCCTGGCATGTCAAAGAACAATAACCTCTCTCATTTTTCCTACAGGTGTCACATATTGGGAGAATCAAATCCATCTCTAAGCCTTAAATTTCAGATCTCAGAATTCCCTTGTTTGACACATGTTTTTGAAATACAGATGTCGGGCAAAAGAAAATGAATCTCAAAGAACTGAGAGAGGGTTTTTCTCCTAATAAACCAAAGAACAATAAACTCTCTCAGTTTTCCTACAAATGTCACATATTGGGAGAATCAAATCCATCGCTGAGCCCTAATTTTTTGATCTCAAAATTTCTCTGTTTGACACATGTTTTTGAAATACAGATGTCGAAAAAATGAAAACGAATATCAAAGAACTGAGAGAGGTTTTTTTCATAACAAACCAATATACAAAAACCTCTCTCAGTTTTCCAAAATATGTTTTGATTTGAGAGATATAGGTCAATATAGGAGCAACATATTTCCAAAAATTTCTGCATTTTCCAGCCACCTCACAAATTAGGATTTGAGATAGAAAAAGAGGTTATCAAATCCATATTTTGAGGATCTTGAAACTGATTTGTAAAGCTTATTTAAGCTCATTGAAGAATGATTGTAAAGCTTTCAACTTTTGGAGACTTTTTCATATTTTGTAAGCTCAAGCTTCTCATTTTTAGTTTAGTAATACAAGCTTCTTTTGCCATTACTTGTTCAGATCTTCATCTTCTTGTCTATTCTATACTTGCACCTGAATGTCAAATTCATGTTAATTCTGGTTGTCTGATGTTAGATAACTGTCAAATTGTTAATGCATCCATAAACCAAAATTTGCAAGTACTTTACTTGGTTTATCTGGCCATTCATATATACTTTGTGTGTATGTTTCTGCTAGTAAATTAAGTGTTCTTTTACACCCATTTACTTACAACTCTCTGAACAATAATAGTTAAAAGCCTTGTCAATCTGTTGTGTTTATGCATGTCTTGAGTGAGTGAGGTTTGGTTTAGTCATCTGACTTGATCCATTTGAGTGAATCATTGAGAAAATAATTAAGTTACCAGGCATCTTCGAGCTGCAAACTAGAAGAGTTTCCTGGAGTGCTAACACAATAATTTTGCACTTCAAAGCACCAGATAAACCACATCAATATCCTCCAGAGTCATGTGATATTGGAAATTTTCAGACCTTACTCTTTCTTTTGCTGGTTTAAACCGTTGCAGGGCAATTAATGCAGATGTCTATGTGAAAATGTTCAAAATTTAGCACAGGTGCAAACAACTAACTGGTATTCAAAAAAAGAAAGACAAAAATGATGTATAACCCATATGTCATGAACAAACAATAATAATAATAATAAAATTAATATTGCTTATAATGATTAATAAAATAATAATAATAATAATAAATTAAAAATGAAACAATAGCAATACTAAAAAAATTAATATTGCTTATAATGGTTAGCCATAACAACTAAATAGTAGCATCCATGGGATTCCATTTGGGTTGTAGACTATTAGATGTATGGGAATGACCTTTCATAACAACTAAATAGTGGCATCCATGGAATTCCATTTGGGTTGTAGACGGTTAGATGTATGAGCATGAACTTTCATGCTTTGTTTGATTGAATATATTTCATTTCATTTTAGTATTAAATTTTAAGTGTTTTTTTTTTAATAATTTGTTATACTTTCATAGTCTTATTAGCTTGTTTGTGGTAATCAATATAATTATTTATTTTCATATTTATTTGTTGTATTTTAGTTATTATTTATTTTTTCATATTTTTATTTTTTTATTGTATTTCAATTATTATTTATTTCTTTTATATTCTTATTTTCTTATTCCTTTTCTTGTTACTTTTACCTATTAAATCTTCATCCAAATTTTGTTATCTTTTATCTTTCCTCCCTATTTTCCAAAACTTCTCATTTCTATCTTTCTTCCCTATATTCTTTTAACTTCTCATTTTTATCGATATTTATTCATATATGTTTGAGGAGTAGATCAAATTCAAATTCAAAATCATTCATTTTATCTTCTCTATCTTTGTTTTGTACTTAGTTTTCTTACTATTAAATTAGATCGATCTTCTTATTATTACTTTCTCTGAATAGATTAGATCGTGTTGTATTTATTCTTTCTTAATAGATTTTCACTGAGATTTCATTACATTTATCTTTTTCTTATTTTTAATTTGACATTTTTTTTTAAATTTTTTTTCTTTTATTATTGTTATTCAGAATTGCCTTGGCACTTCTTATTAATGAATATGCATCTAGGTCTTGTAATTTTTTTTCTTTCTTTCTTATTGGATATGTTTAAACTCTTGTGCTCGGTTTTAATCTACTTATCCCTTTTTATTAAATTTTTACCCAAATCTTGTTATCTTCATTCTTCACTTCCTCCTCTTTTTGTACTTTTCTTTCTTCATTTTCATCCAAATCTCATTGCTACCTTTATTCCTTTCTCTTTCTCATTTCAACATTTTATTCATCTTCATTGTTATTATGGGCTCAAATATTTGCCAAAACACCATTTTTTTTTACTCTTTTTACCTTACTATTCTCTTTTTATTGTATTTTTTTTACTTTCAATGAATAGATTTTAATTTAGATATTTTTAGCTCAACAAGTTATAAAACTTACAAAAACTTTATATTCAAAATGAGAACTCTAGTCATAAAAACTAATATTTTTGCATAAAAAAACACCAAAAAACAACCTCGAATAAAAACGTGGTGCTATCAGTAGAACAAATTTTTTATTATTATTAAAAATATAGACATGAACCAAAACAATCCTTATTGTTATTTACAAAATCCTTAAAATCAAGACGTAAATTGAAAATTAATGCTACTAGTAGCACACTTTTGCAAAATTGGCATAATTATATCATTATATCATAATTTAAAATTGTATTTATTAAATCTTAGTAACACTATATAAAACTAGCATTGAGTTAAACACAAATTATTCAATAATTTATTTCACCACTATTTCCATATAAAATAAAAGAATTTATGATATTATGATATTTGGACGCATAAGGGAGGAAGATGGCAACGCAATTTACTATAAAACAAGAACTATATACAAAGAACGAGAACTATAGCCATAACAATCCATACTTTTATATCAAAAACACAAAAAAAAAAAATCTCAAAACAAACCATGGGTGGTGTTGTTGCAACCGAAACCCTAAATCGACACTCAGATTGAAAAGTGAACCTCCTAGAATCACTGTCATTTTTATTCAAAGTTAAAATTTTAAAAACAATAACTTAAAAATAAAACAGAATTAAAACAAAATAAATTTTAAAAAATGAAAATGCAAAATTTATTAAAAAAACATAGAAACCCAAATTGAAAAATTGAAAAAACTATTTACAACATTACAATAAAGTTTATAAACAAAGAAAAAAAAACCAAACTCCAAAATTATACAATTTTTTTTTTAACTCAAACGGATTATTTTTATTTTTATTTTTTATGAAGAAATTCAAGTCTAATTTAGCAAATGCCTAATCAGCCAATTACACAAAGAACAGTAGAAAAACTTCGAGAAGATCAAAGTTAGTACAAATTCTTACAATTTGAAAATATATATCCCAGATAGACATATCACAACTTATTGAAACTCAGTTAAGGAATTGGATGAAATGTGTTGGGTTCTCTATTGATGCTGAGGTTGCCTTTTGACAACAGAGAAAATTTATTTTCCAGAGAGTCTGCATTTTTATTTAGCTCTCGCAAAATATAGAAAGAATCGACACTTTCAAACTTTTTCAATGTATTTTGGATTCTCTGCAGAGATTTATTCAAAGCGGAATTATTAAAATGATCTTCTGAGTTTAACAATTTGATCAACAGCTCTGAATCTCCAAAAATTTGAATTGACTTATATCTGATCTCCTTTTCTATCTAGCACGCCTTAAGGAGACTACAACTTTCTTCATGATTATGCGACCTTATCCCTAGTCCCTAGCTAAAATAGGTTTCGATCAATCTGTCTAGAGATTTAATCAAACCCCCGGCTCCTACGATCCAAGGATTCCCCTTGGATGCACCATCACAGAAAATAGTAGTTGAAGAGGATCTCTTCCACCGCGCATTAAATGCAGAAACACTACAACACACTCGCCAGGAGGGAGAACACGATGGTTTGGTGAAGACCGACCTACTCAATCCCAACAAACAAGATCCCATCCACGCAATAACCTCTGGATACAGTGATGAAAGTGAGGCCAAATTACTTGATCATTCAGATATGAGCTCTTTGACTTTATTTTCCACGATCAAGGGAGTCGAAGTCTTGTTGTTAAAAATCTAGTCATTTATTTCCAACCACAATTTCCACCAAATACATTTCAGAAATGTTTTCCATAGTTTAATCCATTCAAAATTTTTAACTCTTATCTCTGGAATCCATTCTTTCCAGGAGATGAAGAGAGGGATGACTGCAATTTGAGAAGGAACAGAAACAGTCAGACCTTTGAGGACCAACTCCCACACCGTTTGAGTGAAAACACAGTCGACGAAAATGTGATTTGACATTTCATAGGTAGAGTTGCAGAAGCAACACCTAAATGGCCCATGGAACCCACGTTTAGTCAAGCTTTCACCAGTCAATACCCTTTTATGCATGAGCAGCCATGTGAAGAAGTTCACCTTGGGAAGGATGTATGAAGACCAAGTGGATTTCCAATGCGCAGGGGATAGACAAGAGACATGAGGAGTTTGTAAAATAGAGAAGCCTTGAGCAGCTGAGTAATTTCCAGATCGGCCCAAACCCCATTTATCTTTATAAGAATAATGAACTGGACCAAGTCCTAATAGAGATGAAAGCAACAATTTATGTTGGGAGAGAACATGATCTAGGATCTCAGGAAAAGACCAACCTACCCAATTCTCAATGTTGTCCCAAAAACAAATGTCTGCCAACGAAGAAGGTCTTTATTAATTAACCATAACTTGATCTCCTTTAGTGATATTAAAGAGGAAAGAGGAGGATTTCCTAAGATATTATCATCCCACAATAAGATCCTCTTCCCATTGCCAGGGATTCTATAGAGTTGTCGATGAATATTATCTATTCCTCTTCTGCATAAGTTCCATATTGTTGTGCCTATAGGGGTATTTGTAGTTTTTAAATTTCTCAAAGAACCTCCCTTTAGGTATTTCATCCAAAAGATCTTACTTACTGGATGGTTTTTATCCGCATACAGCTGCCAAATGATTTTACCTCCCAATGTCATATTTTCCAATCCAAGATCACGAATTTGCAATCCACCTTCCATAATTGGTCTTTTGAGAATATCCCAGGTTACCATATGCATCTTATTCTGATTGCCTTTGCCACCATTCCAAATAAAGTCCCGAAGAAGCTTGGAAAATTGAGCAGTGATGGACTTGGGAGCAAGGAGAAGAGAGGACTGGAAGATGGGGAGGGCCGAAAGGATCGCCTTAATCAGAATCAACTTCCCAGCCTTTGTTAACCATTGGCCACCCCATGATACTATTTTTGCTTTTATTTTACTTATCATTTATAGCCAAAGAGGAGGAGGACTTGGTCCCAAGGTTAATCGAAAATCCAAATATTTGATCTTATCCCACTTGTCAAAACTAGGGAAACCCAAGGAACGATCTATTCGGAGAATTGTCAGATGATCTACATTCCAACCATATAAAACACTCTTTCTTTTGTTAATCAGAGTTCCTGAAGTTAAACAGAAATTTTGTAATATTTTATTGAAGGCCCGCGAAATATTTAAGGATTCCCCTCCCAGAAGAAGAGAATCATTTGCAAAGAGGGAATGATTTATAGGATCCACACCTCTTGCTGCCTTAATGCAGGGGAGAGAACCTGCAACCAATTCTGCTATAAGATTTCTACTTAAATATTCAGCCATTAATATATAAAGGAAAGGTGACATAGGACACTCTTAACGGAGTCCTCTTGAAGCTTGGAAAATTTTTGTTGGTATACCATTAACAAGGGGCACTATCCAGGGCCTATCTATGTAGGTTTTTATCAAACTGAAAAAATTAGCACTAAAACCAAAAGAGAGAAGAACTTGATAGAGAAAGGAAAGCTTAACACGATCAAAGGAAATTTTCATGTCTAGCTTGATGATCATACCTTTCTCCTTCCTTTGAAAGCTGGAATGAAGAGCTTCTTACACTTGAATCACATTATCTACGAGATGCCTTCCTTTTACAAACCCCCCTTGGAGAGGAGAAATTAAAAATCCTAATAAAGGCTTAATTCTATTAGCTAAGAGTTTGGACAAGATTTTATATGAGGCATTACAAAGCGAGATAGGCCAAAACCTATTAAAATTTACAGGATTAACTTCCTTTGGAATTAAAGCAAGGAAAGTGGAATTGGTGCACCCTCCCACTTTGACTTTTTTATGAAAAGCTGGTATCATACGCAGTAGATCTATTTTTATTACATTCCAGCAAACTCTGTAGAAATGAATAAAGAAGCCATCTGACCTGAGAGCTTTATCTGGCTCCATTGCCCAGATGACATCCACTATTTCTTTTTTAGAAAAAGGTTTCCCTAGACCAACATTTATGTCTGAAGTGACTAAAGTAGGAATATTTGACAAAAAATCATCATTCACTTCCTCATCAAAGATGTCGTCCTCTTGAAACAAATGCTGAAAATGTATTTTTGCATCCTGTTGTAATTGCGTGTGTCCTTTTATGACTTCACCTTGACTTGAATAGATTTTTGAGATGTGATTTCGAGATAATCTAGCTCTGTATTATCTCTGGAAAAAAACAATATTTTTATCTCTTGCTTGCAGCCAAAGACTACGGGACTTAAGACGCAGATACTCCTCTTCCTGACGAAAGGCGAGGAAGGAATTTTGATGAGCGGCCTGCTCATTATCAAGATGAGATTTAGTGATTTCTAAATCCTCCATATCTAGCTAAATCTCTTCTAAAACCTGCACTTTCTCTTTCCTACTGCTCATTGGAGTTGTGAGTGATTTTTTAACCCAGCTTTTCAGAGCATACTTAGTACACTTAAGTTTATGTTCCCAAACGTAGCTGGAGGATCCTTCTACATATTGAGACCAAGTTAGTATCATTGTTTCCCAAAATCCTTCTCTCTCTATCCACAGAGGACTGAACTAGAATGGCATGGGACCTAAATCTACCTCTTCTTTGAGCACCAAGGAGATGGGATGATCATCAAATGTTAACTTGAGCATCATTTTGGAAGAAATCAATATTTTTCTCTCCATCAAAGAGCTTTGAACCAGAAATATATCTAGTCAAGCATAAATACTGGCATCCCCAACTCTATTATTGGTCCAAGTGTAACGACCTTTCTTAGGTTTGAAATCAAGAAGGTCACAAGCACTGATCAAAGTCTCCACTGCCTCCTGGAGAGTATCTTTACCCCAATCCCCTCCTTTTTTCTCATTAGGGTCTAAAATTATATTGAGATCCCTTGCCACTATGATATTTATTGGAGTGTATAATTCTATGAAATCTGATAGAGAATTCCAGCAGTCCTTTTTCTCTATAAAATTTACTGGTACATAAAGGTTAAAGAGAGATATTGAGATCTTACTTGTTAAATTCTAAAGTTCATTATAAATCCAATGTTGGGTAGCAAATGATTTTTTCAGAAGAAACTTGTCCTCGAACCATAAGGTTACGAGGCCCCCTGAAGTACCTCGTGCATTGACTTCCTTACCTGCATTCTTTTTCCACTTTGAGCTGCTTAAGGTTAAAAGAGATTCCTCTTTGATCTTTGTCTCTTAGAGAAAGAGAATGTCAGAGGGTTCCAATCTTAATAAATCTTTAACTGCTTATTCTTTTATTAGGTTCCCCAATCCCATACAATTCCAAGAGACAATCTGCATTATTTACCCGATAAAGAGGGAGTAGGACCTCCCTTTGGGGGTCTATTCCGCTTACTTCTGCCTATTGACATTTCATTTGTAGCCTGACTTCCTTGCATCTTTAATATCTCAGCTTCTTCTCTAGCCTCCTTTCGATACTTCCTTCCTACCTTTTTAGTGATTTGTTCAATAGAATATTCTTTCAAAGAGCCAGAAGTGTCATTTGATTTCTTCTTTAGAATTTCAGCATACGAGGGTGAAGATTTGACACCTACGAGAGAGTTATGAAGTTCTTACGAGTTTTCTTCTTCTCCAAGACTTTCTAGAGTTGTTGTTCTGGATTGTTCTTGTGGACTAGAATTTACTTCACCTTCTTCTCTGAGCACATTTGTTTGCTGCACTTTGCCCTCTTCAAGATTCTGATCTTTGGATGGTCTTAAAACAACAAAAGGATTTCATGAAACGATGACTTTTTCCACAAGATGAGGTTTAAAAATTCTCTTCTCAACGGGAATGGATCCATCCCCTGTGTTTCCTCCTTTACATTTCATTATGTTATACTATTTGGTGGTGCCTTCTTTCTGAACCTGTGTCCATTGATTAGCCTTCTCTTTTTCATTTTCTTCTTTTGATTTTTTCTTACAATTTCAAGCAAAGTGGCCATATCCATGGAAATGGTGGCACTTGAAAGGGAGATGTCCGTAATAAAGCCCTTGAATATGTGACCATTTAGCTACAGTTAACTTGACCGCCTCAGGAAGCCCTATTTCCAAATCTACTTCAACACATATTCTTGCAGACGAATATTGTTCTTTCCTTTTAGCTCTGTTGATATATTTTCCTAACTTATTCCCAATGCTTTCCATAGATTCTAAATTTCGGCAATGTAAAGGTAAATGGGGGAGCCTCACCCAGATGGGAATGGCTAAAGGAACGTCCTGGGTAGGATCAAAGTCCAGAGTCCACTTATTCAAGTAAAGCCCCTGAGGACCCATAAAATAAAGACCATTTCAGAAAATGAGGTCACGGTCTATTGTTGAATCAAACACAAAAACATAGTAACCTCTACCAACCAAATGATTTCTGATTCCTTCGGTAACTAGGGGCCTCCAATTTTGTTGAACCCATCCATCAATAGCCTTAGGAGAAGGCCATAGACCCGTAAATTTCCCAATGAGCCCATGCTTAGCAAGATTCAAAGTTGTTCGACAAGGGCATTCAGCAGGCAATTCAACAGAGGGAAAGTTGTCTGATTTCTTCACAAATTGTTGCACATTAGGGTTTTCCTTCCTGTTTCTGTAGGAAGAAACCAAATTCTTGAAGGCAACAATCTCAAGAGGAATTGGAGGGCCTGAACCCCCTCTAATGTCCATGTTCAGTCACTTGCAGCCAGAAGAAAAACGTTAAAGAACCTCCTTCTTGATCCAGAAATTGCGTTCCTATAAAACAAATCACCCAAAATCATGTTCTACCAGAGCAATCTAGTCACCCAGAACATATTCAAAGCCACTCTGCAGCACCAGCATCTAAAGAACAATCCTCCTGCAAATCATCAACGAGGGAGAACCAAAGGCTCAACCCTGATCACATAATTTTTTTAAAATCTTCTTGGAGCCAAAATCTCGATCGACTTCAGGATAGGGTTTCCTTTCTCTGAAAATTATACAATTTTTAAAAACAAATAACATTTAAAAAAAAAATTAGAAACTTCGAACAATTTTAAACCAAAAAAAAAACATTTCAAAATAAACCTAATTTATAAGAAAAATAATTTTAAAAAAAACATAAAAATACCAAAACCTAAAACTTCAAAAAAAAAATCTATACCAAAATTTTGAAATTAAATTAAAAACAAATTAAACCCCAACCCCTCTCCCCTCCCCACTCCCCCCACCCACCCATCCATCCCCTATCACTACCGGCCACGATTCTTAAAATCGTGTTGCAATGAAGGGGCGACACTTGGGCAGAAGAGGCAACGAATCTGCCACATCTTCTGCCCAAGTGTTGCCCCTTCACAGTTTTGAAATTAATTTTTTTTATTCAAAGTATTTTTTCGTTTTTTTTTAATGTTAATTATTTTAAATATTAATTTTAGTAGTTGTTTTAAATGATATTTTTTAAATCGCCTTTATTTTCTCATTTTTTCCCGAAATTGCCCATAAAAATGACATGTTTAAGTGAAAAGTACAAAAACAAATCCAAAATATACATATTTTTCATTCTAACTAGCTTCTAAAAAAATTTCTTAAAAAAACGAAAATGTATGTATTTTCTCATTATAACTAGCTACTAAATGTATTTTTTTGTAAAATTTGAAAAAACACATTTGTAATTAAAAATTATAGTTTTTTTATGACCAAGAAGTTTCAAAATCACAAAAAATAGCTCAAAATAAAAAATAGTGTTACCAGTATACACACTTTCTGAAACGGAGGTAAAAACAACTACTAAAATTGTCCTCCCAAAAAACAAGAACAATAACGGGTTCTCATTAAGTTGTATAACTTGTTCTTCCTTATTTCCTTCGTCGCCTTCTTCAACTTATACGTTAATCCATCTTTAGTATCACTTGCTTGAGCAAACAATTCAATTCCAAGTCTTGCTTCTATTATTCATTTCCTTCCTCTTATTTTTTTTCTCTTATTTAACTCATATTACTGTATTTTCTTCTACATCTTTTTATCTTCATTGTTTTCTTCTATTTTATTTTTGTATCTCTTTGTCTTATCCATTTTCATCCAAATCTAGTTATCCATTGTCTTTGTCTTATCCTTCTAAGTACTTCCCCCATTATCCATGGATGGTAAACAAGGTAAATCTTTGGCCCTAATTATGAAGCCTAACCCCAAGGGACCAAGAGAGTCGAACATGTGACCTCTCAAATTTATGGGAAATATTTCAAATCTTTCTCATAACCGTTTGAGCTAGCTTCTGGTGGCCCCCGCCGTGAAACATCCCTTTCCTCTAGACATCTAGTAAGGCGCTCAAGCTCAAAGCAAAAAGCAATGGATACTATCCTGACTTTCATAGGTAAACATACTGAAAAGTCATATTTCAGAACAAATTTACTTTAAATTCCTTGATGATAGATTCTATATACCTACATATCATTTTATATTAAAACTACAACTAACTATGTTAGATGTATCCCATAGTATATTATTACATACTTTAGAGCTATAGGTTATGTAACATATGTCCTATCATGCCTCTGGACCGTGCTAGGCTATATTCCCTAAGGTATCTCATATATGTCGATAAAATCTAGCGATGTTATATCTATCAGTGGACTTACCCCCCCTAACCTTGTATTGGATATATTAAAATCATTTGTGGTATAACCTTGCATCATAATAGCCACTCTATCGTTGGGTGTGTTGTGTCCATAGCTGATCTTTATTTTCCTGTAGTACGGTTATGTACGTTGTAAGTATCATGATATTTTATTTTATATTTACCAGCATAGCATGTAGATCATTGATATGTTAATCCCTCTAGCTTCTTAACCTTGTTAATCATCCTCAATCCATTTCTCTTATTTGCATACATTTTTTCATTATCTTCTTTGTTGACCTTCCATCTACCATATATCTTCTTTGTGAACTTCTACATCTCCATTGTCACTCAAGAACTAAGGAACTAAGAAACTTTTGTATTTAGTAAACTCTTTGAGAACTTACAATGTCATATTCCTCCGCTACTTGCAACAATTAGAGTGGATCAATTAATGATACGTGTCACTACGAAAACATTTATCGATAGCTCTTGAAATAAAAAAACCACTCAATCCTACATACCCCTTTAATAACAATAATAACATTGGATGGTCACATTTTCATTGATGCCTTCATTTTTCCATTTAAGTTGTGTGCATCTTTTTCATTTTGGAAATTTGTTTAAAACCTAAAAAATTTATCCTACGACATAGAATGGGATCATTTATTTGTAATGTAAAGGATGTAATCGTAAGAATTTTGAACAAGTTTGAGAAATCACTCCCTTTTATTCAAAATGATTTAGGGTGTTTGCATTGTAGGAAGAAGGTGGCTTGACTATGGATGTCATCATCACTAGAGAGGAACTTGACCTGTCCCTCCCTTCAACTTATTTAGGTGTTAAGGGAAATGGATCATGAGGATATTGATAAGCTACTAGATTTTCTTACTTTTGTAAATGTTTTGTTACAGAATAAGAAATATAATGCAACACATATATTAAATGAGTTTTGTAATGGCATTAACATGTGGTTTCTCTCTCTGACAGCTCTAGTTGATAAATTTAGTTATAAATCCATGAACAAAGGCGACATCGCAGGCTGGGTTGACGAGGTCTAAAATCCGCCTTTTTGTTTTAGTCTGGAGATCTATATTCTGTCTCGAGGTTGGTACGGGTTCACCTTTTAGGTTTCAAAACACACTACAACAATTCTTGCAAAGACTTGGTTGAAGGACCATGGAATCCTGATGCTTAAAATATGGCATTCAGGGCTTTATCCATGCACGGAAAACATTCGACTTAGGCATATCTAGGTTTTATTGTCAAATTTCCCCTTATCGACGTGGAACAAAGATGCATTTGAAGTAGTGGGGAACTGTCTAGGTAAATTCCTGCATGTGGGAGATGAGGTGCTCAAAGGTATGGATAAGCATATGGGTTGCATGTTGGGGGAGATAGACATAACCAAAGGTTTCCTGGAGGAGATAGACATAACCAAAGGTTTCCTAAAGGATATTGAGATCGAATGGTGAGACATGAAGTTTCATCAAGTTTTTGACTATTGGGGGTTTTCCTTTCCAATGTACCAAGTTTAGAGAGGTAATACATTTATGGAAGGCCTGGAAATCAACCAGCTCAGGTTCGGTGAACGAGAAATCCAATTTTTATGGTGAATGGTCATTAGATAATTCCAGTGATACATATGGTGCAGATGGTTTCGATCCTTCTCAACCTCCTAGTTTTTCTTATCTCTGTGATGTGTGTATTTTGAACATTCTTTGTGATATGGGTATTTTATCGGTAAGCTTCAAGCTTTAGGCCCTGCTCTTGTTAATTCATTTACTCCAGATGAAATAGATTTTATTTCTAGCTGCTCCATGTCCGAAAAAAATCTTGGGGAAAATATGCTGACTGGGAGGGATATGAAGGGGGTTAATGTCACATGCCCCAATTTGCAAAAACAACTTTACATTATTTGAGGAACATTGTGTTAATTTTTATGCTAAGTTGTAATTGATGACCAGTGGGGTCAAGAATATTTAATGTAAATTCAGAATATTTTATTTATAAATAAATAAATGAGGAGACAACAGCTTAGGAGAGCTGTTAAAAGAGTGTTTACTGGTCAAATTGGTGGAGGAGACTGGGTGGAGAGCAAACTGACATGTAGCAGCATCCTCAAACCACTTCCAACTGTTGCAGGTGGTAACCTTCCTATATTTGTGGTCATGATTCCCTGAGAAAGTGGAATCAGAGCAGGTGGCTCAATTAATGAAAACTGACCCAGAAGACCTAGGCATCTCTATAAAATTTCCCATTGAAGAGAGCTGAGGCTGCTCATTCTAGAGAAGTGATCATTCAGGTTGAATGAATTTACTCAAGAGAAATTCAATGGAGGGGAATTTGGAAAGTGTTTGAGGGGATAAATACTGATATTGATCTAGTTGTAGCTTTTAAGCTGAAGATCATACTGCTGAGAGCAAATTGTTATTACTAAGGTAGTTGAACCAATCAGGTGACAGAGGTTTTTCTAGTTGCATTCTCCACCCAGTTCTTAGCCAAGAAGACCAAGAACAGGCTCGGGGGTCTTGAGGAAGCGTTGTTTGAGTGCTCTCCGGGATATTGGTAGGGAGGAACGGCCTCCTCAAGCTGTTGTCGTCTTGTCCTCAACAAGTTCTATTTTATTTTACTGTCTTAGTTAAATAAATCTTAGTTTATCTACTACATGAATGTTAAAAGTTCAGAGTTTTGTGAAATATTAGATCCAGTATTTTTTTTAGATTATTTATAGAAATGAAAATGGTTTGGGAAATAGTGAAACAGATAGAAATTAAATTTCTAAGCTGTGTTTTTCCACACCTGAAAACCAAGTCGTACTCTAGCACAGTTAGATTGTTTTAAAATAAATGAAATAATTCTTTATGAGAATGAAATTAGTAGATATGATTCTTGTATATGTAGGTAAACAGAATAGATTTTATTTCAATGTTTAAAGAATGCAATGAAAAAGCAGTGTTATGGTCTCTTATACTTATTGTTTTACTTAGACTAACTAAATGGAAATGCAGGTAAAAGAAATAGTAAAAATACACTAGTACCACAGTATTAGTATATTGATAGGAAATAAAAGTCTTATAGGAGATAATAACCGATATTTGAGAAAGTATATAAACAAGTTAATAACCAAACAATATTTAAATATTAACTTAATCTTAATTGTTAACTTAATAAAACCAGATTAGGGTTTCGTATATAAACCCTTCATTTTTGTAAAATAAACAAAGTTCTAGAGTTAACATTGTTTTCTTTACAGAGCTCAAAATAATATAACTTACAGAGTAGTAAATCAAATAAATGTATATGTAAATAATAAATAAAATAACTAAGAATTAAATATATANTCCTGTGTGAAATACAACCAGTTACATTGCTAACTGTGAAATAAAAATAAAAATAAAACTATGAGTTATGCAATTAGACCTACCACAATCTTATTTTCTTAAAATAAAATATATTTATAAATCTTTTAATAGTAAGTTAAATACATTATTGATAGGTTAACGAAACAACAATCCACATGTAAAGGTAAAACTGGAGCAAACGAGACAGAACTCATATAAAACTTAAAACTTAACAGAATTCTTATTTTCTTAACCCAATTGTATTACATTATCAAGCCACAAGGCTAAATTGTTTAACCAAAAACCAAATACATATCACGGCTCAAGAGCCTGTGCTACCCAGCGAAAACCGCAAGGGTTTTTACTTAAAAATTGGAGTAATATCAAACTAAACATTTTAACCAACAAAGAAACCAAAGCCAGGCTTCCAAGCACTGTAAACTTCCTTCCAACAACCCTTATCGTAAGTAGGGAAAACCCACATCGAAACCAGGGCTTACCAGTTGGAGGTCGCAAAGTTCGCCGGAGCTTGAGGTTGTATTTCTTTTCCCACTGAAGGTTTGGAGCCGTCATAGGTTCCTGCAAAGAGCACAGTTTTGAGCATTAGTTTAGGACTCAGTTCCTACGAATAAACCCTAGATTAAATATTAATTTTGACAAAAGAAAATTTTCAACAAAGAATTAAATGTTACCTATGAGCCAGAAGAGAGCCGAGCCGTGAAGAAGTTGTCACCAACATAAGAGAATTACACAAAGAAGAAATTAAACCCTTATGTCGACCCTGTGATGGAGGCAATAAGAAAAAAACTCAAAACTCCACAAAGTTATGGCGAGCAACAAGTAATGACTGAGCTAAAAACCATGTACAGGCCTCGAGCCAAGTGATTAAACAAAGACCACTCGCACAGTAATGTTACTTTCCAGAGATATCGAGACTACAAGACTTGGTATCGAGACCAGTCAACATCAAATACAAGCTATGAAGTAAGCAAAGAGAAGGAACAGCCTCTCATGGCCGCATGGAACTACACAGTGCAGCCTGTAGGCCAACGAAACCCTCGAAGCCAAATGCCAAAGGAATAGGGTTTTCACTCCTTTTAAGTCGCCAATGCATGGAGAAGATTAGACCACGTGCCCTCCCAAATTATTTAACCATGTGAGGGTCATGTCTATAGTCAACCCTGCGTTATCAAATATAAACGTACCATTGCCCATAATTAAAAACTATGCAATCGATTTTTGTATAAAGACATATTATCATTTGCAAATCGACCGGATTAAGGCCTGCTATGATTGTTAATAATGAATCTATGTCATCAACTCTAGAATAAAGGTCTATAAACCTTGTCAATAATACAATCACGAAGTTCGACCATAGTATAAATGTTTACTAATGTTGGTTCTCATGTCTACTTTGCCAATGACCTTTTGGATGGTTCATATTTTGTTTACAAAGACAATTATATTACTATTTGTGCTTGCTTGGATTTAGCATAATATAGGAACACCATTTATAATGTTTCTACTTTTATGTTGACTTTATGATAGAAGTTTTAGGTAGTAAATTTACCATAGTAGTTATTATAAACTACAACTCAATATAGTGTGGTAACATTACAAATACTAATCTTACTATTGTGTAAACCATGCATTAGATTTAGTAAACTATAAGAATAAAACTGATAATGTGTTTTACCTTTAGTTTCGACTTTATGGAAGTGGTGGTTAGGTAGTATTCTACCTTGAGATAATTTATCTAGTTACATAAGGTCAACCATACTTTGGAGCTAATAATCTTGTTTTTATAAAGAACCAAACTTATAATATATCATGGAAATTACCAGGAAGTAAAACTACTTATGGATACAAGTAAAAATTATTTGGTACATTATAAAAATGATGTGGTATTGTGTTTTTACAATAATACTTGTAGCATGGCGATAACTTAGGAATCGAAGTTTATAACTTGATATCTAGTAGTGCAAAAAGATAAGCATAATTGCATACAATCAACAGGTTGATAATCTTCATGACTAGTAAAGAAGAGTTGAAGTAGAGATATGTAATCTATTGGTGAACTTTACCTTTGAAAATCATAGGAGTATATTCATGCATAAAAAGCAGTACATTTGAGCATTAAACATAACAATAGTAGTATGATCATGTTACAATAAAAGTAATTGTATGTCAAGAGCTTGAGCTCTAAGCTCAAGGGAAGAATCTAATTTGTTTAACTAAGCATGTTAAGGATAAAAATCTTCATGGCTAAACTATGAATACTGTCTTAGAACCAAAACTATGAAAGAAAATTACTTTACCTCATCAAAGCCTTGCTTTTAAATAATCCAATTATTTACTAACATCTTAACATGCTACATAAATACTTCTTGCTATCATACAAAATAAACTCCTACTTGATCGTTCGTTACCTGCTGAACTTGTAAAAACCAGCAGTCCATCTGAGTTAGCAGAATGCTAAGTAAGCCTCAAATTTCAAAGATGGTTTCTCACCTACTTGCCAAAAGTAAATTATTAGTACAGCTAGAAACAATCTAAATACAAGTCATCCTCATATAACTTATAAAAATTAAAGTTGTATTAGTTATTTGTATTTTGAAACTAATTAATACAAATTGTTAAACTATTTCATTTTCCACTAACCGCTAGCAGTTACTAAACTGCGTATTTAGACATTTTCTATTACTTTAAAATTTTTAAATTTTTATGAAATTTTGGGGTTATGACAGTTAATGTAGGTGTTGTTTCTAGTGGTTCTAGAGATGAGATGGCTTCCCAAGATGAGCACCACCAAACCTCCAAAATGGGATTGGGGTTGAACATAAATGACTTGGGGTTTGGTGGGGTTTCCTGTGGGGTATATAAAGGGATCCTGAAGATTTAAACATTACGAGGGTTTCTCAGGTGGACATTATTGGAAAGGATTTGATAAATATGGCATAGCCAGAGATGAATAATACCTTCTTGGTACCGACTAACACTACCACTTAAAGTGATGTGGTAAAAAGAATTCCAATTCCATACAATATAGGGATTATACCTAAGGATTATTTGAAGGCCCTACTAGATGAATCCTTTAAGGAATACAAGACTAGAAACACCTCTGTAATGGGGGGGAATCATAGGAGAGATGTCATGATCGGAAGCTTTGGTATTGAATTATCCCTGCTGAAGAATTGCAGTGCTAGAAAAGATTTAGCTAGGTATGTTCAAGGGTCTCGAGAGGATAAGGCAACTCCAAAATATTTCTATTCTACTGATCTTAGGGATATTAGAGTTAACATAGCCCTTACCAGGGAAAAAAATGAACATTGTCTCATTAAATATTAGAGTATGGGAGTACTCCAAGAAATTGTCCCTTAAAAGACTTTTTTCTATAGAAAAAATTGAACTCATTTTTGTTCAAGAGACTATGGTCTCCAGTGATAAAGCCAAGCATTTATTTGCTCCATTGCTCCCAATATGGGAGATGACTGCAATCAATTCAGCGAGTTTATCAGGGGGGATTCTTTCGGCATGGAATCCTAGAAAGGGAAGATTTTATTCTTATCCTACTTTGGTTTGAATTGCAACTGAATTTGGCCAATTATTATGCTCCTTATTTAGATAGGGAAATTTTCTGGGAGAAATTTAAAATATATGCCATTATGAATCTTCCATCTCTCACTATTGGAGACGACCTGAATCTAACTTTTGGTGCCTTGGATATTTTGGGGGATGTGGCATTTCTTGACCCAAAGGGTGATTTTTTCCATGAATTGTTCTCTTCTGGAAGATTAGTAGATATATCCTAGTCTCCTTTGATGCCAACTTGGAAAAATAAGAGAGCAAGATTAGAAGCGGTGGCAAAATACTGGATCGCTTTTTTATTTCCGCGACTATGGTAGAGACCATGGGAAGGTATAGAACCTGGGTAGAAAAGGTTCCTTTGTCTGGCCATTTTCCCATATTCGTGCAGCTTGATCCATCGTGAGAAAATGTTTTTTATCCCTTTAAATTCAACCATTCATGGATTCAAGAGAAACGGTTTTGAGATATGGTGCGAAAAGAATGGGCACAAATGGACTTCTCGAAACACCCTTTAGATATGAAAAGGTTGGCTCTTAAACTTTGGGCATTAAAGGACACAATGATTAGGTCGAAGAAAGAACACAAATGGACACTTCATAAGGACCTGATGGAAACATAAGATGAACTTAAATATTATCATGCTACATATAAGTGTGGTTCTTTCCCTGCCCATGTACAATCCAGAATGTAGGAATTAGAGAAGAAACAATCTCACTGCCTTCAGTTGGAAGAGGAAATTTGGAGACTAAATTTGGCTTTCCAATGGGGGCCAGAACACAAACTTATTCCATCATTTTGCAAACAACAAAAGGGATTATAATTTTATATGAGAGATTAAGGGATCTAATGGAAATATGGTGCATGATCCTCAAGATATTGAGGTTGAGGTAGTGAGACATTGTCACCAACTCTTCTGTGATCAGGGACAAACATCAATAGTGGATCAAATGAACATTGTGCAACATCTTCATATATTCTTTAGACCTTAGGAAGGATATTTTGCTGCTCAAGAGGTCACTATTGAGGAGGTTGAATAAGTTTTAAAAGTATTCATAAATTAGAAGAGCCTCAAACCAGATGGACGGACGATAGATATATTTTTAGAATTTTTTGACATTATGGGGCAGGACATTTTGAGGGTTGTGGAGGAATCGAGATCAACGGGAAATTTTAGGACAATCTAAACTCCACATATACTACAATGATCCCCAAAATCCAAAACCGACCTCTTTTTGTGACTTCGGACCCATATCTCTATGTAATTTGATATATACATTTATTGCTAAAATTATTGCCAGAAGGATCAAGCCAGTTTTATCAAGATGTATATCCAGAGAGAAATTTGGTTTTCTGGACAACATACAAGTTCATGACACAGTGGTTGTGGATGAATATGTTTTTCACAACATTAAAAAAAGAGGGATGCATTCTATGGTTGTAAAATTGGATCTTGTCAAAGCATATGGCATTTTAAAGAAATGTAACTGTGGAAGATTTTTTATTTTGTATTATTATTATTATTATTATTACCCCTTTCGAAGATGTCGTTCCTCCGATTAGGGATTCTATTTTTTTATTTGTTCTTGTAAATTCTTGAGGTAAAACCTTTGTTGTAAGTCGATTCAATAGTACCCATAAAACTATTATTAAATTGTATTTTTGAGTCTCCCAACACAAGTCTCCCTGGTAGCAAGGAGAAGTTGGCCCTGTTGGGTTATTAGGCCTCTGAGTTGATTATTTTAAATAGGATATGTGCCTCCCTCATTTGGACATGATGAGAACTCAAGCAAGTTCTCTATAGAGAGGAGAAACAATCCATCTGAGGAGGAGGAAGTTGTATAGTCTTATTTCTTGGGTCTTACATTGTACTTGGTTGAAGTCTATATCGAGGAATTTTTGTTGGGTTTTCTTCCCTATGAGGGTTTCCAAGGATAAATCTGTGTGTTCTCTTTTGTTGTTCTTGTTATTTTTCCAGTGATCCTTTTGTTTTGGCATAAGAACTTTTAAAATATTAACATGGATTCAGAGCCAACCTAAAATAAGACATCGTGCATAATCTTTTTTCGCAAATCAACAAGCTAGGGACCACTATTACAGAAACCTCCCTCCACAGATCAATTAGAAAATAAAGAACATTTAAATTTCTCTATGAGGGTGCATCTTTTTGTCGAAGCAGTTTTCAATTCTGTGGATTTTCATTTTTTAACCTACCACTACTGCTGGGAGAAACTAGGGCACCAGATTTTTCAACATTCCATCCACAAATTCCAGAAAAGAAAGATATGGTCTAGCTCACCTTGGGGAGGCACATATTTTCCTCCAATCAGTTTTGCAAGTCACCATAGTTGGAAAATGAGGGTTTTCCACTCAAACCCTAGGTCATCCTAAAGCATATTCCAGAAGCAGTCCTTAAATTGGTAATTTATATCTCCTATACTTTCATTTGAGGTTCTCATTCATTAGAAATGAAAAAAAACACCAATATTGATGAAAAGCTTGAGGTAGTAGAGAATTTCAGAGGATGGAAGTATAGAGTCATGCTCATCCTTGAAGAACATGACCTAGAAGGCTACATCAAATATCAAGTCAAAGAACCAGAGGGATACGAGGAAAAGGCCAAGCAAAATAAGGATATGATCAAAGCTAAGAGGATCATAAACAATTCTATTAAGGGTAATTTGATTCCCCAAGAATATTCGAAGAATACTCCAAAGGAAACGTTCGATGTACTAACAAGTCTATTTGAAGGGAAGAACATCAATAGAAGAATGACCTTGAGAAACCGACTCAAGGATGTGAAGATACAAAAGGCATAAACTATGTAATCATACTTCTCAAGAGTACCTCAAATCAAAGAACAATTAGAATCCATTGGTGACATGGTGGAAGAAGCAGAAGTTGTGATGATCACGTTAAATGGTCTTCCAATGGAATGAGATTCCTTCATTAGAGGAATATATGCTAGAAGAAATCTAACCAAGTTCAGCGAACTATGGGAAGAATGTGTACAAGAAGAAGGAAGGATAACAAATAGAGAAGAGAAGCTAAATGATAACGAATATCAAGCTCTATATGCTCATGAAAATAATGGAAGAAATGAAAGGAATAATCGAGGATCACCTCCCAGTAGACCATGAGACTTTAAAAGAGGTAAGAGACCTAAAAATGATTACTCTTCCATTGAATGTTATGCATGTCATAAGATGGGAAACATTGCTAGAAATTGTCCTCGTAAGAAAGATCAGTTCAAGAAGAAGAACCGAAAGTACCATTCCCATGCAACTAAAGAAAATGAATAAGATGAAGAGAGGGCTAGAGAAAATGAAGACTCTAGTGAAGAGTATGTCCTAATTTCACCTCTCACAGGATCAGTCTCTCATGGAAGTGACACTTGGATTATAGATAGAGGTGCTTCCAAACATATGATAGGTCACGAATTCTCTCTTGTGTCTTACCCAAAAATACTATTCACACAAGGTACAACATGGAGATGATTATCAATACCCCATAAAAGGAATGGGAGAAGCCTCTTACATACTAAAATATAAAAAGTCCATGAATATGAAAGAAGTCTTATATGTTATAGGATTGAAGAAGAATATTCTTTCTATTTCATCTCTAGATAAAAAATGTTTTATAGTTTCCTTTGTAGATGATGAAGTTCTAATGTGGCCGAAAGGAAAGACAGTATATGATGCTACTGTAATTGGTGTTGAAGAAGGAGGACTCTACAAATTGAAGGGGCACATAGATTCAACTCTTCCAACCATTACAATCAATCCATGTGAACTTTGGCATAGAATACTTGCTCATGTGAAATACAAAGAATTTCAAATTGTGAGCAAGGTAGTGACATGTCTACCAGATATCCAGATCAATCATGAAGGAGCATGCAAAGGAAATGCTCAAGGAAAGAACACCAAGAACCCATTCCAAATAAGTAACAACAAAGAAAATTGGATCTTCAATATTGTCCACTCAGATGTGTGCGGACCAATGTCAGCTACTTCCTTAAGTGGGTATGTTTATTATGTCTATTTTATTGATGACTACTCTCGTAAGACTTGGATACATTTTTTGAAAGGAAAATATGAAGTAATTGAAAAGTTCAAGCAATTCAAGGCTCTTGTGCAGAATCTATCCAAAAATAAGATCAAGACCTTGAGATCAGATAATGGAGGATAATTCACTTCAAATGAATTCAAGGACTTTTGTAAGGAATATGGGATTAAGAGGGAGCTTACCACACCCTATAATCCTCAATGGATTGGAGTGGTAGAAATAAATAATACATATATCATGGAAGCAGTCAATCAATGATTCGTTATCAAGATCTACCTATGCACTTATGGATCGAAGCAGTAAGGACAACAGTTTATGTATAAAACAAAATATCCCGCAGTGCTCTTGGGAACAAAACTCCAGAAGAGATGTTCACCAGTGAAAATCCCGAAGTCAGTCACTTGAAGATATTTGGTTTTCCTATGTACTTACATATTTCCAAGGAAAAAATATCAAAATTGGACCCTTCAGGAAAGAAGGTAATATTTGTTGGATACAATGACCAGTTAAAAGCCTATATAATCTACATTTCAGGTTTTCGCCTGATTGAGATCAACAGAGATGTCACATTTGATGAAGATGCGTCTTTCACCAAATCTAGAAATAAATATGCAGATGAATATCATGAAGCTCCTAGAACTACAAAAACTACTAGACCACCAGTTATAGGTATCGAAGAAGAACTTATACCAGAATATCATGACATGGCAGAATCCAAAGGACCCATGGAGACACCCCATGAGATGATTTCAATAAAATAAGACCAACTTGGGCTCATGATATAATCTGAGAAGCAGAAAGATATGGTGCACCAGAAGGAAGCAAGAGATCAAGAGTCTACTCCAACTATGTGGCATTAATGTGCAACCTTGTTGATGAAGAACCTTTTTTAATAAGCCTCAAAAAAGAAGGAATGTAGGGATGCCATGATCGAAGAATACCAATATATAATAAACAATGATGTTTGGGATGTGGTGCAAAGACCGAAGGACAAGTGAGTAGTTTCTTCAAAATGAATTTTCAAGACAAAGCATTCAGCATATGGCAGTATTGAAAATTTCAAAGCAATATTTGTCACACAAGGATTTTCACAAAAGGAGGGAATTGATTATGAAGAAAACTTTGCACCAGTAGCAAGATATACTTCAATCAAAACTATCATTTCCTTGGAATCCAAGATGAAATGGAAGTTATACTAAATGTACGTAAAAATAGCCTTCCTAAATGGTGTCATAGAAGAAGAATCATATATTGAATAACCACCAATTTTTGAGACACACAACAAAAAGACACATGTATGCAGACTGAAGAAAGCTCTATATGGTTTGAATCAAGCACCCAGAGCATGGTATGTAAGAATTGATGGATTCCTTATGAGCTTGGGATTTACCAAAAGTAAAGTTGATTCCAACCTTTACTATAAGGTTGTAGATGATGGGATCGTGATCTTAATATTGTATGTATATGATCTATTTTTGACAGGAGAGGAGCGGCTCATCAGTGAATGTAAGAAGAATATTGCATTAGAATTTGAGATGAAATACCTTGGCACGATGCATTACTTCCTAGGTCTTGAAGTATGGTAGTTCCTAGATGATATTTTCCTAAATAAGGGAATATATAGAATTGAGATCCTAAAGAAATTTGGGATGTTGGATTGCAAGGAAATTAACACTCCAATGGTGACAAACTTGAAGCTCCTGAATGATGACTTTTCAGAAAGAGTAGATGTCACCTTATACATACATATTATTTGTTCACTAATGTATTTGGAGAATACAAGGAAAAATGTATGTTCTGTTGTGAACACCTTGAGCCAGTAAATGGTGGAGCCCCATCATGTTCCTCTAGTTGTAGAAAAACATGTGATGAGGTACCTAAAGCATACATTGGATTGTGGCCTCAAATATGTAGCTGACAGTGAATCCAGATTATATTGTTATGTTGATTTAGATTGGGTTGGAAGTGTTGAAGACAAAAAAATCACTTTAGGATGTTGTTTCAATTTGGGATCGGGTGTGATATCATGCATTAGCAGAAAGCAGGCCAGTGTTTCCCTCAGTACAACCAAGGATGAGTACATTGTAGCATGTTTAACCTACAGTGAGGTAGTATGGCATCGCAAGTTATTGGAAGGATTGTTTTATGCCAAGATGGATGCAACTAATATTTATTATGAAAACCAAAGTTGCATCAAGCTAACATAGAACCAGATGTTTCATGATATGTCAAATCCCATAGAGGTATAGTATCACTACATCTGGGATATGGTGTAGATAAGAGTTGTGAAGCTCCAATATGTTCCTACAGAGGAACAAGTTGTTGATGTCTTAACTAAGCCTATATCTCGTTTAAAGTTTGAGTACTTTTGAGACAAGTTTGGTGTATTCTGAAAGGACCTCCTTGGAAAAATGGAGTGATGATGAGATGGAAGTGGTATGCTAGTGCAGAGAAGTCCATTCGAGTTTATTAGTATGCCTACATATATTGGTGAGGTTTGGAATTCATTTGCGGATGAGTGTATCCTTGCATTCACATGCTGAGGATGGTCCTTTGGACAAGAATATTATCTTGTTGAGAGTGTTCCTAGAACTCATGGGATGAGGATGATCCTACAGATGATAGTACTCTCATATGGAGAGTAGTCCTACATTCATTTATGGATGATTGTATCTTAGCATTCACATGGTGCAGATGGTCCTACAGACAAAAACCACTCTCATGTTGAGAGTGTTCCTAACACTCAAAGGATGAGGATGGTCCTGTGGATGATAGTACTCTCATATGGAAATTGGTCCTGCATTCATTTGCAGACAAGTGTATCCTAGCATTCACATGTTGAGGATGGTCCTGCGGACGATAGTACTCTCATGTGGAGAGTGGTCCTGCATTATTTTGTGAACGAGATACTGCATTCATTTGAGGACGACAGTATCCTAGTTGAGGATGGTCCTACGGACGATAGTAATCTCAAGTGGAGAGTCGTCCTTCATTTATTTTTGGGCGATATCCTACATTCATTTGCGGATGACAATATCCTAGTTGAGGATGGTGCTGCAAACAATAGTACTATCATGTGGAGAGTGTTCTTGCGTTCATTTGTGGATGAGATCCTACATTCATTTGTAGACAATGGTATCCTAGTTGAGGATGGTCCTGCGGATGCTAGTACTCTCATGTGGAGAGTGGTCTTGCATTCATTTGCAGATTAGATGATGCATTGATTTACAAATGAAAATATCCTAATTGAGGATGGTCCTATGGATGATAGTACTCTCATGTGGAGAGTGGTCCTACATTGATGCACGGATGAGATCCTACATTCATTTGTGGATGACCATATCCTATTTGAAGATGGTCCTTTGGACAAGAACACTCTCTTATTGAGAGTAGTACTAGAACTTATAGGTTGAGGATGGTCATGCAGATGATAGTACTCTCTTGATGAGAGTGGTACTGCATTCATTTGCAGATGCGATCCTTCATTCAGTTGCAGATGGTGACGTTCCAACAATTTTTATGTTGTGGGTGATTCAGTTCAGTATTTGTATACCGATGATATTGCAGGTGATGCTCGAGATGATGCCAAAGATGATTCCAGAGATGATGATAATACTCGAGATGATAATATATGTGTTGATGATGTTCCACGAATGATGATGATGATATAGTTGTTCAAGACTTCCTATGACATATAGACTCACTAGTCAGTTGTACATATGTATTGTTATTGTAGAATACCTTGCTTGTTAAGAGGGATTGTAAAAGAAATGTAACTGCTGAAGATATTATATTTTGTATTATTATTACTATTATTACCCCTTCTGAAGATGATGTTCCTATGATTAGGGAAGTTATTGTTGTATTTGGTCATGTAAAGTCTTGAGGTAAAACCTCCATTTTAATTCGGGTCAGTAGTACCCACAAAAGTGTTATTAAAATGTATTTTTGAGTCTCCCAAGGAAAGTAGGCCCTAGCATCAAGGAGAAGTCAGCCATGTTGGGTTATTAGGTCTCTCAGCTTATTAGTATAAATAGTAGAGGTGCCTCCCTCATTTCGACATGATGAGAACTCAAGAAAGTTAGTTATAGAGAGGAGAAACAATTAATCTAAGGAGGAGGAAGTTATCTAGTCTTATTTCTTGGCTCTTACATTTTACTTGGCTTAAGTCTATATCAAGGAATTTTTTATGGGTTTTCTTCTCCATGAGGGTTATCCATGTTAAATCTTTTTGTTCTCTTTTGTTGTGCTTGTTATTCTTTCAGTGATCCTTTTGTTTTGGCATAACAACTTTTAAAACCTTAACATGATTTCGTGGACTAGGAATTTGTTAGAATGATACTTCTACATATTGTTTTAGATCTGGTGACCACAAAGTGAATAGTGGCATGTGTGGAATCAGTAAATTATGCAGTCCTAATTAATGGCTCACCAACTCAATTTTTAAGAGGTACTATAGGTGTGCAACGAGGGTGCCCATTATATTCTCCCCTCCTCTTTTTACTAGTCATTGAATGCTTGAGTAGGTTTATTGAAAGCAATAGGGATGGAGGGGGAGATAAAGGGTATAATGATCTACTCTTATAAAAATTACACATCTACTTTTCATAGATGATGTCATGATTTTTGTAAATGATAACCTGGGTGAGTGGATACAATATAAGAAATTATTGGGTATCCTTTGCATTGCAACATGTATGATTATTAGTGATCATAAATCCTCCATAATATATCATGGGTTGAGTGAGGTTGAAGTTTCACAATATTTTTTTTTCTTTTTATACAACTTCTCCCCAATCGAGGATGGTACCAAATATTTGAGATTCAGGTTAAAACCAAACAGTTACCAAATAAAATATTGATATTGGTTATTGAATATATTTAATGCTAGGATTAGCTATTGGAGCCTTAGATGTCTTACAAAAGGTGGTGGGTTAGTTTTGATAAACTCGGTATTAACAAATATTATGGTTTACTATATCTCATTATGAAAAATTCCTAAGGCCATACTACATGCAATCAATAGCAAAATCTTCAATTTTCTTTGGGATGGATATCGAGAGCACACTAAATATCATCTAATATGTTGGGAAAGAGTGGTCAGACCATAAGAGCTTGAGGATTGGGAATCCAAGAACATTTATCATTTTGCAAGATCTCTAGCAGTAAAAATCCTTTGGAGAGCTCTATTTATTGATAGCTTATGGAATCGTGTGATCATGGCTATATACTTCAAAAAATATTCTATATAATAGTGGATCGTGTGTCATCCAAAACATACTAAAGTTGTATCATATATGTGGTGTTGCCTCATTTATGATTTTGATATTATGGGAAAGTGACTTGCTTGGATTTTAGGGAAGGGGGACCATATCAAAGAGGACATTGATCCAATAGTGGGGGAATTATTGATTACAATATTTTGAATGTGATTATCGATTCTCTCCACATTTTTGGTATCCATATTCTATATTAGTCAATCAAAGGTGGAAATACAGGTCATATTATCATTGAATGAATAAAAAATGAACATATAGGCTTGTCGAGTGATAGCAGTATTGAATGGGAATTATATTTCACAAGGGGTCTGAAAAGGTTTGGTATTCGATTATCCAATCAAGAAGATTTGTTGGTTTGGACATGAATAGAGATTTCAGGAACATCACTACAAAATATGCATATACATCTCTATGGTCAGATTTCATATGTGAACCTCAATTGTGGCACACAACTATATGGAAAACTCAAGTTCCATTGAAGTGCATGATATTTTTTTTGTTAGCAATAAATAATCTCATTCTAACATGGGATAATATTTTGAAGAGGGGTTTCATCGATCCAGGTATATGTGCTTTATGTAGGATGGAATATGAAAATTCAAAGCACATGTTTACTGTGTGTTCTTATGATTAAGAGGTGTGGGGAAACACTCTAAGAGATGGTAGGTTTGATGGGGTTCGGTGTGGAGACTCCTTGATTAATTGTTTGGAGGAGTGGAGGTAGAGGAGCAAGAACAATTCATATCTCCTTGTCATTTCTTGTTGGGAGATTTGGATGTCCAGGAATAGTAACATACTTGAGGATCGTCTCATTCATGCTAATATGATAAGCAAGGGATCATCTCCTCCATTGGGGTGGATACAAACCCTCCACTCTTTAAAATCAGATAAAAAATTCCTCCTTACATCACACCAAACTGTTTTAGAGGATTTTTTATGGGGAAACTCAAAGGGAAGATACATGTGGAGAATTTAGTGCCCTTGTCTAGTTGGATGATCAAGTTTATAACAAATCGATGATGGATTGTGGTGCTAGCACGAATACTAAATCTGAGCTTATGTCCCTTTGTGTTTTACTTTTTTTTCCACTAGTTCTAGATGTATCAATCTTCAGAAAGTGATGGGATACTCCAAAACCATAATTGGATGGGCAAGGGGAGAAAACAACTTGGTTGCTATTCAACTCACTTATTGGAAAGAAAAAGTTTGTCAAATTATCAAGAGGTACCTGGGATTATATACGATCATGTTTTCAGAGTCTACAATCAAATATCTAATACTCTATCCAAAGCACTATAAGCCTATAAGAAGGGATAATTTTTATCATCTATATTAGGGTACAAGTTTGGTTGATCATGGACAACTATCGGTCTATTAAATCAGCTTTCGCATATCAACGCTTCATATAGGGCCACCCTATAGGCTTATTTTTCCTTGAGGTTTTTTAGCATACCATCCTACAGGATTTTTTTTCAGGATACATGATCCTTTTTGCAGGTTTCTCTTGAGGATATTTTCTGGCTCTTGGAGGAAAACGAGATTTCAATCATACATGTTGAACTCTAGTTTCCACCGGCGGAAATATGAGGATGCTTATCTTATATTTACTAGTTCATGTTTTGTTATTTAGGTCATCTTTGATTGCTTAGTTGAATACTTGTGATGATATTTGGGGTTAAAATCTATCTTGGACTTATGTTGTCATATCATTTAGTGATTGATATCATAAACTATGATCCATTTGGGTATACTTGGACAATATTTGCAATTTTATGACCATCTTGTTTTGATGTATAAACTATTAATGTGCACAACATATATTTAATATAAACATAGTTTTTCAGTTATGAAAAAAAACATTAAAAATAATAAATTATGCAAGATATAATAACAGAGTAGTTTTAGTATAAATATATAGAGGCAATAGGCTTTTAAATGTTACAAGATAAATACAAAGGATTTGAAAATATATGTATGTTGGAGTATAAATTGCATGGTTTCAGTATAAATATATGGAGGCAATTGGCTTCCAAATATATATATATATATATTTTGCAATATCTCAACCCAAGTACTTTACTTGTATTTTTGCTTAAAATTAGATATGAAGAGAGATGTTGTTATGGTTCATGATGGATTTATGTAAGGTTTATGAAACTATACATTTTTTGCATGCCATACAAGATAAAAATGTACATGCACTTCATGGATGATATCAACTTAGTTATTTGTAATGTATCAAGTGGAGCTATTGGAGTAATTATGAAAAACTTATGGAATAACTAACTAACCTACAATAAGTACGTCACCATAGCCTTTTTAATTGTTTTTTTTTATAGAACATGGACAATGTTATATGGAGTGTTGAAAAGAAATTATAAGATAACAAAAAATAGAAAATTTTTATTTTTGAGCATGTGGAAACGTTGTGGTCCCTTTGAGTATCTCATGTTAAAGGAACTCATTCAATCAGTATGGTTGCTCTTGTATATGATTTAGATTTCGTCTCATTTCGAAAGGTCAACTTAATTATGAATAGATAGGGAATAAGATGCATATTTGAACCATAGAAGTCCTTTTTCCCTAAATTCCCATAGTTTAAAATTGTAGGCCTTAAAGGTGGTGCATTAGTTCCAAATACAAAGATAAGAATCTTTATGGAAAGTTTCACATCATTCTCGTAGCCAAGCATTCATCATTCATGTCCATACATGATATGTTAATATGAGTGTTGGGGGAATATTGGTATAGTGAGGACTTCTCACTCCCCTATCCCTTCTAGTGGATTAAAATATTAGTGATGGACAACTAGAAAATAGGAGTTTTACTCTATTAACCAAAGAAAGCAAGAAAAATCTAAAATAGGATTTTAGAGACTCTTTACCTTTTTAAGATTTAAAATACTAAAGTTGGTCTCAATGGACGTTAATAAATATCATCAGAAGAAGAAAAAGAACTTGTAATGTGTTCTTGATGAAGAGTCTTCCAATCTTGAATAAGTTCAACAAGAAAAAGGAATAGTGTTATAGCTCAAAATTACACATCTCTGCCTGTGACCACTTTCCTATGATTTCGTTGCATGTCGACACTTCCATGATGACACCTCATGAAAAGTCACTGAAAAAACACATAAATTGGAGGACCCATATCTTGAGTTCTGTAACTCTGTTTGACCTCATCTCTATGTCGTTGGAAAGATATTTCTGTTAGCTAAAACTTTCTAGAAGACACCAAAGTCTAAAAATTCTTAGAAATACCCTAAATATGAGTTTTCTGTATGTACACAAGTTGCATTAGGGAAAACCCAGGTACGTACGCGACTTGCTCTCTATAATACCCGCGTATGTACGCGGGTTGCTATGTATACATGACTTTCTATATTGGCAACCCACGTGTATTTCTCGTGTACGCGATTGTTGTTTCTGCAACCCGCGTACGCCTCTTAAAAATGTCAAAAAACACGTCTTTTGAAATTCGGGTAGTTTGGGTAGTTATGCAACTGACTCCTTCAGTTGTAACTACTTTGTCTTCGCCCCTAACTCTTCCTTAACCATATAAATAGAGGTAGGGAGGTCTATGGGAGGAGACTTGAATGTTTGCATTGTTATGCTGGAGGATTTGGAGCTCTCTTTGCCCACACCTTTGCCCTAGAAGCATTCTCCTTGTGTTGCAGAGCTTGGAGGTTGAGTTCTTTGGAGAAGAGAAGCAGCAGAACCAGATCAAGGTTTTGCGAGGTGCCGAACTTGAAGAGAATGTATACTTGTACTTGTTTTCAAGATTAATAAAGATGTGATGTCCTTCTTCTTCCCAAATCATTGTTCAATGTGTGATTGAATCTTTGTTTATGATCATATTATGATGTTATTCAGATCATTAGTTAATGTTTATTTGATTATCATTGTTTTATATGTGGTCATAATGGTTTGAGGAATGTATAATTCATTTTGCAAGTCTCTTGGAGCAAGAGGAGCAAGAAGAGGATTGAAGGGCTGCTTGGATCAACCTTCGTTTGGATACAGTATGAACCATTCTAATCTCTGAAACTTGCTTATATATACTTGTAGAACCATTTGCATCCACCTTTCAACCCCAGTATGTTGATGGCCTCTTAAGCCCTAGCCATAAGATACTTTCCTTTACAACAAATAGGTCGATAGCTATAAGTAAAATGTGTGTAAACTAAATCAAATAAATACAAAAAAATACGGGGTGCTCCTCTTAAGGCTCTCTCTATCCCAAATTCATCCAATGGCCTTCAAGAACCATATCTCAAATCTTCTACAAGCAAATTGAGAAAGTAGAAGCAAATGTGCAAGTTGTACAACCATTTGACTTAGAATAAGCAATAGCCACACTTCCATAAATTTGGAAACCTTAATATCCATCCTTAATCAAATGTAAAGTATGCCCTCATATAGGATTACATTTCCTCCTAGTGTTTTTTCAGGAAGCATAGGCCCACACTCGAGAACATTCCTTGAATATCCATTCTTTAGGTGCACCATCACTTATCAAAGTACATTGTGTCAAGATGGCATCCACCTTGATCAAGTTTGCCTATATCAATTCAATCATATCAAAGTACAATATGTTACCACCTAGTTTGCATAGGATGTTCAGTAGATATAAGACATCATCCAGTCAGGGACCTTTTCAGTTCCTCATCCAAAATAGGAAGTCTTATGCCTAATTTTGTTTGCACTTCCTTTCCCATGATTAAAGGAAGTTGTTTGTAAGGTTTTGACATCCATTATTTGTGTAAAAGGGATAGACCAAGTGCGTCATTTGAATTTTGTTTACTTATGATTTTTTTTTCACCTAAATGAACTTAGATCCTAGTGATCAAAGTTTATCCAGGTTTTTTCACTCACACCTCCAAAGCAAAAGTATGTTATAATACATGTTTCTTGGGATGGTGTCTAATTCCTTAGAGTTTGATGTCAAAATTTGAATTATTTACCATGTTCCTAACAAAATATTAGATCTTTTATTTTCTATGGGGGGGGGGGTAAAAATGTTAGAAAAGTATGTAATAAGATGTTAAGGGGGTCAAATATTAAAAAAGAAATATTCCTATAAGATGACCGTTTCCCATGTTGAAGCTCCAATGGGCTCAAAAATGTGTAGCACCCCCTTACATCAAAATATATGATTGTATTTGTGGGATAAGCTAAGCCCCCTTGTAAATTACTCCTCAAAAAGGTGTAGCTCTCCCTCATTAAAGTGTTTTCCCTCATCCAAGGGTGCAAGGTAGTGCCATAACCTAACTAATGAGTCATCTTCAGATGTGGCATCATCTCTCTTTGTCAACATTGACATCTCCTCCAATAGGTTGAGCATTATCCTAGTATGAGATTCTCCTTCCACATGTGGCACATTCTCTCCTTGATTATCTTTGGGACTAGATCTATAGGTGGCGCATTCTTGGAGTATTGTAGCTAACTCCCTCATGTGGTGCATTCTCCACATTTTCCTTGGTATCTCCTCCAAGAGGTGGTGCATTATCCTCCATGCATGGACACAACAGTATTTGAACCCAAATTTCGACGTTAGAATCCGACGTCATCCGACATTTTGCATGGATGTGTCGGATAGCAATCAATCATCAGAATGTTGATAATAGAATATTTATAGAGCCGTCAAATATCCAACACGCGTGAGTCAGATTTTCGACCTTGGTAGTGTCGGGGAACCGACACTAACAGGGTCGGATGTTTGACGTCTGCGAAGGCAACACTGGCAGTTATCCGACACTGACGTGTCAGATATTCGACGGGGAACCGACACTACCAGGGTCGGATCATTGACGTCTGCGAAAGCAAAACCGGCAGTTATCCGACACTGACGCGTCGGATATCCGATGTGCGGCATAGATTTTTTTATAAAAAAATAATTAAAAATAAAATACATATAATATAAAATAATAATAAAATAGATATAATATATAATAATATATAATAAGAAATGAAAGGTTTTCGTTTTGGACAGTCAGTTCGATTTGGAGGTTTTTGTGAATTTGGGAGCAGGTCTGGTAGACATGGCAAACAACTCTGTTGACCCGTGGTAGCAAGAGCTCAACATCTTCTCCTCACCGGAAATTACCGGTATACTGTCCTCGGACACAGTGCAGAACACGCTGGAAAATTTGATAGCCAGAAGCGAGAGCAGGGTTCCGGTTTCTCCACCAGATGAAGAGAGCAGGGTTCTAGTTTCTCCACCAGATGAAGAGCTTCTAGGTGTGTTCGTAGCACAACCATTGAAACCAACCTTAGGAGGAGGCTCGTACTCATTATTCCACTCCAACCAACCTCTGAGCACAGCTGCAGCAACCCTTTTCATCGAAATTCCCTAGTCGGAACCACAAGGAACCCCAAACAGGGAAATCGATCCTTTAGTGTCACAGGGAGCACGCACAGGAGAAACCGCCGAATAATTGGACACAATCTCGAATGGGAACTCCACCCTGGAAGATGAAGGCACCCAAATCACCTCCAGGAAATGAAAGAATTAGTGTTTAAATCCCTCTAGAAGAGATTTTCATCTAATTTGTGGAGTCGGGTGCAGCATGGAAGAAGCACTGGAGATGGATGGATTAGCCCCAGTCGGGAAAATCAGAGGAAGAAACCCCACCCTGGGGAAAATGAAGGAATGGGCCAAGATAAATTGGATAGGGCGTCAAGGTGAAGGCCCGATTATTAATGCACCTGAAAAGGGATGGTTTGGCTTTCGGTTCAAATGCAGAGAGGATGCAGACCTCATACGCAATAGAGTCTAGACATATGGGAAAACCCCATTTTAGCTAAAGCAGTGGACCCCCTTGTTCGATGTGGAAACAGAGCAACTGGATACAATACCAGTTTGGGTTCGCTTGCCAGGACTACCATTGGAATTATGGAACCCGACCTCGCTTATTGAAATCGGGAAAGAGCTGGGGACTTTCATTGAAGTGGACCTCTCATTTCAGCAGACGAAAATAAAAAAGGTAGCCAAGATCCTAGTCTCTTTGAACATCAGAACCAGTCTTTTAGAAGCATTTAATTTTGTATGGCAAAACAAGAAAAAAAGACAATTGTTGGACTATGAAGGGCTCCTGTTTCGATGCCACAAATGTCGTGAAACAAGACATTTGGAAAGAAACTACCCAAACTTTGTTCCCTCAACAACTGGAAGAAGGAAGTGGGTTAGGAGAACAGAGGCCCCAAGCTCCAAAGAAAATGATCCAAACACAGCTTCAGACGAAAATTATCTCAGGTCAGAGGGCACATAACAACCATTGGATCAACTAGAAAGAGCAGGAGCAGTAGCAACAAAAGGGCCTCCTCAACAGACGGAACAGCATCCGATCGCGTCTCCCCCACCGAGTATGAACACTTCTTCCCTCAGCAATCATCTGAATGATTTATCTTTGAATGAGGAAAAATATTTGCCTACCCCTATCACAAACAGTCCCCCTCCCCCAAAAAATGGCACCTCCTCCCGCACATTCAAAAGTACCTCCAATTCAAACCAGGCAGCCTCCCCTTCCACCATAAAAAATGACTCGCCCACTCAGTCCTCCTCTATCTGTTTCCACCTTCATTCAAGGGACATTCCAATCTCTCAAAAACCAAAAATCCCTACAAAAGGACTAGGGGTAAATTCCAGGATCACATCCAAAGGGAAAGGGAGAGGAAGACCATCTCACCTCTCTACGGCCCAGAGCATGGTGCTCAGGGATCAGGCAAGTGGCAGACAAACAACCATTTTCGGGGCACTTAGAGTAGTGCAAACCCTAGAAGGGGTGCCCAAATGAAATTTGTCTCCCTAAATTGCAGGGGTCTGGCAAGCACCCAAAAAAATCTTGCCCTAAAAAGGATGATGAAGGTTCTATCACCAAAAGTCATCCTTCTACAAGAAACAATGGGTCCAGAGTTGGAAGTTGAAACTAGTTTAACATCACTTCTTCCACAATACTCTTTCATAGCGCAAAGTTCCATCGGCCACTCTGGAGGTCTAGCAATTGGATGGAGGTGCATTCGGTGCACAAACTCAGGAGGTGCATGCTTATATCTAAATCAAAGTCATTTTTTTCAAATTTCTTTGGGCCTGGGAACTGGAACCAACAACTATGCAGAACTCATGACATTGAAATTACTTCTTTGTTTTGCCAATGAAAGAAATCGCAGACCATTACAAGTATATGGTGACTCAATGGTGGTTATAAACTGGATGAATAAGATATAGAAATGTAGAACTGCTTCTCTAGATGCATTATTTGAAGAGACAACCCATTCTCTCTCATTCTTTGAATCAATCTCTTTCACTCATGTTTACAGGGAGTGAAATAAGGAGGTAGACATGCTCTCAAAGAAGGGTCTGACATTGCAATGGGGTAAATGGAAAATTTTGGAAACACAGGACTCCAAGGCCATGGAATATCCACACAGGCCTTTTATAAATCCATCCCTCTAAAAATTTTTGTAAATTTGAAATATATTTTTGAAAGCATAGCACAAAATCAGTCTTTTATGAATGGATGCTTTACTGAATTGTTTACTAGTGAGAAAGAAGGTCATAGGGCTTTAGGATTTCACATTGTGCACCTCTCCACATATTTGGATTTTTTTCTCTAGTTTTTCTTGAAAGATAAATGCTTTCCAAAATGGCTTCAAACCCATAATTCAATTTTCAACCACCCTTACCAAATTGCATCCCTAGCTACAAATATTTTTCCAAATCAATGTTGCAATTTTCATCTTGGGATATATCACTGATGGCCCAGATATACACATACTGGAAATATTAGGGAAAATGTCGGGGAAAATATTAGTAGGCATAAACTTGGACTTGAAAAACTCAGAAAATATCAGCAAGCATAATTTTGGAACTGAAAAACACAGATAATACCAAAAACATCAGGAACAATAGAAAACTTTAAAGCTCAATAAAGTTTTGGAAATATTGGGAGAAATTGGAGATATTTGCAACATTGTTCTAGATATTGATCTGATGCATCGGCGTGAAATATTTTTCATTGTAGACCTGTGTACATTCTTGGGTGTTAGGTTCAATCCCATTAATACCCACTCTCACAAATTAACAAAAACTTTCATTTAAACTCTACTTCTTGAACCAACTTAACTTAGAAACTACACTCCATGATTTCTTTGCTCCTATGTTTTGAGGTGGAATGTTGGATTCCCCAAAAATTTACTTTGAATAACCTTAAATAAAATTCCATTGCATTTTAGGTTATGGGATAACAGTGGTATCACATTGGGATAACACCTCTTGTGGGATGCATGAGAACCTCAAAATCCTCCAACAAATCCGTGCAACTGAAAAGTGTAACATTTTTCTTCCTCAATATCTTTTCTACTAAGTGACTTGTCTTCATTTTTCTATATTTTCATATGATACATACCGATGGATCTCAAGTGAGTTGACCCCTAAAATTTGAACGTGGGAACCTAAATTCATTCATATTATTTTTTTGTCATTACAAATTGACATTGAGAACTAGACATGACTTAGAGAAGTGATGGACTAAATACTGGCCTCGGGATGGAAAACTTGAACTCTAGGATTAAGACTCGGAAAATCAAAACAATAAACAATTCTTGTCACAATAATTTACTTGCATATGCATCCATTTATTTAAATATGAGCTCAAAAATTAAAAATATTGGCATGAGTTAAAAATGTCAAAGGAATCTCTTGTTGTCAGCTCAATACTAAGTATGTTGCTAGATTTAGGCATTTTCGGATTCTGCACAAAAGAACTTTAGGTATATGAGAGAAACCTTATATTTAGTATCCATAATCTTCTCCATGACAGTCACAGATCTAAAATATTTTCATAAATCCTGAGGATTATATTCCTCTTCAGGAACCTAACCATGCATTCATCCAATGCTTATTCATTTTGCGTTGTTAAATTGCCATGGTTTG
Source organism: Pseudotsuga menziesii (assembly GCA_001517045.1). Classification (NCBI taxonomy): domain Eukaryota; kingdom Viridiplantae; phylum Streptophyta; class Pinopsida; order Pinales; family Pinaceae; genus Pseudotsuga; species Pseudotsuga menziesii. The sequence goes on from LPNX011064696.1 coordinate 71,516, forward strand.
TTGGATTATGGACTCTAATCTAATCCACAGAGTCCTACATTTCCTTATTTTCCTATGTTGAATTTTTTCATCTTTGATCCATTTTGATAAGCAAAGTCCTAACATTTTTTCCATGAGTCACTTCATGTACAGGTGATATCCACTCATTAACGTTTAAATCAAACTTTTCCAACAATACCATACCCATCATCTATTGGTCCCCTAGATCCTTCACACATTTATGAAGAATGGGAAGCTCACGATCAAAGTGGAACTTGTAGAAATATTATTTCAACAGTCTCTATGCCACCGTCTTTGTAATGCATATGATTCAATAGCATATTGTAGCTAAGATGGAAGGAACTATTCAAAGGATCAACATTTCCTTTAACCACTAGTTTTGTAATGGATGTCTCCATTTATTGGATTGGTGAGGTATTCTTCATAGGACAAACTTCATTAATTTCAGCAGGTGATGATAGCATGGTCAAGTGATGGCATGTCATAATCCAGGTATTGGAGTAATTATGTTTTGTTGATTTTCTTTTGAAATAATTTCTAAACTTTCAACACTGTAGAGCATATTGCCCACTAGTATTCACAGGTCAATTGATTCCTTTTTTGTGTTTATACATGAAGAGTTACTAAATATAGAAGGGAATAAAGACTATGTTCGTTGTGGTGCAACAAGTCTATAGAGTGTTGATTTATGGTGTGATTGGGATGTATGGTCATATGCATCTAGCTGGAGTCATTATTTGATTTAGTTTACTTTCTTTACAATTTTTCAAATGGATAGGCATACATGTTCATATAACCAAACAGTACAACTATGGGATATGGACTATGATGTTCTCCCTCAACCTTAATATGAATTGTGGCAACCTCTTATAAGTACGTCAGGGATGATTTGACCTTACCTCTCTGGAAGTGACTTGTTTGCATCCCATCTTAAGCTGAGTTGTGGTTGTGTTAAGCCCTAAATGAAAAGGGTCTTCACACTTGGTGACTGAGAGATATTAAATGCATCTAAAATAATTGAACTAAATACATTTAGTGTGTCCCTCGATAGTGTCATTTAGGAGCTAACTTTGGCCAATGGGTTGTTGTACCATTAAGCTTCACCCCTTTAAATACTAGGAATCCATAATGGTTTGTTTACAAGGTGTGGAATTCTATCTTAACAATTCACCTTCAAATAACACCCTAGCTTAAGTCACCTTCAAGGTGTTGTATGTGGTACCATGAACACCTTTGGTATGATGACTTAACTTTATTGTTTTTATTTTGTAATACCATTTGACCATTGGTACAGTATCTCAATTCAACTTAAATTTATTGTTTTATTTTGTATGACCACTTGACCATTAGTACCCTATCCTAAGTCAACCTAACATTATTTTATGTTATGTTTGGTTAAAAACCTAAAAGCTAGGGGTTAATGGGTTAACCCTTCTAGAAGGCTTGCTAAGATTATAAATTCAAGTATTGAATTTCATTTGGTATCTGTCTTGACAAGAAGATTGGAGATATGATTAAGGGACTGCTTTAAGGGTTTGTTGTTTCTCCTTGACCAGGTTGATACTCTCTTGAATATCTTTTGTTGGGTTGTGACTATGTAACCCTTCTCATGCTAGTATGTGACTATGTAACTCTTATCCTGTTGGTATGTGACTATGTAACTCTTCTCTTACTGGGCCATGAGCTTTTTGATGCCCTTAGGGTTGGGCCCTGACTTTGTAACCCTTCTCCTTCTAAGTTGTGAGTGTGCAGCTCTTATCTTTCTAGGTTTTTAACTCTTTGATTCCCTTAGGGTTGGGCCGTGACTATCTTGGTGACACTTAGTTGGGTTGTCATTGTCCCATGACCTCTTACTTTGGGTCAACCTTCCTGTTGCTTCTTTTGATCAGGTCACAACCTCATTGTGGAAACTAAGGGTTGAACAAAACCTTCTTACTACTAGTCATGACCTTGTTGGCTTCCCAATTTTGACCCTTGACCTTTCCGCTGCTCATTAGAGCAGTCCGTGACTCTGTTGATGCTCATTGGAGTAGGCTGTCATCTTGTTGTTGTTCACTGAATTTAGTCGTGAACCTAATGCCCTTATAAAGGATGGGAGTGACTTCTTTTTGGGTTTCTAAGGATGGGTGTGATCTCCTTATGGACATCTAAAATAAATTGTGATCTTGTTGGACTATTTTTCGTGACCTTCTGTGGACTGTATGGAAGGGGATTGCAACCTTATTTAAACTGCTAAGTCTACCTTACCTTTGTCTTTCCTATTGCAACAAGTTGAGTCCATTAAAGAGTGTCTCTATGTGTATGGATTAAGGATGCCTTTGTTCATTTGAAGGAGAATCTATCTTTCTTGATTTAGGACTATCCTAAAGGCCTGCAATTTATTGCAGCCTAACCTTTAACCTACTACAATCGATATTTTATCTCTCTCACAAGGTATGCCATCTGATCCTTTGGTGACTTGTACTTTCAATGACAATATGTTACCCTAAAAGTATCTGAGTATAAGGAAGATCCAAACTAGATCTAAACCAACATTGTTATAGTTCATTCTCGTTGTTCTTTAGTTGTTAGTTTGTTTTACATGATACTATTTCTATTCTTATTGTTTAGTTTATGTACATTGCAATTGAAAAACTGTATCTCAAGGACCAACTTTAACATAATGACCATTGGAGTGTCAAAGTTGAAAGAGACAAAAATTGTGTTTTGAATTTATTACAACAGTATTGTTCTGTATCTAGCTCTTTTTTAGTTTTGTGTTATGCATTAAAGTATAAAATTTTTATTTTCTTATATCAAATCCTAGCCTAACCCTGAATTTCAACAATTGTCTTAATTAGTTAAATATGTCTTTCTAATGTTCATTACTGTCCAGGGTGAGATTTATCATGTCTAGGATATTGAAAATACATGGGCATGCTCGCTAAACCTAGGGTCTCACTTTGTTGCCAACAATAGGCTCTATTGCCATGACATAATGAAATTTTTATAGAAGAAAATATGGATGTATCATGGAATCCTTTAAGGTAGGATATTCAAGATGGGCTAACTGAGACGGAAATCAAGTTTTCCCCGAAATAAACATAGAACCTACAAGTGAACCTTGAGTGGTGGAAGGAAAGTTATATCTATTCTGATAAACATGAAACTTTATTTGCTAAGTTTTATAACTTGTTGCAATAATGGATTAAAAGACAAGTTATAAAATTCTAAAGTTAACTTTCCTTCCAATTGACTATATTTATGTTGAGCATGGATTAACACAATCTAATATGTTTTAGAAATATATAATAACCTTTCTTTGAAAATCAATACAGCTTCCCCATACTATAATAATTTTCCCTGCGATGGCTATTTTGATCGTTATTTGTACACACAAATATAATGTCTTTCCTTGTGGAATTGTGAGCATTGGAAGCTCATCATGTATGTCTTTTATTTTTCATCATATGAAGACTTGAATCATGAAACCTTGGACAAGGACATCATGAACACCTTCTGCATGAGAGTAAGGTATTGCAAGTTTAAACTTAGTATTGTTTTTACTTTTTGGGGGGCTTTATATGAAACAACATTTAAGATAGTTTAGTCAGGGTCAATTCTAACAGCTGTCAAGTTGAGGTCAATTTCCCATAAGTGTCTTTTAATTCTTTAGTTAGGTCTCATGAATCATATTTATACTGAAAGGTAAAGGGATTTGCTTATTCACTTAGATTTATATCAGATCCATGATTATTTGTTCTCTGAGATGTGTTTTAAAATCACTATATTTGATATTCCCAAGGAATAAATAAAAATATGCATTTCACTAGTCCTGCGAGGACTCAAGTGTGCTAGATACTGTTTTGTTTTCCATCATTCAAAAACAAAGAAATTTAAGAAAACTATTAAAAGTATTCCTTACGTGTTCTTTAGAATACTCAATTTGTCATCTTGAATTGTCTTACATAAGCACAAGAGGTACTATGCTTGTTAGAAATGTTGCTTCTGACTGAAATTTCAACCCTGCTCAGTCAAGTAAATGTTCAAGGCAAGTTACCCTTAACATTTTATTTGTTAATGGAAATGTAATCGCGGACCACAATTTATGAGCCTAACTCACTAGGATAGTAGCATGAAAATTCTATGGAAGTAATTATTCAGGAACATAATGCACTATCAGTTAGATATACCAAAATATATAATGTTCGCATCCCTTAGATAAAGGGTTTCACTGTTTGCATTACATAAACTACAGCCAAAACCCTGGGAGTGACAGACTGCATCAACCCAAAAGAGCATGAGAAGCCCATTCAAGAGGTACTGCTACTTCAGATTATGGTTGTATATAATAACTATCTCTCTAACACAATTAGCTCAAAGCTCAAATTATGGTTGTATATAATAGTCAAGTCTCTAACACCTCTTAGCTACAAAGCTCATGGGAAGATAAACACTTTGGCAGGTGATAAGAGACATGGTGGATGGCGGTGTGGATTACAGCTTTGAATGCATTGGAAATACAGATATATTGTACCAGGCCTTTTTGGCCACCCATGATGTAAAACACCCTTTATACTCTTTTTTCAACTTTATTGTGACTCATACAAAAAGAATTTAGCTATTTAGGAAACTGATAATAGAGAGATCCTGGATATGCAATAAACAAGCTTACAGTTAACTAAAATTCTGATTCTTTGTGGAAGACAGTTGAAATTTTAGAATTGCAATTTTAGATTTAGGTTTTGCTAATGAATTTTGATGGCTGCTTTGGTTGATTTAGATTTTTGTCAAGAGGACACACTGTAGGAATAGTATGTGTTGATTCCTACAAGAGACAAAATATATGAGCATGAAATCATAATTAATCTTTGGATTTTTTTTTTTTAAATCCATCAATAGGCGTCTCTTTTTCGACGTGCGTCCGACACTCTGATAAACACATCCGACGGCTATGGCATGACTCTGACGCTTACACCCGTCGGTCGACCAACGGTTAAAGTGTTGGACCGCATTGGAAGGATGACTCTTCCAGTGTCGGATGGAATCGGTCAGCTGACACTTGCTGGATAAAAATACCGACGGAAACGCCATTCCTTTGACACTTCTGTCTGTCGGATGACCGACGCTTCAAGGGCTAGAGGACGTCGGATTTTTGACAGTTTATGCAATTTTGATTGGCACTTTGGAAGGAAATACAGTCGAATATGTGATACAATGGTCTATCAGATCTTTGACCCACATTAGTCGCATGTCGAAGATTCGACGTCACGCCACTGACGGCAAAAAAAAGTGTATGTGTCGAAAAGGCAACAGATAAGTGTCAAATTTCAGACATGCAAAGTGTCGGATTTTGGGTTGAAATTCTGTTGTGGGAGAAGCTCCCAAAGTGGCATTTCCTATTTAAAGAGGCTCTTCCTATCTAATTTGTTGTTGGTTATTACTTGGCTTTGAAATTGTTGTAGTATTGTCTCTATTAGAGACCAAGTATTTGAATAATAAATAAAGGATGTGGGGGCTAGCTACAGTGTGGCTCATTGTTGTGTGGAGTAGCTTTATTTTCATGCTTATATGGAGGTAATTTGTATCTCATTGTTTTATGCATGTATTTAAAATTATATTGTGATCATTGGAAGGGTATTACTACCTTGTTAAGTAGTATATTGCTTCATAGTTTTGCTAACATAGATTATCTACTATTCAGTTATAGTGAAATAGATTAATTTTAGCATCTTTTCCTTTGTCTAGATTGTGTTATATTTACTCTTTCCCCTTAGGTCGCACCCATAGAAGAGGAATCCAAGGAGGGTCTCTCCCTATTTGTATATGTTTAGAATGCACTTGTGTAGGTTGTTCACATCTACTGAGTAGCCAAAGGTTATCCCATACAACCTCTTCCTCTTAGTCATCTTTTCAAGAAATAAAGGCCCTCAGGGTTGTTCTTTAGTGACTCAATTTCCAAAATTTGCAATAAGGAATAACTCTCTTTCTCTCTAATTTCTCTTAACCATCTAAATACAAAGAAAAATATGCCCTCTTTATTTATTTCATGCATGCATTAATCTATATTTTTCTAAGGAAATTCTAAGTAGATTTATTTGCACGCATAGATCTCATTGATATGCAACTGAATATCTTAAGAATAGATCTAGGAAAATCATTGCATGTCCATGCATGTTATTAAAATATACATGCATGTCCATGCATGTCCAAAATAATCACATGCACACATAGAGTTCTTACTTTTCCACCTTGCATGTTAGTGCATATTGTTGCATGTCAGAAAAGTCACCGTAAAGCATTTATTTGTCACTTTTTATAAGTTTTAGCTCGCTGCCCACTCTTGGGACAGCCATAAATTTGTTTTATACTGACACTTACATCCTCCGAAATTATCCATGCTAACCCCCCTAATGGTTGGTTTTATTTATGTTTTAATCCTATAGGTGAAAACCATCATATGGCTCAACAAAAAGGCATTTTCTCCCACATTTTCTAACATTGTCCCAAAATTTTAATTTCACTGATTTTTGGACAGCGAACATGTGTTCTCAAAGGAAAAAATATAATGAAAATTGCAAAAGCTTTGTTGTTGGCCATAAGGACCAACAATAAGCATATAAGGAAGCCTCAACGTGACTAGCAACTTAATCAAGCATAGTGATTTTTATCACTAAGTTTCTCACTGCCCCCTTTTCTTTCCATGTCAATTTGTCATCTGTCCATTGCATATATCCATTGATTCACCTATTAACTTAGGCATCCTACTATTTTTAGTTCAAATTTTTGCCTCTTGCATGCTAGTATACTCTACTTATCTTATTCATGCAAGTTGTAATATTGTGATCAACTCTCCCAAAATAACATTTTGATCACTTCACATTAAATTAACTTAAACTAATATTCCCTAGAGATGTATTTTGGTGCCTATAAATATCCACAAGATATTTCCATTTCATTCCAAATTCAACTATTAAGGGAGCATACTAGGTAGTGGCAGTTGATCAGGACTCATTAGACTACACCCTCATTTGGTGTACTCAATTGGACATCCCCAACAACTTTGACCTAATACCCTTCTTCATGTAGTACTAAATTTGACATCACTAAACCCAGACTCGTTTCCACATACCTTGTGTATATCGAAAAATCCCCTTTCCCTAACCTCATAGTTTAGCTTGAGAGTTATTTCAAGTTTTGCAATCATATCTCCTTTTCCCACATGAATGAAGCGTTGGTATTTATTATATACATGTTCTAATATTTGATTTAATTGATCTTGTAGTTGTACATTTGAATTACTTGTCAGATGTATTGATATATTAATTCCTTAGTTTTCATTAACTCCTAAGTCATTTTTTCCAAAGCGACCATCCATAGATTTCTTAGGGCCTACCTCCCTTGGCTTTGTTTAGGAGTTGGCCTAAATATAGGATTTGAGTGTTGTGGTCATAATTGAACTCGAATCGTTGACTTGTGCCTAATGCCACTCTTAGTGAGTTGAGATTTTTCTCACATTCACGTGTGGGTTAAGGAGACAACACAATCTATCAAAGATAGCACCTACCTTGATCAAGTTTGACCATTCAAATCAATCGAGTGTGTATTGACTTTATTTGAGTGTGTATACATTATTTTTGAAGAGAAAAGCATATGGGTCGTCATAATTAGGTACTATTCATACTTAACCAAAGTTTTTGGACATTTCCACCATTTCCCCATACTAAGTAGAACACATGGAAATGAATTTTGGGCATAACATTGTTTGGTACATGCAAGCCAAATTCTATATGTTATCAACTAGCCCTTAATGTATGAAGTCATTTGATATATAAATGGTAGGCTCATGGGTATCTCATTTCAACGACATGAATCTTTTACAACAAAAAAAACTTTTCATTCAACAATAGGTTGAGTTCATGTATGTTTATTAACAAGAATTAATGGCTCTACTTACTTTAATTCTAGCACTCAAAATATGTTGTTGGTTGAACATATATAATTATTGTCTTAGATCATAATTATGATCCATCTCTTAACATGATAAACTTAAAGATTGACGTGAATGAATATACATTGCAAATATGGTGTTGGAGGTTTACTCTAGAAATCAAAGTTCCTATACAAATCTCATGCAAAGAAACAAGTGCACTCCAAATTTGTGGCTCAATACATATCACAATAGAATATAAATTGTTTGTACTCATCCATATGTGGTCCCAATATGAATGCCACCTACACAAAACAAAAAAATACTCTTCCAATTCACATGCAGCTATAGGTGTTAATGGAACACATGGTGTGGGTATGTGTGGTTGCATGCATATACTCTTTTTTTCAACATGGAAATCAACAATATCTCACTAAATGCAAATTGTCATTTGCAAGTAAATTCTTCTCTTGGATTGGGCGTGCAAAATACTCAAACACTCAATATTCCTATGGAAATTCAAGGAATTGCATAATCATACATGTGGATGTCAAGTAATTTAGAAAGATACATGGGCTAAGAACATGTTGATCCACTAAAAGGAATGATTGTATATGTAAATAATGTTAAATGTGCAACATCATGAGTCATTCTCAAGTCCAATCTTGTGCAACCAGGATTGGAACTCATGTGTTGAGGTAGGGAAGCATGAGTTGGACTTAGGTACTTGGAGTAGATTCTCAGGGCTGGACCCAAAGGATGACTAAACATTTCAATTATAAAAGGTTACTCCTCATGTGTTGAGGTGAATGCTTTCATTTATGAAAGTGATGATGTTGTAAAGTCTTTTAGTACAAGGCTTAGGACTTGTGTGTATATCAAATCATTATTATCATATGGACCTCCAATTATAGTATGTACCTATAGGGTGGACCTCGAGTTATACAGGTAGTCGATTCTCATGCGGCCCTCCATTTGTAGTAGGTACCCATGGGGTGGATCTCTAATTATAGAGGTGGATGCTTTGCATGTTGAAGCATTAATGTTGTTTGTTATATTACCAACCATGGTCGTTTGAGATGGATAAATATATTAAGTCTCCTTTAGAGAATGACCACCCCTAGAGTGAATTACTTTAGCATATGATCACTTGGTCCGGAGTAATATAATATGATCATGGCATCAAGCAAATATTCCTAGTATAATTTTGATAGATAATTAAAGTTAATACACATTGACCATGCAATAAAGAAAATATATAAAGAGATAAAGCATAGAGAACAAGAGAATTCAAATTTCACATGAGATTACTTCAATTGACTAATATGAAATAAAATTACTAAGATCCACTTATAAAGCTTTAGTTAAATAATAATGTATGCCTCAATCAATGCTTTAGTTAAAGAATCAATTATAAATGTATGCAATTAGGAGAACTCACAGGGATCACTTCAAGTAAATCAATCAACATGATTTCAGTTAATAATAGTTAACTAAGTGTCAAGAAACATGGGTTAGTTAACTAAAGTGTTTTGGATTGACAATACTTTAGTTAAACTAAAACATGACACTTTCATTAATCAACAGACGAAACTAAGTGTTCACATGACGACACATGAGTTATTGCATGAGCCCATACAAAACAATAAAATATAAGTATTTGTATTTTGATTGTAATTTTTTTTTATAAACCAAATATAAAGGGGTTTTGAATGTGTTTCATTACAGTTATATAGAGGTCTGTTTTTCTAGAATTATGAATTGTGTTATGGTATAACATATCGAGCATATGTTATGATATTTCTTTTATTGGAAAATAGTAAAACCCATGAAGTACATGTTATGATTAAGTAAATAAGAATATAGGGCTGCACAAATTTTCATTAGATATGAATGGGGTTATGCTGAAACATTTATTAATATATGTACATAACTCTATGAACCATTGCAAGTGCATCGAAGTATTCATATGAATGAATTTCATGGTTATGCAATGTTTCTAACCATTAGAATAAATTTGGCTTGTAGGGAAAAACCATATGCCCTAACCTACCAGCAGAGAATGACAAACATTGAATGTGGAGTCATTACGATGGTAGATCCTAAAAGAGAGCAGTATGTTATGAAGTCAGAAGCTTATGGGAGAAGATCAGGAGGTTCCTATACTTATATGGGAAGAATCCTCCAGTAATATATATATATATATATATATATATATNTCCCATCCCATATGTATGTATGTACGTATTGTTGGTGTACTTTCAGTCAACTCGGGTTCATATTCCTTGTTCATCAACAAAGCCCAAAATATCAGTCCGACATAGCAAGACTCCGTCATCAACACCTGCGATGCATATGAAGTCTCCCATGAGAAATCTATTGGGAACTACCATAGCCAAGTTTCTGCAGTTATGTCAAGGATTTCTTGCTTACAACAAGACCAATTCACTCGAATGAAACCAAAATTAAACCTTTGTTCTTATCTATTCATTCACAATAACTATTCATTGATTTGTTGACATAAATAACAACATTAATCTTGAAATATTAACACATATTCAAGATGCAACAAAAATATAAGTTCATTCACCTTTACGCATGTGCGACATATTCATATAATATCATCCATATAAATTAGGTATTTGACACAAAACACACATTAAACACACAGATACAAGATGCAATGTGGAAACCCATCAAGGAAAAAGCCACAAAGTTGCTATTCATCTGGAATGAGAAATAGGTTAGCACCTTTGGTATACGCACTCAACTTGCAAACTCTTCTTTAGATATTCTTTACAATTCATACTTATTTATCTCATCTCATGCTCTCTGGTTTTGGCCTATATATTTCTTCTCTTCTTCTCTGAATCATTGATATGCACACATCTTGGATCAATCATATCCCTCTCTTCGACTAGATAACCTTGATCAACCCGCACACAAATTAGGTTCATGATTTTATAAGCTCTTACAAATATTGATCCAACCGTCAACTAACTCACAACTGTCAGTTGATAAGCTGTCTTTCTATTTCAATACATTCAAAAACATCTAACAATAGGTACTATCGGCCCAAAAATATAATCAAGCTTTATTACTTAATGAAAGCTTTTAATCTAACTAAATCTTTCCATAATTAGTCGAACATTGTTTTTTGGTTGCTTTAATCTTCTTCTGTGGCTGTTCTTTCTGTCACAGATGTTCCCGTCGCAACTTTTTCTGTCACAACTCTTGCTTGTCTTGCGATCGAAACCTTTATTCACCCAAACTGAATTATGGCAGGATTTTGTCTAACTTTTCCTAGGTCCAATAGGACTCCAACACTCACCTGTGGCTCGCCCCAAGCCACATTAGTTTGAAACGTCCATGATTGTGACCATGCTTTGAAAATCTTGGAATATTTTCACTACTTTTTCAATCTCCTACTGCATTTCTGCTTCTATCTTCTTCAAGTTTTCTACAAGTTCAGAACTGAGGTGTTCTAAAGTTGTAAGTCATGTTGACCCCAAAAATTGTCACACTTTTTCATGTATAGGTTGAATGATACCTATAACTTTTTCTAGTTCTGCTCGTAACTATGTGACCCTGTCAGTTATCTTTTGTTGTTGTGTTCGCAATTTTGCGACATGTTGTTGTATTTTATTCATGTCAGCAACCTTGTCCATTTTTCTCTACTATCGAAAATTTTTTTACTTCATTCTTCAGCTGGATAGCCTCTAGATCGACATTACACAGTTGTTATGTTACTTGTTCTAGTTCTTCATCCTTAATCAAAGCTTCCCATGACTGAGAGACTTACTCGTACGCCTTATCAAAAAGTGCCTCTACTTCTTATATCCTAGTCGCAACCTCAATTGTTGATTTTATTCTTTCTTCTAGTACATCTGGAGGTGTATTGGGTTTTACATGTAATTTCAACTCCGCGGCCCTCTTGCGGAGGTTTTCTACAACTTCGTCAAGTCGAAAGACTTTGGCTTCTGAAAACATCTCAGACGTGATGCCTTCATCGGTAAAATTTTTGCAAGCCAGTGTAACAGCTGTGTCGAGCCGGTGATCATCCTCCTTTCGGGTCTTATCTATTTCCTCTATTTCTTGGACTATTTTCTTAATCTTATTGACAGATTTGTGTGAATACTTTACCTTATTAACCAATGTGCGTTCTCTATTCCTCATTTTTGTGACTGTGGCTTTCTGAATGGCATGTACTTCGTACATTGACAATGCAGAAAAATCCATGGTGATGTCTCCTGGATCTTTGACCATGGTATTCATCTATAAAATTCCTAACTCAATTTCTTAACCCACTACAAAACCCTTATTGATGGAGTTGGTGTCGATGCATCACTAGGTCACTCTTCAGATGATCCAACTAGGTCTTGCGACTTAGGAAATTGTGGCGTGTAGTCAATCGCCACTCTGAATTGTTTGACTACATTGCAGAGTGTCTGTAGTAAATCAATGATGCTACTTGTTAATTTTGTCTGGAACTCATCTATATTTTTGTATATTGCATTGGCAAGTTCTTCCATTGTGTATGCTAGAAGTGTATAATAATCATTAGTACGGTCGACAACTCTAGATGATTTGTTGACCTTCCTCTTATTGTGACCCTGCATAGACTTTTCTGACTGCTTTTTCTTGTCCCCCACTGCTGGGTCTATTGGGTTCATACTTGAGTCATTCTTAGTATTAATGGGAGAATTCTATGGATTCTCTACTAGTGGTGGATCTTCTCCTTGTCCTATATTCTTATTTTTTTTTATGGATAATCCTATTGCGGCTCTTCTTCTATATATAGTTGATCATCTACAACATGAACTCTCCACTTTTTATGCTAATATTGAACAATGGCATCAAATTCAGCAATAGATATCTGAAATTGCGTCGCAAAACATTGATTTTGTGGATATTGTTGAGGCTCCCAAAAAATATGATGAGCCTCGACCGAAAATCTGATAATATTATGAAATTACTTAACGGTCTTCGTGGTGAGCTTGGCCTACTTCCCAACAAAATGCTATAGGGTCTCATCCTGTAAAAAGAATTCTATGTTATTGTCTTTATGTTTCTTAGGTAGCTCATTATAGAACAAGAGTTTCTAGTATCGATCTCCTCGACATAGGACGGGCACATCTACCCCTTGGTAGTTCCCTAGTTCTTTCCATTCAACAAAAGAAATTAAAATAGTATCCAAGAATAATGAAATAGGATACCTTTTTCATGTACCTCTTCTACATATGCTAATAGTTTATTTATTAGATAGTGCACTAGTTGAGATGGACTCTTGTTGCACACAAATCCACTGCAGCAATTGTTCCTACAGTGCACTGGTTCAGTCGCATCTTCCACGACAACTTGCTATATAGAACTTTAGCTGTGAATCGAACAACAATATCATTGATGTAGGTGATAGAAAATCCTCTTGTGTATCTGGTCAGGTCGTACTTCTCCTTTAGCTTATTCGTCAATGTAGTGTCATGTTCTTTTCCAGTGAAAAATGGCACTAGGTCGACACTTGCAAGTGGCAGCCAGATGATTGCTACTATCAGCTTGACATCCACTGAAATATTATCATCGAGCCATAGACATAAACCATGTAATGATACAAGCAACTACTTAATATATGCATTCACTTCTAATGTGCGGCCAAAATGTGGCATGTGCATCAACAATAATAATCCAAATTTGTCAGGTCCTCTTGCTCATTCCATTGGAACTACATAGATGGGGCCATCCTCTATCTCACGGAATGTAGTCATGTATCTATTCATTTCCAATTCTGGAAACTTGCTCAAATCGTGGTCAACAAATCCCATCTTCAGTAAGTTTGGAATTATGTTTGATGTTACTTGAACTCCTTTTGGTATGGCTGGTGTTATAGAAATCAAAGAGTTCATTATCAAAGGGAAACAATTTGTGAAGAGGGAACCCCGTGTATTATTTTTTGAACCAACAGTTTGGACTACAACATAATTGAGTCCATCATCAGGGCGGATACTCAGAACAGGAGAAAGAATTGAAAGATAAAGGGACCTTCTAAACCATAAATAGATGGTCAGGGAAGGTGAAGCAATTGATGACTTATCCTTTCTGATTCCTTTTAGATTTATTAATCAAGGGTTTCCATATATTACATAGTTTTTTTTTGTAAGTAAGATGGAACCTTTTCTATTACTACTGAAACTATGAAAATATATTTACATACTCCTGACCCCTAAAACACAGGGCCAAGCAATGGTCCTGTAACTAGAATAAGAAAGTGAACAAAATGGCCCAGATAGAATGGCGCAAGAGCATGAGATCAGCCCAGCCTTTCAGCTTGAGCGCTCTTACAGTCTGAAAACAAAGAGTAGTAAAAAACATAACACGAACAGAACAGTGAACAAGACGAGAGGAAAGCTAGTGCTTGTGGGAATATTCAGCCTCCTCTGAGGAATTGTTGATGGCACCCATAGCCCCCTGGATGGCATCCGCTTGGCTAGATTCCGTAGCTGCATCATCAACATTTTGACCACGCTAGAAGGGGGGATTGGATAGCCTCAGTAACTTGCATACATGGACAAGGTTGCTCTCAACGTCCTCTTTAAAGGTTCCCATAGTGATGTGTATCAACTCCGTATAGTTGTCTCTCTCATTCATGGAGCGAGAGAGAATAAACTTGAGTCTCCAATAATTTGACATCACCAATTCTCTTCCCAGCTTCATTCTAAATTTCCCATATATTTCATTCTCCATCGCCGCAATGGAGCATTGGATATGCTCGACTCCTACAAGTGGCATCCAGATGATTGCTAACCTCTCTTCGACTAGCTAAACTTGATCAAACCGCACACAACTTGGGTTTGTGATTTTATAAGCTCTTACAAATCTTGATCCAATCGTGAAATCACTCACAACTGTCAGTTGACGGGCTTTCTTTCTATTTCAATACATTTAGTAACATCTAACAATAGGCACTATCGGCCCAAAAATATAATTAAGCTTTATTACTTAAAGCAAGCTTTTAATCTAACTAACTCTTTCCACAATTAGTTGAACTCTATTTTTTGGTGGCTTTATTGTTCTTCTGTGGCTGTTCTTTCTATCGCAGATGTTCACGTCACAGCTCCTTCTGTCACAACTCTTGCTTGTCTTGCGATCGAAACCTTTATTCATCCGAATAGACTTCTGGCATAATTTTGTCTAACTTTTCCTAGGTCCGATAGGACTCCAACACTCACCTGTGGCTCGTCCCAAGCCACATTAATCTAAAACTTCCATGATTATGACCATGCTTTGAAAATCTTGGAATATTTTCACTACTTTTTCAGTCTCCAGTCACACTTCTGCTTATGTCTTCTTCAAGTTTTCTGCAAGTTCGAAACTGAGGTGTTCTAAAGTTGTAAGTCCTCAACCCCAAAACTTGTCGCACTTTTTCATATATAGGCTGAATGATACCTGTAACTTTTTCTACTTCTACTTGTAACTCTGTGACCCTATTAGTTCTATTTTTTTGTTGTGTTCACAATTTTGTGACATGTTTTTGTAATTTCTTCATGTCAGCAACCTTGGTCATTTTCTCTACTATCAGAAAACTTATTTACTTCATTTTTCAGCTGGCTAACCTCTAGATCGACATTATGCAATTGTTCTGTTACTTGTTCTAGTTCTTCATCATTAATCAAAGCTTCCCATGACTGAGAAACTTACTCATCCGCCTTAGCAAAAAGTGCCTCTACTTCTTATATCCTTGTTGCAACCTCAATTTTTGATTTTATTCTTTGTTCTAGTACATCTGGAGGTGTACTAGGTTTTACATGTAATTCCAACTCCACGGCCCTCTTTTAGAGGTTTTATGCAACTTCATCTAGTCTAAATACTTTGGATTCTATAAACATCTCAGACGTGATGCCTTCATCGATAAAAATTTTGCAAGCCAGTGTAACAGTCGTGTCGAGCCGGTGCACGGCCTCCTTCCGGGTATTATCTTTTTGCTTTGTTTCTTGGACTATTTTCTTAATCTTATTGACATCCTTGTGTGAATACTTTACCTGATTAACCAATGTGCATTCTCTATTCCTCATTTTTGTGGCTGTAGCGTTCTAAATGGCATGTACTTCGTACATTGACAACACAGAAAAATACATGGTGATGTCGACTAGATATTTGACAATGGTATTCATCTTTGGAATTCCTAAGTCAATTTCTTTACCCGCTACAAGAACCCTTATTGGTGCAGTTTGTGTCGATGCATCACTAGGTCGCTCTTCAGACAAGCCAACTAGGTCTTGCGACTTAGGCAATTGTGGCGTGTAGTCAATCGCCACTCTGAATTCTTTTACTACATTGCAGAGTGTCTATAGTAAATCAATGATGCTACTTTTTAATTTTGTCTGGCACTCATCTATCTTTTTGTATCTTGAATTGGCAACTTCTTCCATTGTGTCTGCCATAAGTGTATAATAATCATTAGTAAGGTCGACAACTCTAGATGATTTGTTGACCTTCCTCTTATTGTGACCCTACGTAGACTTTTCTAATCGCTTTCTCTTGTCCCCCACTGTTGGGTCTGTTGGGTTTGTACTTGAGTCATTCTGAGTATTAATGGGAGAATTCTATGGATTCTCCATTGGTGGTGGATCTTCTCCTTGTCCTCCATTCTTCTTTTTCGATGGATAATCCTATTGCGGCTCTTCTTCTATAAATAGTTGATCATCTATAACATGAACTCTCCATTTTTTTTGCCAATATTGAACAATGGCATCAACTTCAACAGTAGATAGCTAAAATTGCGTCACTAAACATTGATTTTGTGGATCTTGTCGAGGCTCCCAAAAAATATGATGAGCCCCGACTGAAAATCTGATAATATTATGAAATTAATTAACGGTCTTCGTGGTGAGCCTCGCCTGCTTCCTAACAAAATGCTAAGGGGCCTCACCCTGTAAAAATAATTATATGTTATTGTCGTTATGTTGCTTAGGTATCTCCTTATAGAACAAGAGATTCTAGTACCGATATCCTCGACATAGGACGAGCACATCTACCCCTCGGTAGTTCCCTAGTTCTTTCCATTCGACAAAAGAAATTGAAATAGTAGCCAAGAATAATGAAATGGGATACCTTTTTCGTGTACCTCTTCTACATAGGCTAACGGTTCATTTAGTATATAGTGCGACCAATTGAGATGGACTCCTATTGCACACAACTCCACTGCAAAAATTGTCCCTGGAGTGCACTGGTTCGGTCGCATCTTTCGCGGCAACTTGCTATATAGAACCTTAGCTATGAATCAAACAACAATATCATTGATGGAGGTTACAGAAAATCCTCTTGTGTATCTTATGAGGTCATACTTTTGCTTCAGCTTATTCTTCAATGCAGTTTCATGTTCTTTTCCAGTGAAAAATGGCGCTGGGTCAATGCTTGCAAGTGGCAGCCAGATGATTGTTGCTATCAGCGCGAAATCCACTGAAATATTCTAGTCAAGCCATAGACATCCACCATGTAATGATACAAGCAACTACTTAATATATGCATTCACTTCTGATGTGCGGCCAAAATGTGGCATGTGCATCAACGATAATAATCCAAATTTGATAAGTCCTCTTGCTCATTCCATTGGAACTACGCGGATGGGGCCATCCTCTATCTCATGGACTATATTCATGTATCTATTCATTTCCAATTCTGGAAACTTGCGCAAATCGTGGTCAACAAATCCCATATTCTATAAGTTTGGAAATATGTTCGATGTTACTTGAACTCCTTTCAGTATGGTTGGTGTTATAGAAATCAAAGAGTTCATTATCATAGGGAAACAATTTGTGAATAAGGAACCCCGTGTATTATTTTTTAAACCAATGTTTTGGACTACAACATAATTGAGTCCATCATCAGGGTGGATACTCAGAACAGGAGAAAGAATTGAAGGATAAAGGGACCTTCTAAACCATAAATATATGGTCGGGGAAGGTGAAGCAATTGATGACTTATCCTTTCCGATTCCTTTTAATTTTATTAATCAAGGGTTTCCATGTATTACTTAGTTTTTTGTAAGAAAGATGGAACCTTTTCTATTACTGCTGAAACTGTGAAAATATATTTACATACTCCTGACCCCTAAAACACGAGGTCGGGAAATGGTCATGTAACCAGAATAATAAAGTGAAGAAAATGGCCCAGAGAGAATGACGCAAGAGCAAGAGATCAGCCCAGCCTTTCAGCTTGAGCACTATTACAATCCGAAAACAAAGAGTAGTAAAAAAACATAACACGAACAGAACAGTGAACAAGACAAGAGGAAAGCTAGTGCTTATGGGAAGATTCAACCTCCTCCGAGGCATTGTTGATGGCACCCATAACCCCCTGGATGGAGTCCGCTTGGGTAGCTTCTGCAGCTGCACCATCAACATTTTGACCACTCTAAAAGTGGGGATCGGATAGCCTCAGTAAGTTGTGCATGTGGATGAGGTTGGTCTCAGGGTCTTGTTTAAAGGTTCCCATAGTGATGCGTATCAACTCCGTATAGTTGTCTCTCTCATTCATGGAGAGAGAGAGAATAAACTTGATTCTCCAATAATTCAACATCACCACTTCTCTTCCCAGCTTCATTCTAAATTTCCCATATATTTCATTCTCCATCGCCGCAATGGAGCATTGGATATGCTCGACTCTTGCAAGTGGAAGCCAGATAATTGCTAACCTCTCTTCGATCAACCCACACACAACTTGGGTTCATGCTTTTATAAGCTCTTACAAATATTGATCCAACCATCAACTGACTCACAACTGTCAGTTGACAGGCTGTCTTTCTATTTCAATAAATTCAGTAACATATAACAATAGGAACTATCGGCCCAAAAATATAATCAAGATTTATTGCTTAAAGCGAGATTTTAATCTAACTAACTCTTTCCACAATTAGTCAAATTCTATTTTTTGGTTGCTTTATTCTTCTTCTGTGGTTGTTCTTTCTGTCGCGGATGTTCCCGTCGCAGCTCCTTATGTCACAACTCTTGCTTGTCTTACGATCGGAACCTTTATTCATTCGAACAGAATTCTAGCATAATTTTGTCTAACTTTTCCTAGGTCCAATAGGACTCCAACACTCACTTGTGGCTCATCCCAAGCCACATTATTCTGAAACTTCCGTGATTATGACCATGCTTTGAAAATATTCGAATATTTTCACTCTCCAAATATTCGAATATTGATTATGACCATGCTTAAAACACTTTCCAAACCAGTCAAGGAGATTACAAATTGGATGAATGACGTATGTCAGATGATAAGTTATTGAAATTCAATATACCCATGCTTTCAGGAGAGAAAAATATGGAGGATGTGTTGTGCAAAAAACAAGGCAGTTGCCATGTGACTAGCTTTCACCTTTTGCCTTAAGAGCTACTAAAAATAAGTCTAAATATGAATAAGGCAGGAATACACACTTACTAAACTGGGAAGTCTATTAAGTTTCCAGAATACTATCCAGAATCTTGTGAAGGCACTCCTAGAGACATTTTAGGCAAGTTTTGACCAAGTGGTGCAAGTGGATGCCAACTAGCTAGTGTAGTACCTAGGAAATTAATCAAAAATATTAATTAATGTAATCCTACCTATGGGAATGGGTTTTTTATTATTCTAAAACCCCCTCTTAACCATGAATTATGTGAAATATCAGAAATATATAAGATATATAGGGCATGGAAATAAGGCTTAGTCACCCTTTACACACTGCTTGTCCATAAAAACAAGGAAAGAGGAAAAACCACAAGGGGGAAATCCTCCCTTAAACATGGATATGAACAAAAATTTGTGAAATATTGTCTTCAATTAGTATTAACAATGTGATCAAATATCCCAGGTGGTGATTTTATATTTTTGAATGTCTTCTTAGAGAATTCCTTGGTGAATATTTCTGCAACTTGCTCGGATGATGCGCAGTAGTGCAAGGAAATGACCTCATCATGCACAAGCCCTCTGATGTAGTGCATGTGGGTCTCTATGTGTTTTGTTATCTTCCTTTGTATTGGATTTGTTGAGATTTGAATGGTATTTTGGTTTTCATAATAAATGACTGTGGAAGTCTCAGATATGATCCCAAACTCTCCAAGTATACCTTGCAACCACAAACATTGAGTAGTTTCATTCACAGCTCCTCTGTATTCTGCCTATGTAGAAGAAATTGAAATGGCACTTTGATTTTTACTTGACCAGCTGATTGGTCCATCTACAAGTATGAAAAACATATCCAAGAGTTAATTTTCTATCAGTGTTATCACCTTCCCAATTAGTGCCAGTAAAACCAACTAACTCTAGGTTAGATCTTGCGACATAGTAAATCCAATGTGTCTTTGTTCCTTACGCAAAGTGAAAGATTCTCTTTGTTTCCCCCCAATGGATTTCATGTGGCTGATCCATGTTCCTATATTCCACACTCACTGCATAAGAAATATCAGGTCGAGTGTGAGTCAAATAGAGCAGAAAACCAACTAGTTTCCTATACAATGTGTTGTTTACCAAAGGAGTTTATTTTGCTTCTTCAAGCTTAATTCCTGAGAGGAAAGGAGTCTTTCTTGGCTTGAAATCCTTCATGTTGAACTTGTTTACCAATTCTGAATAATATTTATACTTATGTACCTTTATTCCAAGGGTTTATTGAGAGATCTCAAGCCCCAAAAATTGGCACAACAATCCCAAATCAGTCATGGAGAAGGCATGGTTCAAAGCATCCTTGAAGGAGACAATTTAATTCATGGAACTTCCTGTTATCAAAAGGTTGTCCACATAAAAATAATAATAATTATTGAACCATGAATCAACTTCAAATAGACATTTTGATCATACTTGCATCTACTAAAGTTATGTGATAGCAAAAAACCATCAATATTGGCATACCAAGCTCTGGGAGCTTGTTTTATCCCATATAGTGATTTATTCAACCTACACACAAGATATGTATTAGTAAAAAAACAATTTGGATGCTGAATATATATCTTTTCTTTGATATCTCCATGTAGAAATGAACTCTTCACATCCATGTGGTGTACCTCCCATTGCTTGGAAGCTGTAATGGCCAAAACTAGTCTTATAGAATCCATCTTTACCACTGGTGAAAAGGTCTCATTGTAGTCAATGCCTTGTACTTGGGAGAATCCATTGGAAACTAAAATTGCCTCATACTTTAGAGGAGATCCAGCAACAAAAAAAATTGTCTTTAATACCCATTTTCACTTTATTAGCTTTCTCATTGGTGGAAAATTGACTAGTTCCCATGTCTCATTCTTCTGAAGCGAATGGTATTCCTCTTTCATGGTTTTTTTTCATCTTGGATGATTTGATTATTATTCATATATTTTTGGATATTATTCAACCATCAAATAACACTTCTCATCAAATCATGGGTCCTTAACTGAAAGGGCACTCTCGAATTGATATCTAGTTCTTCTACGGTCACTAGGATTCCCAGCTAGTTTTCTAGTTGCTTGAATGGTATTTTATTCCCACTTTGGTATTATATGAGTGATAGAATTTTAATTTAAATATTATTTATTATACTTATCATAATATTCACTTGCAATCAGAGGTGGTGGTGGTGTAGAGGACTCTCCAATTTCCGTTGCTAGCGTAGGCTCTTCTTCAAACTGAACACTCCTTTCAATGGAGGATTTTTTAGTGATCATGTTGATAATATTATAACATTTAGAATCTTATCAATACCCAACAAATAGTCATTCTTTACTTTGGGGTTCCAAATCCTTACTCTTTTTTGGTGGAATTCTAGCCCAAGCTTTAGAGCCAAAAATCCCGAAGTGAGACACATCAGGCTTGTGTCCACTCCAAGATTCGAAAGGAATGATTCCATAAAGATTTTTGTGAGGAACTATATTTTGGATATAGGATGCACAATTGATTTCTTCATCCCAAAACTTTGGTGGCAAAGCTTTATACTCCATCATGCAAGTGGCCATCTCCTTGAGAGATCTATTCTTCCTCTCAGCAACGCCATTCTGCTGAGGTGTGTAAGGAATAGAGTGTTGCATATGGATACATGCATATTCACAATATTGTATCAATTCATATTTTAAATATTCACCACCATTATCAGATCCGAGGACCTTCATATTTCTTCCAGACTGGTTCTCAACTAAGGCTTTAAATCCCTTGAAGAGACCAAAAACTTCTGACGTGTGCTTAAGGAAGAAGACCCAACAATATATGGAAAATTCATCAATGAAGGTTACATATATTTGGATTGACTCATTGACATATGAGGGAAAGGACCAACTCTATCACTATGAATAAGCTCAAGGGGTGTAGAGTTTCTCTCATGACTGACTCTCTCATACTTGTGCTCTGGGTGTTTTCCATGGATGCATCCTTGACAAAATCCTTTAGAAAAATTGATTTTGGGAAACCCTATGACCATGTTTTTGTCACACAAATAAGACAAGTACTTTTATTTTAGATGGCCAAACCTTTCATGCCATATATTTCTAGCTTCATTAGCATGAGTGAGGAGAGTATATGGGTTTGAGAAGGGCATGAAGTGTGAGAACTTGTACTCTTTGGAGCTATGATCAACAAAACATTTTTCTATGAATTTACCATTCAAAATTTTAGTGATTTCAACACCATTGGGAGTGAAGAAAACTTTCTTAGGAGAGCTAGTGTAGGTCATCTGATAGACTCACAAGAGATTGGCAGCAAGACCTGGGACATACAAAACATTATTGAAGGAACCATGGTCAAGATCTATTCTACCCTTCCCTTTACTCTATGTTTCTGAATCATCTCACAATACAATTTTAGGACCATTCAAATCATCAAGAGAGGAGAAGTCCTCCCTTGTCGAAACCATGTGTCTTGAAGATCCAAACTGAATGATAAAGGAAGAGGATCTTACAGTGCTTGCTACCAGTTCATTAACTCTATCCTTGTATTCAAAATTTGATGCACCATCCTTCTTCTCAACGCATTCAAGAAGAGAGATGTCGTGATTTTAAAGGATTTGAGTCAACATATCAATTCATTTCTTCATAAAAGAGCTCTCTGGATGGTATCCCTTACCACAGTATGCGCACTTGCTTATTTCACCTTTACATTTCTTCTTCTAGGAATTATTCTTAGAGCTTGAATACTCCTCATGAGACTTGGACTTGTCTTTCTTTTGATCTAGAGGATTATTTGGATTAGACTTCTTCTTTCCTTTGGAATCCATCTTTGAATATCCAACATCCAAAGCTAAATCTTTGGAAGGTTTGATGGTGCCCATCATGACAAAATTATCTTTCTCCCGTGTCAATGATTCCATGAACTCTGCAAGTGAAGGAATATTTTAGTTTTGAATTTTCAACTTTGTGGCATGGAAGGTCGATACAAACACAAAATAGTCAGGGACAAGCTTCAAAAGTATAGCCAAGACTAGTTGTTCATCATTCTTTTAAAAACCACACTGCTTTAACTGGATAACAAGAGCTTTGAACTCAGAGAAGTATAATTGTAAGGACTCAAAATTGCTTGGACTCAATGAGAAAAACTCATTATCCAGTGAATGTCACCTCATTTCATTTGTCTTTCCAAATAAGGTTTGGAGTTTCTCCCATACTTCATTTGGTGATTTCAATCCATCTAGATGGAAAAGGTCTTTGGAAATGCTGATACACAAGATACCATAAGCTTCATCCCTCTTGTTGAGCCACTTAATCTTCTATGTTGTTGCATTATTATCGGCCCTTTCTCCTCATCAGAATCTCCATATGTGCCTTCCATTCGAAGTAGTTGAATGGAGTCAAGATTATATTGTCAGATTGATCCATTTCTTCAGCAACTGCACCCTGAACATACTGATTGGGATCTGTCGGAGAGTAATGTCGATCCTACAAAACAAATAATAGAGGAGAACAATAAATCTAAATAGGCTCTAATACCATGTGGAAATTAAGCCCAGACTTAGAACAATTGAACTCACAAAAACTGCTTGTAAACATGCATAGATCCACTCAAAGACTGAAATTGGTACGAAACAAAACTTCCATTGAATAAAATGTTTACATCATCCAACCTTATAAAATAATAGGTTGTCCAAATATATAATTACATCATATATTCGAATTCCTAAGGTGGAAATTTGAATCCTCACAAAAGCAGGCTACTAAAAGTAAAAAATACCCCCTAGGTGCATAAAACACTTTCCAAACCATTCAAGGAGGTCAAAAATTGGATGAATGAGGTATGTTAGTTGATAAGTGATGGAAATTCAATATACTCATGCTTTTAGGATGGAAAAATATGGAGGATGAGTTGTGCAAATAACAAGGCAGTTGCCATGTGACTAGCTTTCACCTTTGGCCTTAAAAGCTGCTACAAAGTAGTCTAAGTCTGTATAAGGAAGGAATTCTCACTTACTAAACTAGGAATTATGTTGATTTATCATAATATTATCCAGAATCTTGTGAAGGCACTTTTGGAGGAAGTTTAGACTAGTTTTGACTAGGTGGTGCAAGTGGATGCCAACTAGATAGTGTAGGACTTAGGAAATTAATAAAAAAGATTAATTAAGGTATCTTAAGTATGGGAATGGGTTTTTTATTATTCTAACAAGTAGGTCAATGATGATCACAACTTTATTAGGATCAACCAATATTCCATCGTGAAAAACCACATGACCGAACATAATTCCAAATGGGACACAAAATACATTTCCTTAGATTCAATGAAATATGATATTGTCGACACCATTCCAACATCATTTTTAGGCTCTCATTATGATATTTTATGAGCCCACATATAGTCCATTCATAATAAAAATACCTCAAGAAACTTATGAATAAAATCTTTGAAATCATCCACTACTATCCTAGAAAAATAGCAAGAGATTTCTTGAGTCCAAAGGGCATGAACATATACTGGAAACACCCCCACTCCATCACAAAGGTGGTCTTGTGAAGTGATTTCTTCTTGATTTTGAACTGATGGTAGCCATAGATCCCATTAGTAAATTAATAAACTTCTTGACCCCCAACACTCTCCAATACCTCATATGTAAACAGAGTCGGAAATGGGTCATGCATGTTAAGTTTTAATGGTTATACAAGATCTAATAACATTTAGCATCATAACATCATAACCATATGAAAAATGATTACTGAAAAATAGACAATCATGTCCACACAAAATAACACATAGATTTATCCTAGAAAAGCCTCATGGGGAAGAAAACCTAGCAAAGCTTCCTCTATATAGATGTATCAAAAGTACAAAGACAAGACCCCAAACAAGTGCTCCTTCTCCCAGCAAATATCTCTCTCTCTCTCTCTCTCCTATGTTTTATACACAAGTGAGTGTGTGTTCTAATGAGGAACATAACTCCTCTATTTATACTATTTCTGTCACTTGACTTTTACCCTAACAAGTCATCCCCAACAAACTTATTGGGTCAAATTCACCTAGGAAGACACAAAAAAATATTATATTATATTTAACAGGGTACTATTGACCCAACTTACAATGGAGGTTATACCTCATGACTCTAGAATGACCTAATACAATAGAAACATCCCGATGAAGGAATAAAACATCTCCCATGTTTTACATTAGTAAAATACATTTAGAATATTCTTTAAAGTTACAATATTTCAACACTCCCCTTTAACGAGAAGGGTATTCTACTGACAAGAACATCATCAGCTATAGGAGCACAAAGAGAGAGAATCTACAACATCATCAAGGTGATACATCTATAAGTCATAGGAAATTTTCAACAATCATCAGTACCTAGAAAAGTTACTGGAACATCATCTTCTACAACACCAAGTCTTCATCTTTGATCTTCTACATTACTCGATCATTTGATCCTTTGCAGAAACACTTTGATCTTCTTCTTGCATCACTTTGATCTCTTGATCCTTTGCAGCAGCATTTTGATCATCATCTTCTTTCAACACTTGACCACTTAATCCTTTGTAGCAAAACTTTGATATTCATCTTCTTGCATCACTTGGTCACTTGATCCTTTGCAGCACTCGATCACTTGATCCTTTCCATCACTCGATCCTTTGCAGAACTAGATCACACAATCCTTTGCAGCACTCGATCACTCGATCCTTTGCATCATTCGATCACTCGATCATTTTCAGCACTCGATCACTCAATCCTTTGCAGCACTCGATCATTTGCATCATTCAATCACTCGATCCTTTGCAGCACTTGATCACTTGATCCTTTGCAACATTCGATCACTTGATCCACATCATTATCTACAACCATACTTGATATTTTGATCAATACTTTCATCATCTGCATCCGTACTTGATATGTCAATCAATAACATCGTCAGAAGGATCATAACCTACTGCATCACACATGATCCAATTATGGGATGATCAATCCCTATCACTTTTGGATAGAGGTCCATGGACGATGCAATCCTAATCCACTTATGGGATTGTCAATCCCTCTCAGTTTAGTACACAAATCCAAGGATGATGCAATCCTCATCATCCTACTCCCCCTTAATGACTAGGGTCCACATCATTGTCTGCAAATGAATGCAGGTCCATATCATTTGCAAATGAATGCAGATCTCGTCTGCAAATGAATGCAAGACTGCATCGTCTGCAAATGAATGCAGATCTCATCCGCAAATGAATGCAGATCTCATCCACAAATGAATGCAGTACCACATCATCCGTAAATGAATTCTTGGCTCATCGTATACCATCCTTATCTTGTTATTGATAGGACCACTCTCAAGAGAGTTTTCTTTTCTACGGCACCATCCTACAAGTGAATGTAGCATCACTCTCCAGAAGAGAGTATCGTCTGCAAATGAATGCAAATCTCATCCGAAAATGATTACAGGACCACATCATCTACAATTAAATGCATGACTCATATTAGACAATCCTTATCATTTTAGTGTTAGTACCACTCTCAAGAGAGTGTTTTTGTCTATGATGCCATCCTACAAGTGAATGTAGGATCACTCTCCAGAAGAGAGAATTGTCTCCATGACCATCCTCAATCGGTAAGGGATATTACTATTATTACTAAGAGAGTGTCATTCTCTGCAAGACCATTCTCAAAAGATGATACTATCATCCACAAGTGAAAGTCGGACCTTATCAGCATCTGTAGGCGCAATTTGCCTTTTATGTACTGGTGCATCATTGCCATCTCATCCGCAATGATAGTCTCATCATCAATGTTCCTCCTTGCAAGGAAGGGTCTATATTATCATCAATGTTTCTCCTTATGAGGAAGGATCTATATTATCATCATTGTTCCTCCTTAAGAGGAAATATCTATATTGTCATCATTGTTCCTCCTTGCGAGGAAAGTCTTTTCAGACTACATCAATCTTGTCACATAAGTATTAGAAATTTACTCAAGACATAGGTTTCATCATCACGTCAACAACTTGCTCATCGATACTCACATACTGGAGTTTTATAGCTCCCTTCTATACCATGTCCCGTATATAAAAAATACCGAATTTCTAAGTGCTTCGACTTATCATGGAACACTGGGTTATCCGTCGTATTTATACAACTATGGTTGTTACATAGAATCATTGTGGTATCCAGGTCCAGATAAAATAGACCTGACATCAAATTTAGGATCCATATGGCTTCACAACTAGCAGAACAATCTGCTATATATTCTGCTTCAATCGTGCCGAGAGCAACACAGAACTATTTGTTGCTAAACCATGAGATCATGGTGTATCCTAGACAATAAGATCCACCTGAGGAGCTCTTTCTGTCTGAGGTACTTCCTACCTAATATAAATCTGTATATCCATAAATTCTATAGTCATGATCTCCATCATAGTATAGTCCAAATTATATCATACATTTTAGGTACATCATCACATTCTTTGCAGCTATCAAGTGAACACATCTATGCTTAACTACATACTGACTCAGGGTGTTCACAACAAAACATATATTTGTCCTGGTATTCGTCAAATACATCAACGAACCAATAATTTTTCTGCACTGAGTCACATCCACTAACTCTGATGATTCATCAAATAACAACTTCAAGTTGGTATCAACGGGTGTGGCCATGGATTTACAATCCAACATATCAAATCTTCTTTTTATTTCAACAACATACTTTGTGAAGCCGCATTGCTTCACTACAGGCTGAACATGCTGCAATGTTCTCAACCTCTTGATGAGATCATACCCGATCCCAAATCATACTGAGGTGCTCTTTCTGTCCTCGACACTTCCTATTTGCATCTACAATGAGTTCATCCTATCAGGTCATTGACATATCCCAATCTTCCGCATTCAACTTTGAAGGTTGGAACCCACTTTACTCTTGGTAAATCCTTATTCGATCAAGAAGCTATCCATCCTTTCATACCATGTTGAACTTAGATGTCTTCTGCAATCACTCCCCCTGAAGCATAGCATCATCCTCCCTTTGCATTTTGTACTCTATGTGTTGAAACATTATATATTGGAGTGACAGGTAGAATCCTCTACTATTGATCTTTTATGTATCCATCTCAGGTTACTATATACCAAGATCCTTTATCTTGAACTTTGTTGAAAAAATCCTCTTGCACCCATTAGTCATCTTGTTGTCTTCTATAGGTTTCCATGTTCAACCTTGTAGCAAAGGTTAAGATATTCATCGTTCTAGGTGATCTCCAAGCTCCTTATGTAACTAGATGTTCTTATCTATGGGTGTCTTCTGAGCTTGTAAAAAACATTTTCTTCACATGTGGTTCTTTGCTCAATATATACTTATGATTAACTAAAGAAGTGTGTCTGGTCAATGGAGCATGTCATGCCATAATCCAATCCCTTTTTCTGAGACAAACCAAGAACCTTTCTTTTTATAGTTGCTCTTGTATATCCACATGGAAGACACTACGAAATTCCCTTCAGGTCTTAGAACCATATCCTAGACATCATTCCCCATGCATAAATAGAGTGTGTCTGGCTCCTATTACTTTAGTTGGAACTCCCATCATAATTTTCTTCATCTTGAATTATCTCTCGTGCCAAGGTGGTATTCATCTCTCGAGGTGGATCTACCACTCTCTTATATACTTATGAAGCTCTTTCTTCTATCATGGTGTCTCTGACCCTGGGAGCTATAGGTTCATCTTTATGTATGCTTATTGGAGTGAATCTTGAATTTTCATCACTTGTTCTTTGGAACAAGTCTTGTCCTTATTTTCTTGTAGGCGATTGTACGTGATCTTTACTACAAGTCAAATGCACCAGTTGCATCATTTCATAAGACATATTCATAATGATATATTCTTATTCGTAAGTTTATAATCATGCAACTATTTTATCCAATACAACATTCATCCATATCCTATATACACATAGAAACTTTCTAGATGCCTTTCATCTCTACCATAACATTATTGAGATTGTGCACTAATCCCAATATGTCAGCGAAGAGGTTTCATTCTAGATAAGTAGCAATGGAGTGTTATATAGAACCATGGACTACTTACCCATAACATTCATATTATTAGTATACTGTCATTAATGCAACCATTCTATCTTGAATAATACATTTCCTTGAACACAACTAAATAATGACAATTCAAATACTTATCTTTTGTTTATTTGGTAGACTCCTTCTTGATCCTTATGTTCTGGATCCTTCTACTGATTCTGGGAACCTATGTACTAGTTCTTAGTGTCACTAATTTCATTCTTTCTTATCCAAATACTGAAATGGATAAGAGTATGATATTTTTCTTCACCAGTAGAATTCACATTCCTCATCACTTGAGAAATATTAAGCGGTGTGAGCATGATGTCTTTATTTGGCTTCTTCAAGTTGTTGTTTGATTTGAGAAACCGTTGTGAAGTGTAACTGCATGGTATATGAGTTCTATATCTTCACATTCTTCAGTTGGTTCCTCAATGTCTTCTTTTTGTTGATATTATTTCCTACGTACATACTGGTCATTGTACCGAACATATCCTTGGGAGTATACAAGGATGATACTTGTGAGATCCAATGGAGACACAAATAATCATCTTGGCTTTGACTAAATCCTTCTTGTGCTTTGTCTTCATTTCCCTCTGGATCTGCAACTTATTCTTTGACAGAGTTCTCCAGGTCATGCTTCTTCAAGTATGAGAAGCACTCTATACTTCTATGCTCATAGATTCTTGACTTCTTCAATATTTTTCTCCAACTTGGTACTATTTGTCATCATGATAAAAATGAGAACCACGAATGGAAATAGAGAGGATAGAAATTACCAATGATATCGCTTAAACTTGATGCTATCTTGAAATATTTTCTGGAAGAATCCTTCTATTGGACCTAGGGTTTGATATATAAACCCTAATTTTTCAACGTAGGTATCTTTCAGATCTGATTGGATAGAAATATGTGCCTCCTCAAGGGGAGCTGAGCAACATACTCATTTTCCCAAAACTGTGAACAGAACTGCAAAATATTTGATGCCCTAGTTTTCCCCCGACATTAGTGTTAGGTCAAAAAATGAAAATCCACAGAATGAGGAACTTCTTACATAGAAATATATCTCCTAGGGAGAGTTTGATAGTCCTCCTTTTTCAACTGATCGGTGGAGGGAAGTTTCCGAAATAGGAAGCCCTAGTTTTCTTCAATTTATTATGCATAATTTCCTTATCTTGTTTCTATTGTATCTCTGAAATTCCTTCTCCTCTGGGGATGAAAATTTGTACTGAGGTATCCTAGTATGTCTGCTTTCCAACCCCATAGGTTAGAGCAGAATTGGCTTCACCAAGTGGGACTTATGCAAAGTTTCCCAAGGTATTTTATTTTAGGACTATTAAGAATAGTGAACTTGTACAAACTGACACATGTCCCTGTTTCACCATCAGGGTAATGTTTACCACAGAATATATACTCCATTCCCTATCTATCCATTCCCTATCTAAAAAATCTTTGGAAATTTCATTTGTATCTTCCTAGCCCGAGATATAGCAAATCTCCCTAGGTCACATGTTTAAGCCTAAATTCTAGGAGAGGATGGAACCAGTTGGAGGAATCATATCTCCTATATTATAACAAATCTGTGGATGAAAAATTTACAAAGGGTACATAAATAATTCATCTTCGACCTATAAAAATTTCATCTCCTCATACTTCTACAATATCTAGTTATATCGAAATTCCCAACATGACGAGTTTTTGTCTTCTAGTGTTTTCAACCATGAAACCCTAATCTTTAGTTGTTGTAGTTATAGTAGTGTTTCAAATCCACAAGACTTCTTTCAAGGTAGCTCTAATACCAAGTTAAGTTTTAATGGTTACAAAAGATCTAATAGAATTTATAATCATAACATCATAACCATATGCAAAAGGATCATTGAAAGATAGAAAAACACAACCACACAAAATAACACATAGATTTATCCTGGGAAACCCTGATGGGGAAGAAAACCTAGCAAAAATTCCTCTATATAGATGTATCAAAAAGTACAAAGACAAGACCCCAAATAGGTGCTCCTTCTCCCAGCAGATCTCTCTCTCTCTCTCTCTCTCTCTCTCTCTCTCTCTCTCTCTCTCTCTCTCTCTCTCTCTCTCCCCCCTATGCCTATACACAAGTGAGTGAGTGTTCTAATGAGGAACACAACTCCTCTATTTATACTCTTTCTGTCACTTTACTTTTACCCTAACAAATTGGCCCTAACAAACTCACTGGGTCGACTTCACCTAGGAAGACACAAAACAATATTATAGTATATTTAAGAGGGTACTATTGACCCGACTTACAATGGAGGTTATACCTCATGACTCTATAATGACTAAATACAATAGTAACATCCCGATGGAGGAATAAAACATCTCCCATGGGTTACATCAGTAAAATACATTTAGAATATTCTTCGAAGTTACAATATTTCAACAGTGAAAGAAGGCATCATTCAGTTTCCTTAGGTCGACGTGATTTTCGCACTTCACTAGTAATCTTCTTATTGTGCACTATCATTGGACTGATCCACTTAGACTCTTCGACAAGTTCTATAATACTTGCATCCAGCATTCGATCTAAATTTGTCTTAACTTTTTCTTTATACCATGGATTCAGTCAGTACGATCGCTTCTTTAACAGGATTTGTGTCGGGATTCAATGATATCTTCATTTCTCCAAGATCTCTGAAAATTCCTTTCATTTTTGAGAATTTCATGGGAAATAGATCCTGAAATTCATGCAGTAAATACATGATCTTCCCAATAGTCTCATCGTCCTAATATTCTGCAATATTGGCAAACTTTGGATTTTTAGGAGACCCAATATTTACTTTATTCATTTTTAAGGGATTTAGAAATTTGTTGCTTGACACACCCAATCCTTCCACTACACTAGTGCCTTCATATTCATGATTTTTTTATCATGGGGATCATCATCATTTGGTATGCATGTTACATTGTAGCACTCCATCTAATTTTAGAATGTTGTGATGCTCTGATTAAACTTTATCATTGATACAGGAATACATCCAAATATATTACTCTTAATTATTTGTAACGCAGCATCAATCGACGGATGGTATTCAGGAAACTCAAATGTGTGTGTAAACATATCAGCTAATTTTTCCCATTCATTTGCCCCTTATCATAGCTCGAGTGACATGTATCAGTTCCTTGGTATCATGTCCATTATGTGTACAAACTGATGGACCCATTCCTATCGCAGACATGCTTCCATGTCACACAACAACGCTCAATCTACTTGACAAGACTAGTCAATCCTGTGTATTTTTTTCCAGTGTACATCACCTTCTCACCAAATTCAAATTCCACATTAATCTCCGCCATTGGTTCCATTCTGATATATATTTTGTATTTGTGACCCACCATCCGGTAGGTGTGGCTTTCAATGCAAAGTACAAAGATGAAATTCATTGAGGTTCTGTCACTTTTTCTTCAAATTCTGTGAGAAAATATGCCAGGTTAGGAAATCCATCATAAGTAGGTAGATCACATACCTCGATACCTACCAATCTCAAGTATATTTTAATTCTTGCACATCTTCACATGGACACTTCATGCAATCAATTATACCAAAATTTTCAAAGCTTCTCCAAAATTCAATGTGCAGAAACTAACGCTTCACCACATGAGTTTTTTGTCGGTCTTTCAATTCACATAATCATCCATTGCAGAAGTAATGTTATAGATGTGGTCCAGATATACCCCATGTCCTTCACTATTCACCTCTTCGACATACCTTTGGCCTTCTAGAGGATCAAGTGGTGTGACCACCCTTAGTTCTTCATCTTCAATCGTGAGTATCCTTCTCTTGAAATTGATGATAGTTTGGTTATCAATGGACCCATCGATCCCCAAAAGCACAAGATATGGATTTGTGTCATCAACAATGTCAATCACCTCAAAGTCTGCATAAGTGAGAAGTCCCTCTATCTCGACAATAACTTGAGTTAGTTGACCGATAGGTAAAACCTTCAACTAATTTGCTAGTCTGAGCTGTATAGGAGACCATACTAGTTTGGGTTTTCCCATACTCTACCAAGTTTTCCATTTAAGAATGTTCACATCAATTTCCAAGTATAGGATAATATAGTCCATTTCATAATCTCTTATTTGGCATCCATTCTCAGTTCTCAACCGGTTTTCAACCTTTTCCCAATATGATTAACCCTCTTTTCTTGTCGCACATATTCCTTAGGTTCTTCTATTAAAGTTGTCAATTATTATACAACATATTTATCTTGGATTAGTGCTAAACAAATCTTAAAGAAATCTTTAATTTACTAACCTTTCCTATTGGTTTCTATCGAAACACCTGATCAAATATCTCAGGCATCTCTAGGATTGGTCCTTCAGGCGGTATAGTTGTATAGGACGACGGTCGATTTCTGTGAATGAATTCTTGTTGTGCATCCATGAATACCTATTTTTCTTTGTGGACATCGAATGGTACTTTATTTTGTGTTGTTGGACGCACTCATGGTTGTACATATGGTGCTTCTTGATATGCTCATGTCGCGACACCTCCTCTCATCCCAACAACAATACTTGGTTCCCTTGGTTCAATAGAGATATTTTGTATGTTCGAATGAGGATTATGAGGTGGATTTTGATTTCCCACATTCTTGGCATGCCATTTCATAATCAATTGAGGGAATTCCTTGATAGTATGATCAAAATATTTGCAATACGAACATGTCGTAGTAGGATTTGTGAAGTCCCTGGAAAACTGTCCAGGTTGTCCACAATTATAACATATCACTTTTCCTCTTCTATGACCAAATCCTCCTCCTCATCCTCAGCCTCTAAAAATTCAACCCCCATGGGTTGAGGGTATTGTATTTGAGGGTACTAAGGTTGAGTGTATTGATTATGTGGATATTCATCCTACAGGTACTGGTTCTGAGGAAATTGAGCATGATCTCGCTCAACCTGCAGCTGTTAATTTTTCTTCATCGGGTATGTGTCGACTATTTTCTATTACAACAGCTAATATGATTTGGAAAGTTTCTCGTCGTGACCCACCTACCGAAAAAATTTACAATATAGGCTGGCTGACACACTTACAATTTTCTGTAAGTATAAGCATTCTTTTGACAAATGTCCACTAGTATGACATACTCAACACCAAGGCATCCCTTGTGGATTCATTGGATTTGGTGCTCCTGGTGCGACATAATCCATAAGCGTCGGGAAGTTATCTTTATGATTTCCTTCAATTCTACATCTAGTACATCATAGTTATTCTTGTACTTCTTTTCTTTTCTTAATATCCTAAAGTTGCAGTTTAAGTTTGGCAAGTTGCGATTGGATTTGCACCATTCATGCACTAGTTTCTCCAACCAGTGAGGCTTCTAATTTCATAGCCAGTTCCAGAGCCTCGCTATGAGATATGATCTTCTGCTACATCGATGGGACACACATATGTGGAAACATCGTCACAATAAACCATTCTTTGTGTTGGACGTCCAACATTTGAAAACTCACTTTGGCCATCAAAGTCTTGAATATTTGATCAAAGCCCCAAACAGACTCCATAGGTAACTGTTTAATTTCTGTCAACTTCGTAATTCACTACGACTCAAATTTCGGTATCTTAAACTCACCAATCAATCTTGTCTGTATCTGATCCAATGTCTTCTATTAATTGAATTAGAAAAACCACTAGGTTATGTGTTTCTCAATCTTACCTTTGGTGATGTGCACTAGGTCACATGTATGTTGTAATCTTGACCTGGATCTAGCATTTCTTCTTCTTCGACTTCCTCGAATATCAGCTGGTACTCCTCTTCTTCGTCACAAGATTCTTTGTCAAGGTGTGACGCCAATTTGTAGGCTTATCCTCTGGTCTCACTGCAACTTCCTCCTCTTGTCACAGTCCTTCTTATCTTCCATGATTGAAATATTTTTCCACTCCATAGGAATCCAATTTCTAGTTCAATCTCATTATTACCAGAAAACATCTCAGCTTATCTCCACCCATTCCGCTAACAATATTTATTGCGACATATCCCAGGTCTCCGCTCACAAATTTTTACTCGTCGGATACCATACTCAGAATCCCTTTTTCACACACCAACATCTTAATCGACAATTTTAAAGATTTCAGATAACGACCTTGTAGTCCTTAGAAAAATTATCTTTATGTTTCACTATATGACTTTATCGTGTCGACTGCAATTTCCATGTTATATCCTCCCAAAATACTATCGACCCAGAAATCAACAACCCTAGAGGATTACTAGTTCTTTCTCCTTAGATAAGCTCAAGACTCCACTCTGTTGACTCTCCTCCTTGAAATTTTTTCTTTTGGGTTGCTAGCTTTGACAACCACTCATGCAATACAATTGGAAATTCACTAAATAAATTTTCATGAATCTTTGTGTAAAGGTATTGTTTCAACCACTTAGTTGGGTTCCACCTTGATCCTTCACTTTATTTTCGTGCAAACTCTAGTTCCTTATAATCGACCCAATCTTGAATTTCTGGTTTCGTTAGATTCCAAAACATATCCCCACTAGAATGATTCATGGTCCCATCAACGTAGCCGTTTGTTGGCATACTTTTAGTCAACCTAGGTTCATATTCCTCATTCATCAACAAAGACCAATATATCGGCCCAAAAGAGGAGGACTCTATCGGCAACACCTGCGACGTAGATGAATTCTCACCCGATATATCTATTTGGAATTGCCAAAACCATGTTTCTATAGTTATGTCGAGGATTTCTTCCTTACATAAAGACCAATTCACTCAATTGAAACTGAAATTAAACCTTTGTTCTTATCTATTAATTCATGATAACAATCCATTGATCTGTCGACATAAAAAACAACACTAATCATGAAGCATTAACACATAATCAAGATGTTACACAAATATAAGTTGATTCACCTTTAAGCATGGGCGGCATGCTCATATAAGCTCATCTATATAAATTAGGTATTCGACGCAAAGCACACATTAAACACACAAAGACAAGATGTAACATGGAAACCCATCTGGGAAAAAACCAGAAAGGTGCTATTCATATGGAATGAGAAATAGGTTAGCACCTTTGGTCTGCACACTCAGCTTGCAGACTCTTATTTATATATTATTTACAACTCATACATATTTCTCTTATTTCATGCTCTTTGGTTTTGGCCTATGTATTTCTTCGCTTCTTCTCTGAATCATTGAACCGCACACAGCCTGGATCAAGCATATTCCTCTCTTCGACTAGCTAACCTTGATCAACCTGCACACAGCTTGGGTTCATGCTTTTATTAGATTTTACAAATCTTGATCCGATCGTCAACTGAATCACAACTATCAGTTGATAGGTTATCTTTCTATTTCAATACATTTAGTTACATCTAACAATAGGCACTATCGGCCCAAAAATACAATCAAGCTTTTAGTATAACTAACTATTTCTACAATTAATCAAACTCTTCTTTTTGACTACTTTATTCTTCTTCTGTCGTGGTTGCTCCTATCACAACTCCTGCTTGTCTTGCGACCGAAACATTTATTCTCCCAAACATAATTATGGCAGAATTCTATATATGTATGTATGTATGTATGTATGTATGTATGTATGTATGTATGTATGTATGTATGTATGTATGTATGTATGTATATGTATATATATGTATATATGTATATATATATGTATATATGTATATACATATGTATGTATGTATGTATATACATATGTGTATATGTATGTATGTATATAGATACATACATAGATATACATACATACATAGATATACATACATACATAGATATACATACATACATACATATATATATATATATATATATATATATATAT
>LPNX011064696.1:110131-124125 GCA_001517045.1 Pseudotsuga menziesii
TATGTACACACATATATATACATATTTATTATCCATACATATATATATATATTATACATACATATATATACATATATATTATACATACATATATATTATACATACATATATATTATATATGTGTGTGTGTATATATATATACTTTTTATTTTATTTATTTATTTTTTGTAAGTGGTTCACCATGGAAGCCCAATTTTACACCATGGCTACGTCCCTTGGGAAAATATCTTATACTCGCTACGCAAGTATACATGAACTTTGGCATCATTAATCATGATAAATGGATCACCATCCTAATATTTCATTACATACAAGGGCTCCCAAGGAGCCCTTGTATACATATATGTGTGTGTGTGTGTGTGTGTGTGTGTATACACATACATACATACATATATATATCCAGAATAGAAGCCTTAATATTATTTTGGAAGAGAATACTCCTAAAGATTTATGGATATCTTATTTGCACCAAAA
Source organism: Pseudotsuga menziesii (assembly GCA_001517045.1). Classification (NCBI taxonomy): domain Eukaryota; kingdom Viridiplantae; phylum Streptophyta; class Pinopsida; order Pinales; family Pinaceae; genus Pseudotsuga; species Pseudotsuga menziesii. The sequence goes on from LPNX011064696.1 coordinate 110,606, forward strand.
GAGCTTCAATATGATACAAAAATGGAGTGTGATACCTTCATGATGAAGGACCCAGATTATGGTTCTCCCATCCATATGTTGAGAGGGAGAAGCTAGATTCACTAGCTCGTGATGAACCAATAAAATTAGTTGGTGTACCTCCTACCAAGACCATATATGCATGGTGCTTTTATAGAGAAGGAATAAAATCTTAGTATTCAAGAATCTTGTTATTATTATTAGGATTAGAGGTGTGGAAGAAACTAGATAAGATTTTCCTAAGTCAAGGAAATTCATAGTAAAGATCCTAAAGAGATTCAAGATGATGGATTGTAAGTCCATGGCCACACATATGATGATGAATTTGAAGCTGATTCTTTTTCAGTTTTGGAGAATCTCATAGACAGATGATATGTACCTGGTTAGCACTAGGTCAATTATATGCTTTGTAGTCAGTACATAGACATGTAAAACAAAGCATATGTTATGATACCTACATGGTACGATTGGACATGGACTCAGATATGTCTCAGACAAGTTATATCTGAGACATGATGTAGAAAGAAGTAGTGTAACTTCAGTATGTATCCACAAATGAGCATTTTCCCAATATACTTACTAAGCCTCTGTCCAAAGTAAAGTTGAGAACTTTCGGGATAAACTTGGTGTATTACAAAAAGACTCCTCTAGTTAAAGAGGGAGTATTGATGCTTCTCCATAAGTAACAATAGATACTTAAAATCCATGCCAGTAAGTCATGTTGGACATGACTCAAGAGTTCTACTCACTGGTAAGCCATGCAATGATACATGACTCAGACACCAGTTAAGACATACAATTAAATATGTCTCATAATAGATATGGAGTGGTAAATGGCTCAATTAATCCATTCAGTAGTAAACCAATCAGTTGCACATATATTTGATAATCTATGTAGTAGTACATGGCTCAGTTAAGTCATGCAATAGATAAGCCACTAAGTTGCACATAGCTCAAATAAGTCATGGTACATGGCTAAGACATCCAGGGGTTGTAGTATCTCTTCTGGAGTACACCCACATGAGCAGAGACATAGTCAATACCTCAGAGGACTATCAAATAATAGTCAAGGTCTTCGAGACGATCAATTACTATCATATACTCAAGTGAGTTATAGTCAAGACTATTGGGGAGAAGTAAAACCTCTTGGAGAGGTCAGATAGCCATATAGTTGGCTAGTGGGATATAAAAGAAACATGCAAACACTTTGAACACCATCAGGCCTTGGAGAACATCATAAAGAATGGAAATCTCGTAGAGAAATTCTCCTGATAGTAGAAGATTCTAAAATTCAACAAGAAGAAAGCAAGTGTTGAAGATTGACAAAGGAAAAATGAGATTTTCCTTCTGCAAGAAAATTACAATTTTTATGTATTGTAAAAGTTTGATATGATGGCTTACAAATCCATGGTTTCTAGTTTAAGGAAACTACATGTCATAATAGGTAGCTTAATGTATTTGATATATAGAATACCTATTATATGATGTGTTATTCATCTATTGTTTTAGCTTGATATCAACTGTGTATATTACAGCTAGTACTTGTTGGTGTTTCACCCTTCGATCCAGGATCATACCTTCTTTGTACGACAACAAAGCCCAAGATATCGACCCAACAGAGCAAGGTGCACTCAGCAACACCTGCGAGGAAGATGCAGTCTCCCCGAGATATCTCTTATGGGTAACTACCAGAACCAAGTTTATGTAGTTGGGTGGGGATTTATCCTCTCACAAAACCTTACCAACTCACTTGATCGAAGTCAGTGGATGTCTTACTTATATTTATTATGAACATTCAATATATTACCCTATTATTCTGTTGAAAAATATTGCAACAGTCAATATAATTCTTTATTGGTTATTCCAGCTAGCAACAGTGCGACATATGCATACACGAACTATTTATAATTAAATGCATAAAAACTTATTCACACCATACATTCATGCTACACAAATACATTCATCAAATACACATTGACATAGTATTTAATGTGGAAACCCCTTCGAGAAAAACCACAAAGGCTCTCTTCATACGGCATGAGAAATATATGCACCTTTAGTATATGCACTCAACAACAGACTCTATTCTAGATATACTTCTACACTCTATACAAACTTGCCTCTCCTCTCATGCTCTCTGGTCGCAGATATCTGGAGTTTTCTATCCTCTACTCTACTATTCATATGCACATAGCTTGGATCAACTCACCCTTCTCTCCAACTCTACTGTTGATCTGCACACATCTTGGATCGACTTGCTCTTCTCTTCGACTCTTCCAACAAACACAAACTAGCTAGGAAGGAACAGACGCAAATAACTGACTAGGAACCAACAGACTAGGAAGTAGCCCACATGAATCTTGGGTTCTTCCTTTTACAGAGTCTTACATGTCATTATTAGCTGAATTCATTCAGTTAGATGACAGATTGTCATTCCTATTGTAGTACATTCCCGTTACAACTTTCAGTAGGCATTATCGGCCCAAAATATAAAGATGCTTTATTCTCTAAAGCACACATGACTCTAACTGACTTCTTACCCACACTCTCTTGAGATGTCCTTTTCATCCACTGCACGTCGTCTATCATGGTTCCTTCCATCATGGGTGATCTTATCCCATATTTCCCTTTTTTCATGGACTTCTTCCTTCAAGGTTGCTTCTATCGCAACTTTACTTCTCCTGCTACTTATTTTGTCTTATACCTTCCTCCATCACAACTTCCTCTGTCGTGCAACCAGACTATTCACATTCCAAGTAGAATTCTATCTGAATTCTTCCTATCTTATCCTAGGGACAACAAGCCCCCAACACTCAATTGTGGCTCATCCTAAGCCACACCGCGCTACTCCAAAACTTCTGCAGTTGTGACGAGTTTGCTTTGAAAATCTTGAAATATTTTCATTATCTCCTCTATTTCTCATCGCACGTCCTCTTCTTCCTTCTGCAAGTTTTCAAAAATGTCAAAAATTATGTGTTCTAATGTTTCAAGTCCTACGGCGTCTGCTGCTCGTCGCACCTTCTGATGTACAGGCTGAATGATGTCTATGATTCTTTCTGCTTTGACCTGCAACTCTGTGAATTTGTCAGTCCTTTGTTGTTGAGTTCGTAGTGCTACGATTTATTGTTGAAGTTTCTTCATTTTAGTAGCCTTATCCATTTTCTCTGCTAAGGGAAACTCCTTCATTTCATTCTTCAGTTGAGTTGCTTCTATCTCAGCAATGCGCAGCTGATTTGTGACTTTCTCTAGCTCTGCGTCTTCAATCAATGATTCCCAAGTCTGCGAAACTTGTTTGATGGCCTTCGCACACAATTCCGCTGCCTCTTCTATCTTCTTCACAACTTCTGCTAATGTTATCCTTCTTTCTTGGTTTGAAAATTTACTTCTTTGGAGTAGTAGGACTGACAAGAGATAAAAACTAATCGACATCACCAATTATATCCTGGACTTATTGGAAAGCTGAAGATGAAATGCAAGTTGCTTTCCTATACATTTTTTTCTTTGACTTATTCCTCCTCGCAAGAAGAACATTTTCATCAACTACTTCTTCATATGCAATGAAATCTTCCATCTCATCTTCTTCTCTTAAGTAATCATTGCCAAATATATCTTATGGTTCTTGTACAGTTGATGGTGATGTTTTAGGATCTTTTCACTGTTTGTCGTTATCCAAACTCTAGTTTGGACCAGTGGATTTTACCAATGGATACTTTGCATTTTGGTGGGTCTACCCATGAGTGCATCCAGTGATTTAGGTGGAATATCGTCTGGTAGTTGAATTTCAACAGCTTCTTCTTCATCTTCCATCATTAGTGTTGAGATGAATTTCTTCTTGTAGTTACCAGAACATTTCTTCGTTGAAGAATCAGGTGAATCGAGTCATAACCTTACATTAGGGATGACTGGAACTTGTTCAGTTTCTAGTCCAGCCCCTTCCTACGATGGAACGTATCCGGTAGTGTATTCCATAATGAGTGTGGGTGAGTTAGTCTTAATGATGGATTTTGCAACTATACTTATACTAGAAATAAAAATAACCATGCATTGCAGAAAACTCATTTTGTCTCTTGCAGTTGCAGACAACTATATCTCTTCTCGAATGCAGTAGAATGAAATGAAACTTGGGTGCGAAGCTTCATAACCTCTACTCATTCAATCAGTCAACCCTTCACACGCACGGAAAATCAATGGAAACATAGTTTTCATTTCTGTCACATGGGTAATCATCTGAATGATTACAAGGAAACCATCACTCTCATATCACGTCAGTGGTAGTTATGGTGCAATAATGACCAAAATGACCCAAAAAGTACACCAACAAAATCTCTCAGGATTTTTCAAACTAATGGTGTCTAGTTGTCATTTATTTGGCTCAAATTCACCTTGTGATCGATATCCTTCCTTCGACAAATTTCTTTTCTTGTGATAAATAGATTGTCTTCACCCTTCTTTCTCCTTCTGCGATAGACAAAAAGTCTGGGACAATTTTCCTCCACTGTGACTTATTAGCGATCTGCAATAGTCTTTGCTTTTGTGATAGCTAATTTCTTGCAGTTAAAACAAAATTTTTTAGAGGATTTGTCTTTCCTTTTCCTTTCTTTTCTCTTTTTTTTCATTCAACTGATTCATAGCTACCCTAATAAGGCTTTAGTCGACTTCCGTTTACTAGTCCTTTGATAGGTGTTCCATCCAACTTTTGCAATTGCATTGCGCCGACGTTAGTTATATGCATGACAATATATGATCCTAACCAATGTGTTTTTAGCTTACCCAGATGCTTGAATAATTTTCTATCATACATAAGAACAAGTCCTCCAACCTGAAATTGCTTGTTATTGATGTGGATATCATGCCATACTTTCTATCGTTTCTTCTCAACATTTTGATGATATCCTGCAACAAAATGATATTCTTCCATTTGTATTAGTTGCGACAGTATTTCCTCCACAACACTAACATATGTCATCTCTGTGATCGTAATAATCCTTAGGTTGGGTATAATGTATTCCATGTGAATCACATCTTCGTGTCCATATACCAGACAAAATGGAGTTCAACCTATCAACTTCTTATAGGTCATGCGATATGCCCACAATACTGCGGAAATTTTCTTATCCTAATCATCTCTTTAGACATTTCAAATCTTTGTCAATTCATTTTCCTAGATTTTCTTAAATGCTTCAACAACACCATTCGCTTGAGGGTGATATGGTGTTGTCTTCCTATGATGGATCTAGAATTCTTCCGCCAGTTCCTTAATCATCCGATTGACAATGTGTGTGCCTTGGTCACTTATCAAAACTTTCAGGCATCCAAATCTAGTCACAACATTTTCAAATAAACATTTAGCAGCAGCCACAACAGTACATTCTTTTACTAGTGCTGCTTCAGACAATCTAGTTAAGTAGTCGGTCACGGTAATTATATATCTAGCACCTGTGCAATTCCCCGTTGGACTAATAGGGCCCACAAAATCAATGGCACATTTATCTAAATTCTACATATCTATTTGTGGTACCAATGGAATTTCATCTCATCATGATGACTTTCTAGTTCTTTGACAGACATCACATCTTCGACACTATTTTCGAGAATCTGCATGCATGGTGGGACACCACAATCCCTCTTGCAATGTCTTTCGCACTATATATTTTCCAACAAAGTGTCCTTCTGCAACACCAGCATGTGCTTCATTTAGTATCATTGGTCATTCTTGTTCCAAGATGCAATGACGAAGAATCTCATTAATGCCCATTTTATATAATTGTCCAGTGATCAACTAGAAGTCTGTAGCTCACACAACTAATTGTTTCTTCTGTCTTGTAGTAAATTTAGCTGGTGGATAACCAGTACTAAAAAATCATATGATGTCTCTGTACTGGTCATCAAACATTGTTATCGCAAATAGTTGCGCATCATGGAAACTATCATCGAGGTTACCAGGTTCATCGCCACTTTCAATTCTTGACAGATGGTCTGGTCCTGAATTCAGTCGACCAGGTTTAACCATGAATTCAAAGTCAAATTCCTGAAAAAGGAGAAGCCACTGGAAAATATTCCCCCCCAACACTGGCTTATTAACTAGGTATTCCAATTTTGAATGGTTTGTGTACATTTTAAAATGTTCACCCAACAAGTAGTGTTTGAATTTCTGCAGAGCGTATACCATAGATAATCCTTCTCTTTCTATCATGGTATAGTTCTTCTATGTTGTTGATATCTTTTTGCTGGCAAAGGAAATAGGATGATCAATCAATCCTTCACCTAGTTGCGCTAGTACCACGTTGAGCATGACAGACGACGCATCGACATGTACATGAAATTCTTTTTCCCACCCTGGAAATACAAGCTCTTGCTCTTTAAAGTCTCTAGATGAGTCTTGGCAACTTTTCATCCACTAGAAATTAACATATTTCTTCAATAAATTCTCCATCGAAGCAGTCACCTCCTCATATTATTTGATAAATTTTATGTAGTATCATGTATGTCCCAATGTAGCTCTCAATTGCTTCACTATTGTAGGTGGTGGTAGGTCGACGATAATCACAATTTTGGCAATGTCAACCAAGATTCCATCGTGACAAACTACATGGCCCAACAAAATTCTAAACAAGGCACAAAGATACATTTCTTTGAGTTTAGTGAAATTTGATACTGGCTATAACGTTCCAACATCATCCCAAGGCTCTCAATATGATCCTTAATGAGCCCAAATATTGTCCAATTGTCGCATTAGACCTCAATAAATTTATGAATAAAATATTTGAAGGAAACCACTACTATTCTAGAAAAAATAGCAGGAGCATTCTTGAGTCCAAAGGGAATTACTATGTATTGGACAAAAACCCACACCATTGCAAATGTGGTCTTGTGTTGGTCTTCCGTTGCAATTATAATCTGAGGGTATCCAGAGAGCCCATTAGTGAATGAATAAATTTCTTGACCCCGGACATTGTCCAACCACTCATATGTAAATGGAGTCGAAAATGGGTCATGCAAATAAGCAAGGGTCAATTTTCTTAAGTCGACGCAAATCCACACTTCACTGATAGTATTTTTGTCTTGCACTACTATCAGACTGATCCATTCTGATTCTTCTATAGGTTATATGATACATGCATCCAACATTCGGTCCAGCTCTGCCTTGAATTTGTCTTTATGCCACTGACTAGTTCAGTATGGTCATTGCTTGATAGGTTTTGCATCAGGATTTAAAGGTATCTTCATTTCTCCAAGGTCTCCGACAATCCCATTCATCTCTAAGAATTTTGTAGGGAACAGATATTGAAAATCATGCAATAGATATGTGATTTTGTTGACACTCTCATCATCCCAATAATCTCTAATATTGGAAAATTTTGGATTCTTCGAGGTGCCAATATTTACTTTTTTTAACTTTTAGTAGATTCACAAATTGATCTCTAGAAATACCAAACCCTTCCACTACGCACGTACCTTCAAACTCAGGTATGTTTAAGTCGAGTAGGTCATCATCATCAGGTTCTCTCGCCACATTGTAACACTCCATCTAGTGTTGAATTGTTGCGACGCGTTGATTGAAGTTTGTCATTGTGATAGTGATATCTTTAAATATATTTATATTGATTACTTGCAATGCAAAATCAATCAACAAATTATCATCAACACATTCAAATGTGTGTATGAAGCTAGTATCTAATTCATCAAATTCAATGGTTCCTCATAGTAGTTTCAACTAATGTATACCAGCTCCTTGGTATCATGTCTAATGTGTGTATGAACTAATTAACCCATTCCTATCGTAGACATGCCTCCCATGCCGCATGACAAAACTCAATATGGTCGACAAGATTAGTCAATACTATATGCGTTTGACCAGTATAATTGATCTCTTCTCCATACCTTATCTCTAGCAATATTCAACATTGTGACCATTCTGAGATAAATTCTTTATGTGTTACTCAACATTTGGCAGGTGTATCTTTCAACACCAAGTCTAGGGTGGATAAGCATTGATTTTCTACAACTTTTTTCTTCAAACTCTGTCATGAAATATGCAAGGTAAGGTAAACCTTCATAGGTAGATAGCTCACTTTCCCCGGTTCCTACCCATCGCACAGACCTTGTAATTCTTGCGCACTTTCTCATGGATACTTCATGCATCCGATTCTGCCATTTTTCCAATGCTTCACCGAAATCTGATATACAAGAGATAATACTTCACCAACTAATATTCCATTCAACTATTGGATTTACATAGTCATCCCTCGCAGACGTGATGTTATAAATATGATCAATATTGTCACCTTTCCCTTCACTATTTACTGGCTCAACATATCTTTGTCCTTCTAGCATATCGATTGGTGCAACCACCCTTAGCTCTGAATCTTCAAATGATAAGATTATTTTCTTAAAATGATGATGGTATGGCTATCAATCACCCAGACGATCCCCAAAAATGAGGGATACAAATTTGTGTCATCGACAATGTCGATTACTTCAAAATCAACATATGTTCTCATCCTTCTACCTCGACAGGTACTTGAGTCAATCGACCGATAGGTAGGACTTTCGACTAATTTTCTAATCTAAGCTAAATGGGATACCAATCTAGTCACATTTTCCCATGCTATCCCATGTTTGTCTAATCGGAATGTTGACGTCCAATCCCAAATATATGATAATGTAATCCATATCGTAATCTCCTAAATGGGTAGTCATTCTTAACTCGCGACCAATATTGAATACTTTTCCCACATGGTTTATTCTTCTGTCTGGTAGCACTTCTTCTTGATGTTCTTCTATTAGAGTTGTCAATTTTTCGATAGCATCTTTACCGTGTAATAACGACAAGCAATTTTTGAAAAAATCAATAAGTTTACTAACCTTTCCCATCAGTTGCTTTCGAAATAGTTAATCAAATCTTTCGAGAATATCCCTTATCGGTATTCTTAGCAGTGCAGGTGCAAACGTTGATGCTTGATTCTTGTAGACGAATTCTGGGCATGTGTCCAAGAATACTTCATTTTCTCTTCGGAAGTCAAACGACACTTTCTTTTGTGTTGTTGGTCGCACCTATGGTTGGTCATGTTCTGTATTTTGGTATGCTTCAGTCGCAACACCTCCTCTTGTCACGACAACAATATTTGCTTCTCTTGGATCAGCATAAATCATCTGGATATTTTGGTTGGGATTTGAGTTAGAATTCTGCAGAGGGTTTGGATTTCCCATATTTCTATCCTACCACTTTGCAATCAACTATAGAGACTGTTCCACAATATTGTCAAAAATTGTTCAAGACAACATGTCTTTGTAGGTATCACACGGTCCCTAGAAAAATGTCCTGGTTGTCCACAATTATAACAAATGATTTGGCCTCTTCCATGACCAAATCATCCTCCTTGTTGTTGTCCTCATCCTCAAAAATTTACACCCCCCTTGGTTGAGGGTAATGTTGCTGTGGATACTGATTTTTTTTATATTGGGGTTGGGGATACGAATTTTGTTGATATAAGGTCGATAAAAATTGAGCTTGTGCTCACTCATCTTGCATCTTCTCTTCTTTCTTCATCAAATAGGTATCCATCGTTTTCTCCTGCAACAACTGCAAAGATCTGCAATCCTTCTCATCATGGCCTATGGATTTACAAAATTTACAATATAGACTAGTCGACGTACTTACAATCTTCTGCAAGTACAAACACTCTTCCAACCAATAGTCTAGAATATTCTACACCAAGGAATTTCTTGTGCATTTATCAGATTTGGCGCTCCTACTGCAACATAGTTCAAAATGTTAGGCAATTGTCCTTGTGGTGTCCTTCAGTTCTGCATCTGGTACACCAAATTTCTTCTTGGACTTCCTTCCCTTACTTAATATCTTGGAGTTTCAACACAAGGTTAGCTAGCTACAAATGAATCTACATCATTCCTGCGCTAGTATCTCCAATTGGTGTGGATTCCAACTTCATTGATATCTCCTTAGCTTCAGTTTGCGACACAATCTTATTTTGCATCAACGGAATTCATATGTGTGGAAATAGCACTACAATGAACCATTTCTTGTGATGTATGTCTGAAATCGAAAAGCTTACTTTAGCCATTAATGTCTTAAGTCTCTGGTCAAATTCCCACATAGACTCTGTAGGAAATTGCTTAATCTATTTAATTTATGAAATACACTGAGATTCATATTTAGGATTTATGAATTCATCTATTAATCTCGCTCGAATTTGGTCGAGCATTTTCTGTGCGACTCATATCGGAACCACATAAAAATTCATATACCAATCGAGCGCACGACCCCTCAAAGTCGTGATCATTTGCGCCTTCTTTATTGCGTCATCTTGGAGTTGTCGCATAGTCCATACAGCTTCTCATAGAAACCCATGTTTCTCTGGGTCTTCTAACCCATTTCCATTGAATATTGGCAACTTAATAGTGTTTCCAACCATTATATTTACTCTTGGTATGCCTAGACAAAAAAAATTTCCTAGCAGGAATCCCTTATCCATTATTTCCGCTATTATTGTTAGTTGTATTTACAAATCAACTAGGAGACGAATTTATGGATATTACCTCCAGAGATGTATGTGCGGCCGTAGGCATTCTATACTCATACTCTAGATCTAGAACTTCTGCTTCTTCTTCTTCTCTTTCTGATATAGGTTGATATTCCTCTTCTTACACACAAGAACCTTCATTAGAGTGTGACATCAACTTGTATTATTCTCCTATAGTCGTACTACAACTTCCTCTTCTTGTCACAATTCTTCTTCTTTTTCTTGATTGAAATCTCCTTCCACCTCTTATATGTCCACCTTCTAGTGCAGTTCCACTATCAACAAGGAACATCTCAGCTTAATTTGCTCCATTTTCCGTGCACTTATTCTACTACATAACCTAGTTCTTTATATACAGGTCCTTATTCATCGAAATCTATTCTCAGGATTCCTTTTTAGCATACAAGCATCTTTATCCAAGTTCTTAAATATGTCAAGTATCTTCCTCATGGTCTTGGGAAAAAAATTCTTTCCGCTTCACTATATGATGTTATTGTGTAGACATCAAACATAGTAATGCATCCCTCCAAAATATTGTCAACCCAAAAATCAGCACCCCTCGACACCGGGTTGCTAATACTCTTCAGTCATTGAATCAGGTGAGGATTCCACTCTGTCACTTCTCCCCCTTGGAAAAATTTTCATTGGGTCGCTAGCTTCGTGTTGCAGCTGCAACAATTTCCCAAAATTCAAAAAAAAATGGGACCCTCCTTTAATTCTTTTTGCTCAGTTTTTTGGGTTTTAGTTGATGTTGAATGAAGACTACTTTTATGTAGGCAAATGTTTTTATGTTTGAATTATTTTTTGCCTCACCCTCGGAAATATTTTGGACTTTGAATCGGGAGTCTATTTGTCTGCACATCCGCCATTGCGGAAAAGAACCAAACATCAAGTCCGAAGTCTAATGTTTTGGTCTCCGATGTATTTTCTTTATCGGCGTTGGTTTCTGAAACCCCGTCGGAACCTTTGTCTATACGTCTTCCGCTGTTGCGGAAGGGGTTCCACGAAGTGGTCTGAGATTTGTTTCATCCTCTTTCGATCCTCGCCGCCGGTCTTTGGTTCTTATCAACTCTCACCTTTGCACCTCTAGAAGGAACTATGCTTCCGATAGTTTGACTTATTTGTTTGGCTTGGTCAATATTTTTGCTTGATTCATATTTATTTTTTGACTCCGATTTTGCTGGTCTGCGGAACTCGTTTCTTTTATAGGTTTGCCGTTGCGAATCTCTAATCATCTTTTGACCCGAGCCATAGTCTCGCGAGCTTCGATGCGATTTTGTTTTCTCCCGCCAACGCCATTGCGGGCGCTCCGCCATTTTCATGATCCGCCATTGCGGAGGTGATATTGACATAATCACCGACCCCTTAGCCTTTTGCCGCCCGATGACTTTTTTTTTTCCGTCGATTGTAGTTGATCAGGGCGTATATATAGTGGAGTTTGGGGGTTTCATTTTTTATTATTATTTTGGACTTTTCTCTATGCTCTCATTTTCGCTCGAGCAGACCAAGAATTTTGCTGTCGGTACCTTCGCTCCTAGGTGGCTCCGCCGTGGAAGTTATGATTTTTCTCCACCAGTCGCGTAGCAGTGCCAGGTAGACCCTTATGTCCATTTTCCCGTTCCGTTCAATTGGATGAGCTGTTTTGTTGTCTCCGCGGTTAGTGGTTACTTGGGTTTTTTCGTCTTGGCATGTATATATTCTGAGGTAAGTAGTCCAACTGTCAGTTGAGAAGGGGTGTTTGTGTTTTTGCTTGATATTTTCTCTCACGGTAGTTATGGTTTTGCAACCTGCACTCGATTGCTGGGGAAACCAGTGCAGATGGTCGTTACGCTGTCCGCACCATTTTCCCCCAGTCTGTGTTTGGCCGTCCAGGGAGGTCATTTCAGGTTTTTCGGCCATGATGCCATGGATCTGGTTCCGCATTTCACGTTTTCACGAACCAAGACCATGATATTGTTCCCACTTAGGCTAAGACCATTCAAGCTCGCGTACGAACCCCAGCCCTTTTTAGGTTTCGAATTGCATTTTATAGCAGGAATTTTCCCCTTGTCTTCTGGTGTGCTATCTTTGCAGTGTCCTCGCGTGAGCTGGTTTTTAGTTTTTGGGCCTTTTGGTCGTTTCGTGGAGCGTGTAAATCGTACTGCCGAGAGGGGGTTTCGGGACTATGTTCATGTTGACAAGAGGGGAAGGTATTCATCACCCGTGTTATTCTAAGTTAAAGCTGTAGATCGTTGGGCACGAGCTAGTTTTAGTCTTTAGGTAGGGCCATTTGAGTTTAAACCTTGTTTGCTTATTTTTCATAGCTGCACTTATGTTTAGTACAAATGAGGTAAACGCTTATACTGTTGTCTTTATATTTAAATATTATCTGGAAATGACCTAACAGAACCTAAAATACATTTATGTTGACAGGGAAATCCCGCAGATTTCAAGATGTCTAAATGTCAGAAGAAGAAGACTCCAGTAGTTGAAGAGGAACCTGAAGTCGAAATCATTACCAGAGTCGAATACACTTATGAAGACACCAAATGCATAATTGGTGTAGAACCTGAATATCAATGGGGAGAAATCTACAGATTAATTACGCACCGAGAAGTACCTGATATAGGTTTTGAAGAAGAATCCATCTATGCCAACATAGAGAGATCCTCCTTGATGAAAACTACTACTAGACCTGAGATATTTCCATGCTCAGAGGTGATTGGGTAGATTTTTCCCAGGGCAGATGTAACCACCATGATTCTGGAAAATGTTGATAAATAGGGTTATTCTGCTTATAGCCATGGATATGTGGCTCTGGCTTACCACTTACCAGAAGCACAAGTATATCTGGCTGAAGACTGGCTGAAGACAAGTATATGTGTTAGTTTTTCAACATTTAAGCTAGCATTATGATAAGATCTTTTCACTGAGAGAATAACAAGCACGGCAATCACATAAGCACATCACAAGAGACAAGAG
>LPNX011064696.1:125444-147607 GCA_001517045.1 Pseudotsuga menziesii
GACTCGTCAGAATGGCACAATCCCACCCAATGATGGAAGACTCTCAACTCCAATGAGGAGAGATTTCTGCACTTACATCTGCCATGGAAGGAACTAAATCCTTTAGCCATGAACAGAATGGCTATGCCCTTACATCTGACCTGCTCGTCAGAATGGTACAAGCCCACCCAATGATGGAAGACTCTCAACTCCAATGAGGAGAGATTTCTGCACTTACATCTGCCATGGAAGGAACTAAATCCTTTAGCCATGAACAGAATGGCACTGCCCTTAAATCTGACCTGCTCGTCAGAATGGCACAATCCCACCCAATGATGGAAGACTCTCAACTCCAATGAGGAGAGATTTCTGCACTTACATCTGCCATGGAAGGAACTAAATCCTTTAGCCATGAACATAATGGCACAGCCCTAACATCTGACCTACTCATCAGAATGGCTCAATCTCAGCACTCATATCTGACATGGAAGGAACTGAATCCTCTCACCATGACAGAATGACTTAGCCCTTACATCTGACCTGCTCGTCAGAATGGCTTTGGATCTCTAGCACTCATATCTGACATGGAAGGAACTGAATCCTCTCACCATGATAGAATGGCTCAGCCCTTACATCTGACCTCCTCGTCAGAATGGCTTTGGGACACATCACTGTCTCTGGGAGGAAGCCTCGATCTGGAGAACACCAAGTCTCTCTCTAAAGTACTCGAACTTCAGCCTTGCCAATGGCTTCGTCAATACATCAACTATCTGTTCCTCCGTCGCAACATACAGGACCTTCACAGCTCCTCTCTGCACCGTATCCCTGATATAGTGATACTTGATCTTGATATGCTTCGACTTGTCATGGAACACTAGATTCTCTGACAACTTCACACAACTCTGGTTGTCACAATGTATACAAGTAGCATCCAACTGGAGATCAAATATATCAGACAGTAGCTTCCGCAGCCATACTGCCTCACAACTAGCTGAACAAGCTGCGACATACTCTGCTTCAGCTGTACTCAGTGCCACATAGGATTGCTTCCTGCTAAACCAAGAGATCACACCTGATCCCATACTGAAGCAACATCCTGAAGTACTCTTCTTGTCAATGGCACTCCCTACCCAATCTGAATCAACATAACCCTCCAAGTTAATCTTTTGATTCACATCGTACTTGAGCCCATAATAAACTGTACCCCTGCATGCTTTGCAACCATCAAGTGAACATGTCTCAATGTGTTCACAGCAAAGAAAATATTTGGTCTCAGGTACATCAAGGACCCAATCATCTGACGATACATCGTAGTATCAACCGTCTTTGAAGAAGCATCACTCAATAGCTTCAGGTTCGATTCCATAGGTGTGGCCATGCAGTCCATCATCGTGAACCTCTTCAGGATCTCTATTACATAATTCCCTTGTCCAAGGAATATTCCATCTGTACTCTGCCACACCTCCATACCTAGAACAATAGTGCATCGACACATAACAGGAGCATCACTGGTCTTCCACCTTCAACCTTGGAGCAAAGGTTGGAATCCACTTTACTCTCAGTAAAGCCTAGAGTCATCAGTAATCTGCTCATCCTGTTGTACCATGTTGAACCTCAAGATATTCTGTAGTCACTCCCTCTGAAGCGGAGCATCATACTCCCTCTGTCTTCTGTGCTATATGCACTGAAAACATTCAGTACCGGAGTGACAAGTAGCTTCCCATGCTACTAGTATTCTATGCATCCGTCTAGTGTATAGAATTTCATCTTCAACCTTTTAGCCAAGGTTAAGATCTTCATCAATCTCATCATGTATTTGTTTCAACTCTTACTGGATGCAAATGTCTCTTCGTAGTCTAGGCCTTCCTTTCGTGAGAAGCCTCATTCTACGAATATTGCTTTGTATCCCACCATGTTTCCATCTATTGCATGATGGAACTATGAACTTCTCTTCAAGTCTCGATACTGTGCCCTGACATCATTCTTCTTGAACTGGAAGGTTCTGCATCAATGATGTCACTGCATTCATCATATTATTCTTTGTCTTGAAACTATCGTCACTTGTTCTTCGGAACAAGTCTTCATTCTTCTTTGCTTGTAAGCGATTATGTATGCGATCTTTCCTACAAGTCAAATGCATTTGCATGGTTAGAAACATTTCATAAGGAAAATTCATATTGGCAAATTCTTATGCATAAATATATGATCATGCAACTACTTTAGCCAATACAACATTCATCCATATCTCACTGAAACTTTCTAGATGCCTTCCATCTCTACCAGGACAACATTGAGATTGTGCACTAATCCAATATGTCAGCAAAGAGGTTTCATTGTAGATAAGTAGCAATGGAGAATTTGTATAGCACCATAAGCTACTTACCCATCACATGCATATTAGTAGTATGTTGTCATTAATGCAAACATCCTATCATGCATAATACAACAACTGAATATAAACAAATGCATAACAAAATAATATAATGAAATGACAATTGAATACTTATCTTTATTTGTTTCGAGGCTAGAATCCTTCTTGAGCCTTCAGCTTCATCGTCTTCTTCATTCATAGTCACATCGTTTCTTATCCAAATGCTGAGGTGGATAAGTTCTTCAAGAGTTGAGTTCTTCATATTCCTCATTGCTTAAGGGATCTTCTTTTCTTGATCTTCAATTGCTCCCATCTTCTCTTCTCTTCTTATGATTCAAGCTTCTTCCTCTTCCCAAAGTTTGCTGAAAGTAATCACTTCCTTCTAGAACACATTCCTTGAATGAATGAATTCCATGATCCTGGGAGGCCATTCAAGGTGGCCATCATCACTTCCGCATTCTTCACCTTTTCTTTTACCGCTTCAAGTTGTTCTTTGATTTGAGAGACTCTTATGACTGCATGGTCTCTGCATTCTGGATCTTCACATTCTTCAACTGGGGGGTTGTCTGGTAAAATGATAAATGATACAACTATTGTATATGAGACAGACAGAGACCCCAGGTTCACTATCAGAGCGGGGGCTGCATTGATCCATGCTTCCAAGGACAATGTAGATAAAATAATGACGAATCTTGAGAAGTCAAAGAAGTCCTCTTCTCAGCTCAAAGATACCATGAGAAAGGAAAGAGAAGAAAATAATAGGTTAAAGAGAAAGTTTGAAGACATACAAAAGGAAATCAAGTCTTCAAAAGCTGAGCTTCAGGTCCTTCAGATAGAGAAGAGATCTATGGAGACCGCCCAAGAATGCATGGAGAAGGTGCAGCAGGAATATCAAGAGTTGAGGGTTGAAAAGGAGCAATTGCTAAGCAAGATAGGGGAATTGGAGCTGCAAAACACTACCTTGGAAGTAGATGAGAGGCAATCTCAAGGGCAGAAGGTAGAACTTAAAGAGCAGATTACCTCATTGACAATAGCTTTAGAAGAAGCCAAGGAACAGCAGGTCAGCCTTTAGTCGTTCCAGGAGCACGTCCTAGCATAGAGAAGCAAGATGAACCAGCTGCAAGTGGCCATAGAAGAAGAGAGGTGCAAGGTCTTGCAGGTGGATAGTCGGTTGGAAGAGATTGTGGAAACCTCTTCGTATTTTGTTGACAGATCACAAGACATCTTAGAAGTCCTATCAAGAAGGATGGTGAGATTAGAAATGAATGAAGAAACTCCTGTCGATCTCCCTTCAAAAGATCAACAAACCCTAAGACAAGACTACGATTTACTGGAATTTGCCATCAACACAGCCGAGGAATTCAAGAAGGTTGTTAAGAAGACAAAAGTGGCTTGTGCATAATTCTTCAGGAGACTTCTGATCACGTATAATCTATGTTAGGTAGGGGCTAAGCAAAGAATGGAT
This sequence comes from Pseudotsuga menziesii, assembly GCA_001517045.1. Taxonomy (NCBI): domain Eukaryota; kingdom Viridiplantae; phylum Streptophyta; class Pinopsida; order Pinales; family Pinaceae; genus Pseudotsuga; species Pseudotsuga menziesii. The sequence goes on from LPNX011064696.1 coordinate 129,260, forward strand.
ACTTTTCCAGAACATAGCCTCTTTTTGGAAATTTTGCAAAGAAGGTATTATGAAGATGAAAAAAGGATACAGCACATTAAAGCTTTAGATGAACAGACCCTGAGGAATGAAGTAGATCATTCTGTGGTCAGTGTGCAGCTGTTAGAAGACCAACTTTGCCTAGGCGTAACCAGAATAGAAGTCATCAAAAACTAGGCTGCTAAATTCGAAATAAATATTCGATTCCTGGAACCTTCTAAATTTGAAAGTATTGCTTCAGAAGCTTCAGCATGGAAGAAATTTTTAAATAATCAGGCGGGACCCTCCTCATGAGCATCTTATTCATTTTGTTGTAATATATTGTAATTTTCATAAACACTTAATGAAATAAAATATGGGAGATGAAGAGTTGGGGAAGCCCAAGAGTCATTGCGTGGGCAGCCCAACAGTTTTGCTCTTTTGTATAAATATAGAGAATCTAGACAAGTAGGGGGACTTTTTCCTAGTAAGATTGGAAGACATATTGTAAGAAGAACTATTTCCTTTTGCAATAGAAAATTACAGTTTGCCTGTTGGACAAAGCTTGGTGGAATATTCAAATGTTATGCTATGGATTTGTTGAAGAGGAACTATTTCATTTTCAACATTTTGTCCATTAACTATGAGATCGTTCTAACTCTTTGAACCTAAGTTCTTGTCTAAATGATCCCTGGTTTATTTTATGGAAATTTCCACTATGAGTGATGAATGGTGTTCATAAGCAATTGGATATCTAGTTGTTAAATATCTCTACATGTTCGCATGTTTTGGAAAGATGTATCAGCTATCTGTGATTTCTTTTACAATGCATGCACAAAATACATTGCTCATAACTAAGTAATTAGCTCGCTCCCTAGGGATAGGTTAGGTAGTTAGTTTTAATTTATGGCTGTGTGTGTGATTTAGATGTATGAGAGTTTGAGATGAGAGGTAAGAACCTGTGCATCACATTGTGAATACTCCTTGCATTCTCTATCAATCTGCATCTTAGGTAGGCACGTGCATGTCATACTTAAAGTCAAAAATATACAAAAATATATACGGTGGAACGGGCCGCAACCGGTAAAACCTTTTATTTTTGTTACTTGACCTACGGTAGTCGGACCACAAACCGGATGGATTCCCTATACCAAACAATCACGGGCTAGTTGGGAATGTTGACTGGGGAGAATCCCTTACTGTTGTTGCCTGGGAATTTCTAGACCTCAATAGTTTCTGGAGCTAGAAGGAGGGTTGCTAGTGCATGGCTAGCTGAGGAAACCCGTTTTCCCAAGATTACCCCACCAGTGATATTTTTGAAAGTAGTTTGTGTCCTGATCCAAATACTCAAGAGAATATAAAAGGAAATACCGTCCTATATTGGAAGGCTTAGTGTTGGTTGGAGATTTGGAAGAACTTGTACAAACAGCCTTACAGGAGGTTGTTCAACCTTTGGGTCAAGTAGGCCCAAACACACCTTACCATTCACCTGTGCGGACTCCTATCCCTTCACCTCCTCACTCTTCACCCTGACTCATGGCAGGAATAAATGTGAATCAGCCTAACCCAACACCGGCTTGGAAAGCCAGATCACCCTTGAACCTAACACCTCCGTTGCATAACTTACCTCAAGCTTTTGAGAAGTTGCTGCCTAAGTTTGATCCTAATGAGAAGGTTGCAGTAGATGACCACTTGCAAAGTTTCTATTTGGCAATAGAACGATTAAGGGCTGGGGAATATGAGGATGTTGTTTGTAGACTTTTCCCACATACCCTCAAAGTAGAAGTAGCATCCTGGTACTTTGGTTTTCCTACAAACTCTATCCCAGATTGAGATACCTTTGAAAGGATTTTCAGAAGCAAATATGCAGCTCAAAAGACGCACGCAACACTAATGAAAGGTATGGGTGCTTTAAAAAGGAAAGGAACGAGAAGGTACACCATTTTACTCAAAGATTTTCAGCCTACCTCAAGAACTTCTCTGCAACTAATAAGCCTTCTGATAAAGCTTTGATTGAGTATTACACCGCAGCTTTAGGTCCTGACTTGGCAATGTTCGCAAAAGCTCAAGTTAATCCTACGTTAGTTGAGACTTATGAAGAAGCAGAAAGGCTGAAAAAGAAAGTATAGAGGATTATCCCGAGCAATATGGAGAAAAAAATGTCGGTAAACGTGCCTTAACATTGTCCAAACCTAGAGAGGAACAATCACATGATCTTGAGGGAATATTAAAGATGGTGCAGAAACTCTCCAACAGAATAATAGATTTGGAGAAAGAAAAAGAAGCTCAGAAAACTTATAAGCCTTACTACAAAAAAAAGGAAGATAACAACCAATTCAAGACCCCGCCACACAATTCAGCATCAATGAATCTGACAGAGGTAGGGATGGACAATTTCTGCACTTTTCACCAACAACCCCATTCTGAAAAGAATTGTCCTCAATGGTTAAATTCAGTGACATTGGTAATGAATCAGATTTTGGACTCTAAATTAACTGATGACAGTGAGGAAGAGAAAAAAGGAAATCAGACCATAGAAAAGCAGGAAAATGATAGCATGTTTTTATGGGATTGTGTCTCGCTGTTTGACACAGGAAAAAATATTTTTAAATCTGATAATATGCCAATGACAATGAAAAACATGAGCTTAGGAAATAAAGACAATTCCATAATTTCAAAAGTTAAAAAGTTGCAAGAGAATGTCAAGAGACAACTAAAGGGCAATGTTGAAGATAAGGTGCCCGGAATTAACGTTTTCAGCCGGGAGACAGAGCAAATAAACAAGCCTGCTAGACTTATGGAAGAACAAGTAGGTGTTAACAAAGAGAACACTGAAAAGCCTAAAGAGCCAGAAAAGGAGGTGCCCATTGAAAACCAACCTGTAGAAGAAGAGGTCGAATCAATTGGGGAAGAGAAAGCTAGAACCCCACCTTTCCTTTTGACTCTGGAAATGTTAAATCATAAGGTGCATAATTGTTTGGTAGACTCTGGACCATCGGTGAATGTTATGCCACTTGCAGTTTGCAAACAAATTAATGGACAACAAAATCCTACTACTTGGGAAGTCACTCAACTAGACAAAACTAATGTCAAAGTAGTGGGAGAAATGGAGAATGTTCTCATTCGTTTATCTGCAAATAACAAGATATGTCAATTTATTGACATTGTGGTGGCTGACATACCGGATGGATATGGGCTTATTCTGAACCATGGCTGGTCCGCAAGGTTAAAAGGGTATTTCACTTCAGATTGGTCTCATTTGTGGTTGCCTCATAAGGGGATCCCAAATTGGATAAATTTTTTGAGAGAACCTTACATGAAACACAATATCACCAAGTTGGAAGAAGGTAATGAATATGCTAATTCTGTTTTGGGAAATTATCTAACAGAGCTTGAATTAAGATATCATGCCTCAAAAAAAGCCAGCAATATGATTGACATTCAGCCTGATCTCCTTCAACTTTCTCAGGCTGATGAGATTGATTGTAAATCAGTAGACATGGTTTCGGTTTCAAAAATAGCAGAATTAGACCATGGTTAGGTATCTCATGTCTGCAATCCAGCCTAGCCCCTTGACTCATTAGATTGAAGGATTTTCAGGGGTGGGCACAATTTTATTTTCTTTTGATTTAATGATTTTGTACATAAATAATTTGATGTCGTTTTGCTTTGATTTACCGCTTTGTTTCTAGTTATTTTTGTTTTTGAATAAAAGAGGCAAACTTTTGGTTGCATGGAAAACATCAGGGTTCTTGATTAACTGAAATATTTGGGAAAAGACTGTGCATTTTATTTTGAAATGATAGAATGTCTTCTAGTAGGCATTTTTCCTAAATGGCCATGCACTCATTGAAGTCTTGCTTAACCCCTGAAAAGAACTCAGAATTAAGAGGTCTGGAATACTATTTTGAGGCTCCGTCCATTTCACATCTAAGATGTCTTAGGGAGTGATGGCAAAGGACCCACGGAAAGGAAGTAAGGTAAACAATTTATTATATAGAAATGATCCCATGCTATGATTTCAAAATCCAAAGGTTGTTAAGATTCAAAACTCCTCAAAGAAGCAATACATATCAAAGCAAAGTATCAAAAATATGAATATCAATCTACTAAAAGTTATTGTCCGTCCGTGAGCTGAAAAGTAAATTCATCTCTCACACAAAAGGACACTATGGATGGAAGAGCCTGAATAAAAAAAATTCAGAAAGAAAAGTAGATGGAGGACTCATAAGAGCAAAAGTTCAAAAGAGCACAAAAGTGCAAGTGGCATGGGAATGATGAACAAATGAATAGTTCTGTTTGCCATATGTTATGATCCTGTGGTGTCTAAGATAGAAACTACCCGTAGACAGAGGTAAAATAAATCTCACCTATTAAGCCTCAAAAGAGTTATCCAGACTTTCAAATATTTTGGGTGTTCCCATTTCCCAAATAATGGATTGTTCTCAATGATTTAAATGCATGTGTTTGCCATCTTAGGAATACAAGTAGCTAGAAATATTCAACTTATGAGATGAATGATTAAACAGTCTATTACTGGGAAGAAGATAAGTCAGAAATATGGGGTTCACCAGGTAGTCGCCAATTGTTACATCTGCAACAATTTCCCAAAATTCAAAAAAAAATTGGGACCCTCCTTTAATTCGTTTTGCTCGGTTTTTTAGGTTTTCCTTGATGTTGAATGAAGACTACTTTTATGCGGGAAAATGTTTTTATGTTTGAATTATTTTTTTCCTCACCCTCGAAAGTATTTTGGACTTTGAATCGGGAGTCTAGTTGTCTATGCATCTGCCATTCCGGAAAAGAACCAAACATCAATTCTGAAGTCTAATGTTTTGGTCTCCGATGTATTTTTCTTTATCGGCGTTGGTTTTTGAAACCCCGTCAAAACCTTTGTCTATACATATTCCGTTGTTGCAGAAGGGGTTCCGTAAAGTGGTCCAAGAGTTGTTTCATCCTCTTCCGATCCTCACCGCCGGTCTTTGGTTCTTGTCAACTCTCGCTGTTGCGGCTCTAGAAGGAATTGTGCTTCCGGTAGTTTGACTTATTTGTTTGGCTTGGTCAGAATAAGAAGACTCCAGTAGTTGAAGAGGAACCCGAAGTCGAAACCGTTACCATAGTCGAATACACTTACGAAGACACCAAATGCATAATTGGTGTAGAACCCAAATATCAATGGGGATAAATCTATAGATTAATTACACGCCAAGAAGTACCTGATATAGGTTTTGAAGAAGAAACCATCTATGCCAACATAGAGAGATCCTCCTTGATGAAAATTGCTACTAGACCTGAGCTCTTTCCATACTCAGAGGTGATTGGGTGGATTCTACCCAAGGCAGATGTAACCACCATGATTCTGGAAAATGTTGATAAACAGGGTTATGCTACTTATAGCCCTAGATATGTGGCTCTGGCTTACCACTTACCAGAAGCACAAGTATATCTGACTAAAAATTGGCTGAAGGCCATCAGGATGGACCTAGTCAAGACACTAAAGAGGATGCTCATGCCTGGAAAAAAATTTAGAACTAGGCCGACTGGAGAGTATGACACTGCAAGTCTAAGAACCCCTTACAGGTTCATCACCCTGATGCGGAACAGGATTTTCGGGAGGGCCCACGGTAAAAGCTTAAAATTAGAGTGGGTGCCTATCATTTTCTATGTTGCAACACAGGGGACCGTGTTCAACTGGGCCAACATTGTGTCCAATAGCCTCTCATCCTGCATGGCATCATCATTAGGATGGGTGTCCCAAAAGAGATCAGAGTTCTACATGAGCTCTATACTGATTGATTGCATACTATGCAACCAACCTTTCCCCAATTTGAGGTGCATCTGGGATCAGGAAAGAACACTGGTCTACTCAGCATACAAGCCATTGTGGGCTCACAAATATCACAGCCACTATAGGGAAGTGTGTGAGCACTTCATTATGCCACTATATACCTTAATTTTCTTGAAAGAATGCAACTGCATGTCGAAGGAGGCATCGCAGGTGATCGAAGAGTATGCCGATTATTACTTGACTGAGGATGGACTATATTTCAGAATGTTTGGCTGCTCTAGAGCACCTTCACTACTGCCTAAGTATGCCACTGACTATGTAGTCCACAAAGAGGCAGTTAGACAGGTATTTTTAGATGGCATAGGGATTTTTCTGTTTGAACATAAGAAAGCAGCATACCCTCCTTTGCCATTCAGATTGGGAAGCTACAAGTTTACCAGGGTAAATAAAGCCGATGAGTTCGTGGAGGAGTTGGAGAAATTCCATTTTGGGGAAATGCCTTTCCACAAGAATGACTCCCTGAATAAGGTTGCAGAGCGCTGCAAAGAGGCGAATGTACATTTTGAATACTCTAGCCACTGGGACAGAGAGGAGTCCATTTTTCGCAGTGCACAAAACATGGGCCTTAATAAGAAGGTTTAAAAAGAAAATCACCACCAAAGGTGGAAAGGGATAGGATGAGCAGGCAAAGGCCGAGGAGGAGGAAACTAAGAAAAGAAATGAAGAGGCTAGGAGACTAGCCCAAGAGGCCAAAGGCTGGCTAAAAGGAGAAGAGGAGGAAAAGAGAAGAGTTGCACAAGAGGCAACCAGAAAGGCAGAAGAAGCTGCCAAAAGCGAAGAAGAAGAAAGAAAAAGAAAGATGGATGAGGAGCTGAAGAAGTAGGAAGAAGAGAACATAAAGCTGACACAGAAAGTGACAAAGCAATCATCTTCTGATGCAGCAAATAGTCAGGCTCGGGACTTGGAGAACCCTGACATTCAAGATCCTGAAGTGGCTGCTGCTAGTACACCAGAACAAGCTATGATCCCCACCCTTAGGCTAATCCCCTTTGAACAGAAGAAAGGGGAGGAGGTACCAAATTTTAATACTATCTTTTATGATAAAGAAAAGAAAAGGATAGTAAAGAGGACCGAGAGTAAGGTTGAAACTGGGGGGCTGTCTGGTAAAATGATAAATGATACAACTATTGTATACGGGACAGACAGAGACCCCAGGTTCACTATCAGAGTGGGGGCTGCATTGATCCATGATTCCAAGGACAATGTAGATAAAATAATGATGGATCTTGAGCAGTCAAAGAAGTCCTCTTCTCAGCTCAAAGATACCCTGAGAAAGGAAAGAGAAGAAAATAATAGGTTAAAGAGAAAGTTTGAAGACATACAAAAGGAAATCAAGTCTTCAAAAGCTGAGCTTCAGGTCCTTCAGATAGAGAAGAGATCTATGGAGACCGCCCAAGAATGCCTGGAGAAGGTACAGCAGGAATATCAGGAGTTGAGGGATGAAAAGGAGCAATTGCTAAGCAGGATAGGGAAATTGGAGCTACAGAAGGATACCTTGAAAGCAGATGAGATGAAATCTCAAGGGCAGAAGGTAGAACTTAAAGATCAGATTACCTCAATGATAGTAGCTTTAGAAGAAGCCAAGGAATAGCAGGTCAGCCTTCAGCTGTTCAAGGAGCACGTTCTAGCACAGAGAAGCAAGATGCAACAGCTGCAAGTGGCCATAGAAGAAGAGAGGTGCAAGGTCTTGCAGGTGGACAATTGGCTGGAAGAGATTTTGGAAACCTCTTCGTATTTTGTTGATAGATCACAAGACATCTTAGAAGTCCTATCAGGAAGGATGGCGAGATTAGAAACGAATGAAGAAACTCCTGCCGATCTCCCTTCAAAAGATCAACAAGCCCTAAGACAAGACTATGATTTACTGGAATTTGCCATCAACACAGCCGAGGAATTCAAGAAGGCTGTTAAGAAGACAAAAGGGGCTTGTGAAAAATTCTTCAGAAGACTTTTGATCACGTATAATTGATGTCAGGTAGGGGCTGAGCAAAGAATGGATACTTTTCCAGAACATCGCCTGTTTTTGGAAATTTTGCAAAGAAGGTATCATGAAGATGAAAAAAGGATACAGCACATTAAAGCTTTAGATGAACAGACCTGAGGAATGAATTAGATCATTCTGTGGTTAGTGTGCAGCTGTTAGAAGACCAACTTTTCCTGAGCATAGCCAGAATAGAAGTCATCAGAAACCAGGCTGCTAAATTCAAAATAAATATTCGATTCCTGGAACCTTCTGAATTCGAAAGTATTGCTTCAGAAGCTTCAGCATGGAAGAAATTTTTAAATAATCAGGTGGGACCCTCCTCATGAGCATCTTATTCATTTTGTTGTAATATATTGTAATTTTCATAAACACTTAATGAAAGAAAATATGGGAGATGAAGAGTTGGGGAAGCCCAAGAGTCATTGCATGGGCAACCCAACAGTTTTGCTCTTTTGTATAAATATAGAGAATCTAGACAAGTAGGGGGACTTTTTCCCAGTAAGATTGGAAGACATATTGTAAGAAGAATTATTTCCTTTTGCAATAGAAAATTAGAGTTTGTTTGTTGGAGAAAGCTTGGTGGAATATTCAAATGTTATGCTATGGATTTGTTGAAGAGGAGCTATTTCATTTTCAACCTTTTGTCCATTAACTGTGAGATTGTTCTAACTCTTTGAACCTAAGTTCTTGTCTGAATGATCCCTGGTTTATTTTATGGAAATTTCCACTATGAGTGATGAATGTTGTTCATAAGCAATTGGCTGTCTGGTTGTTAAATATCTTTAAATGTTCGCATGTTTTGGAAAGATGTATCAGCTATATGTGATTTCTTTTACAATGCATGCACAAAATACATTGCTCACAAATAAGTAATTAGCTCGCTCCCTAGGGATATGTTAGGTAGTTAGTTTTAATTTATGGTTGTGTGTGTGATTTAAATGCATGAGAGTTTAAGACGAGAGGTAAGAACCTGGGCATCACATTGTGAATACTCCTTGCATTCTCTATCAATCTGCATCTTAGGTAGGCACATGCATGTCATACTTAAAGTAAATAATATACAAAAATATATACGGTGGACCGGGCCGCAACCGGTAAAACCTTTTATTTTTGTTACTTGACCTACGGTAACCGGACCGCAAACCAGACGGATTCCCTATACCAAATAGTCACGGGCTAGTTGGGAACATTGACTGGGGAGAATCCCTTGCTCTTGTTGCCTGCGAATTTCCAGGCCTCAACAATTTCTGGCGCTAGAAGGAGGGCCGCCAGTGCATGGATGGCCGAGGAAACCCCTTTTCCCGAGATTACCCCACCAGTGATATTTTTTAAAGTAGTTTGTGTCCTGATCCAAATACCCAAGAGAATATAAAAGGAAATACCATCCTATATTGGAAGACTCAGTGTTGGTTGGAGATTTGGAAGAACTTGTAGAAACAACCTTACAGAAGTTTGTTCCGCCTTTGGGTCAAGTAGGCCCAAACACACTTTACCGTTCACCTGTGCGGACTCCTGTTCCTTCACCTCCTCACTCTTCACCCTAAATCATGGCAGGTATAAATGTAAATCAGCCTAACCCACCACCGGTTTGGAAAGCCAGATCACCCTTGAACGTAACACCTCCGTTGCATAACTTACCTCAAGCTTTTGAGAAGTTGTTGCCTAAGTTTGATCCTAATGAGAAGGTTGTAGTAGATGACCACTTGCAAAGTTTCTATTTGGAAATAGAAGGATTAAGGGCAAGGGAATATGAGGATGTTGTTTGTATACTTTTCCCACATACCCTCAAAGGAGCAGCAACATCCTGGTACTTTGGTTTTCCTACAAACTCTATCCCAGATTGGGATACCTTTGAAAGGATTTTCAGAAGCAAATATGCAGCTCAAAAGACGCACGTATCACTAATGAAAGGTCTAGGTGATTTAAAAAAGGAAAGGAACGAGAAGGTACACCATTTTACTCAAAGATTTTCAGCCTACCTCAAGAACTTCTCTGCAACTAATAAGCCTTTCGATAAAGCTCTGATTGAGTATTACACCGCAGCTTTAGGTCCTGACTTGGCAATGTTCGCAAAAGCTCAAGTTAATCCTACGTTAGCTGAGACTTATGAAGAAGCAGAAAGGCTGAAAAAGAAAGTATAGAGGATTATCCCAAGAAATCTGGAGAAAAAAATGTCGGTAAACGTGCCTTAACATTGTCCAAACCTAGAGAGGAACAATCACATGATCTTGAGGGAATGTTAAAGATGATGCAGAAAATATCCAACAGAATAATAGATTTGGAGAAAGAAAAAGAAGCTCAGAAAACTTATAAGCCTTACTACAAAAAAAAGGAAGATAACAACCAATTCAAGCCCCCGCCACACAATTCAGCATCAATGAATCTGACAGAGGTAGGGATGGACAATTTCTGCACTTTTCACCAACAACCCCATTCTGAAAAGAATTGTCCTCAATGGTTAAATTCAATGACATTGGTAATGAATCAGCTTTTGGACTCTAAATTAACTGAGGACAGTGAAGAAGAGAAAAAAGGAAATCAGACCATAGAAAAGTAGGAAAATGATAGCATGTTTTTATGGGATTGTGTCTCGCTGTTTGACACAGGAAAAAATATTTTTAAATATGAGAATATGCCAATGACAACAAAAAACATGAGCTTAGGAAATAAAGACAATTCCATAATTTCAAAAGTTAAAAATTTGCAAGAGAATGTCAAGAGACAACTAAAGGGCAATGTTGAAGATAAGGTGCTCGGAATTAACGTTTTCAGCCAGGAGACAGAGAAAATAAACAAGCCTACTAGACTTATGGAAGAGCAAGTAGGTGTTAACAAAGAGAACACTGAAAATCCTAAAGAGCCAGAAAAGGAGGTGCCCATTGAAAACCAACCTGTAGAAGAAGAGGTCGAATCAATTGGGGAAGAGAAAGCTAGAACCCCACCTTTCCTTTTGACTCTGGAAATGTTAAATCATAAGGTGCATAATTGTTTGGTAGATTCTGGATCATCAGTGAATGTTATGCCACTTGCAGTTTGCAAACAAATTAATTGACAACCAAAACCTACTACTTGGGAAGTCACTCAACTAGACAAAAATAATGTCAAAGTAGTGGGAGAAATGGAGAATGTTCTCATTCGTTTATATGCAAATAATAACATATGTCAATTTATTGACATTGTGGTGGCTGACATACCGGATGGATATGGGATTATTTTGAACTGTGACTGGTTCGCAAGGTTAAAAGGGTATTTCGCTTCAGATTGGTCTCATTTTTGGTTGCCTCATAAGGGGATCCCAAATCGGATAAAAATTTTGAGAGAACCTTACATGAAACACAATATCACCAAGTTGGAAGAAGGTAATGAATCTGCTAATTCTATTTTGGGAAATTATCTAACAGAGCTTGAACTAAGATATCATGCCTCAGAAAAATCCAGCAATATGATTGACATTCAGCCTGATCTCCTTCAACTTTCTCAGGCTGATGAGATTGATTGTAAATCAGTAGACATGGTTTTGGTTTCAAAAATAGCAGAATTAGACCATGGTTAGGTATCTCATGTCTGCAATAGAGCCTAGCCCCTTGACTCATTAGATTGAAGGATTTTCAGGGGTGGGCACAATTTTATTTTCTTTTGATTTAATGATTTTGTACATAAATAATTTGATGCCATTTTGCTTTGATTTACCGCTTTGTTTCTGGTTATTTTTGTTTTTGAATAAAAGAGGCAAACTTTTGGTTGCATGGAAAACATCAGGGTTCTTGATTAACTAAAATCTTTGGGAAAAGACTGTGCATTTTATTTTGAAATGATAGAATGTATTCTAGTATTTAGCTTTCCTAAATGGCCATGCACTCATTGAAGTCCTGCTTAACCCCTGAAAAGAACTCAGAATTAAGAGGTCTGGAATACTATTTTGAGGCTCCGTCCATTTCACATCTAAGATATCTTAGGGAGTGATGGAAAAGGACCCACGGAAAGGAAGCAAGGTAAACATTTTATTATATATAAATGATCCCATGCCATGATTTCAAAATCCTAAACGTTGTTAAGAGTCAAAACTCGTCAAAGAAGAAATACATATCAAAGCAAAGTATCAGAAATATGAATATCAATCTGCTAAAAGTTCTTCTCCGTCCGTGAGCTGAAAAGTAAATACATCTCTCACACAAAAGGACACTATGGATGGAAGAGCCTGAATAAAAAAAATTCAGAAAGAAAAGTAGAAGGAGGACTCATAAGAGCAAAAGTTCAAAAGAGCACAAACGTGCAAGTGGCATGGGAATGAGGAACAAATGAATAGTTCTGTTTGCCATTTGTTACGATCCTGTGGTGTCCAAGATAGAAACTACCTGCAGATAGGGGTAAAATAAATCTCACCTATTAAGCCTCAAAAGAGTTATCCGGACCTACCGATCTCCCTTCAAAAGATCAACAAGCCCTAAGACAAGACTACGATTTACTGGAATTTGCCATCAACACAGCCGAGGAATTCAAGAAGGCTGTTAAGAAGACAAAAGGGGCTTGTGCAGAATTCTTCAGAAGAATTCTGATCATGTATAATCGATGTCAGGTAGGGGCTGAGCAAAGAATGGATACTTTTCCAAAACATAGCCTGTTTTTGGAAATTTTACAAAGAAGGTATCATGAAGATGAAAAAAGGATACATCACATTAAATCTTTAGATGAACAGACCCGGAGGAATGAAGTAGATCATTACTCGATTAGTGTGCAGCTGTTAGAAGACCAACTTCACCTGAGCGCAGCCAGAATAGAAGTCATCAGAAACCAGGCTGCTAAATTCGAAATAAATATTCGATTCCTGGAACCTTCTGAATTCAAAAGTATTGCTTCAGAAGCTTCAGCATGGAAGAAATTTTTAAATAATCAGGTGGGACCCTCCTCATGAGCATCTTATTCATTTTGTTGTAATATATTGTAATTTTCATAAACACTTAATGAAAGAAAATATGGGAGATGAAGAGTTGGGGAAGCCCAAGAGTCATTACGTGGGTAGCCCAACAGTTTTGCTCCTTTGCATCAATATAGAAAATCTAGACAAGTAGGGGGACTTTTTCCCAGTAAGATTGGAAGACATATTGTAAGAAGAACTATTTCCTTTTGCAATAGAAAATTACAGTTTGCCTGTTGGAGAAAGCTTGGTGGAATATTCAAATGTTATGCTATGGATTTGTTGAAGAGGAACTATTTCGTTTTCAACCTTTTGTCCATTAACTGTGAGATCGTTCTAACTCTTTGAACCTAAGTTCTTGTCTGAATGATCCCTAGTTTATTTTATGGAAATTTCCACTATGAGTGTTGAATGTTGTTCATAAGCAATTGGCTATCTAGTTGTTAAATATCTTTAAATGTTCGCATGTTTTGGAAAGATGTATCAGCTATCTATGATTTCTTTTACAATGCATGCACAAAATACATTGCTCATAAATAAGTAATTAGCTCGCTCCCTAGGGATAGGTTAGGTAGTTAGTTTTAATTTCTGGCTGTGTGTGTGATTTAGATGCATGAGAGTTTAAGACGAGAGGTAAGGACCTGCGCATCACATTGTGAATACTCCTCGCATTCTCTATCAATCTGCATCTTAGGTAGGCACGTGCATGTCATACTTAAAGTCAAAAATATACAAAAATATATACGGTGGACCGGGCCGCAACTGGTAAAACCTTTTATTTTTGTTACTTGACCTACGGTAGCCGGACCACAAACTGAACGGATTCCCTATACCAAACAGTCATGGGCTTGTTGGGAATGTTGACTAGGGAGAATCCCTTGCTGTTGTTGCCTGCGAATTTCCAGGCCTCAACGCTTCGACAACCACTCATACAATAAAATAGGAAACAAGTAAAATAACATTTCATGAATATCTGTATAAAAGTATCACTCCAACCACTTTGTCGGATTCAATCATGATCCTTCACTTTCTTCCCATGCAAACTCTAATGCTTCGTCGGGTGCCAAAACATATCCCTCACCACAATGATTCATGGTCCCGGCAATGGAATAATTTGTTGGTGTTTCACCCTTCGACCCAGGTTCAAACCTTCTTTGTACAACAACAAAGCCCAAGATATAGGCCCAACAGAGAAAGGCTCATTTGGCAGCACCTACGACGCAGATGCAATATCACTCGAGATATCTCTTATGGGTAACTATGAGAACCAAGTTTCTGTAGTTGGGTGGGGATTTCTCCCCTCACAGCAACTTACCATCTTGCTCAATCGAAGCTAGTGGGTGTCTTACTTATATTTATTATTCACATTCAATATATTACTCTATTTATCTATTCACAGATATTGCAACAGTCAATATAATGCCTTATTATCTATTCCTACTAGGAACATTGCGACAGATGCATACATGAACTATTTATAAGAAAATACATAAACACTTATTCACAACATAGATTCATGTGACACAAACACATTCGTCAAATAAACATTTACATAGTATTCGTGGAAACGCATTCAGGAAAAACCATAAAGGCACTCTTCATCTGGCATGATAAATATATGCACCTTTCATCTGTGCACTTAGCGACAAACTCTGTTCTAGGTATTCTTCTACACTTTATACAAACTTCCATCTCCTCTCATGCTCTCTGGTTGCATATCTCTGAATTTTTCTCTCCTCCACTCTACTATTTATCCACACACATCCTGGATCAACTCACTATCCTCTTCGACTCTACTGTCGATCTACACACAGCTTGGGTCGACTCACACTTCTCTTCGACTCTTTCAACAAACACGGAAAAACTAGGAAGTAACAGACACAACTAGCTGACTAGGAACTAATAGACTAGGAAGTAACATGCATACAGCTTGGGTTTTATGAACTCTTTACATGTCACTATTAGCTAACTTCATTATGTTAGCCGACAGGATGTCATTCCTATTCTAATACATTTCCATTACAACTCTCAGTAGGCACTATCATCCCAAAATACAAATATTCTTTATTCCCTAAAGAACGCATGACTCTAGCCGACTTCCTACCTGCGATCTCTTGAGATGTCCTTTTCAGTAGTTGTACGCCATCTATCATGGTTCCTTCCATTGCAGTTCATCTCATCGCATATTTCCCTTTTGTCATGGACTTCTTCCTTCGAGGTTGATTCTATCAAAGCTTTCCTTCTCCCACTATTTCTTATATCCTATCTCTTCCTTCGTCGCAACTTCCTCTATCGTGCAACCGAACTCTTCACATTATTCTATCTAAATTATTCCTATATTCTCCTAGGGCCAATAGTACTCCAAAAGAAAAACTGTATTGCAGCTAGTACTACATTTCAAATAGTAGTGTAGCTTGGGAAGTTACCTGTTAGGTTAAAAGATTTAGTCTACAGTCATTCACTGTGACGATCAAATTTGTATCAAGATTTCCAAATACCATGTGTTTTATGAAAAAACGCATTGAGATGAAGTGTCATTTTATTAGATTCATGGTCCAGTAAGGTAATACTTAAGTACATTTCTATTGAAGAGAAGATTGCAAGAATGCATATGTGTTAACAAATTCTTTGTCGGTTACAAACTATAGGTACTTATGAGAAAATCTTGGCGTGGAAGAGAATGCCTCCTTCATTGAGAGGGAGTGTTAAATGTATAGAGTCACGAGTGATTCTTTAAGCCAATATTGTGCAACTAGGATTGGGCCTCATGTGTTGAGGTAGGGAATCCTGAGTTGGTCTCGGTAATTTGAGCATATTATTAGGGTTGGATGCAAAGGATGACTAAGCCTTTCAGTTACAAAAGGTTATTCCTCATGTGTTGAGGTGAATGCTTTGATTTATCAAAGTGATGATATTGTAGCGTCTTGTAGTACAAGTCTTGGGACTTGTGTGCATTATATCAAGTCATGATTATCATATGGACCTCCAATTATAGTAGGTACCTATGGGGTGGACCTCTAGTTATATAGTCTCATGCGGCCCTCCAGTTATAGTAGTTACCCATGGGGTGGACCTCTAGTTATAGAGGTGGATGCTTTACATGTTGAAGCATTAATTTTGTTTGATATATTTCTAACCATGGCCATTTGAGATAGATAAAGCTATTAAGTCTCCTCCAGAGACTTGCCTCCTCTAGATTGAATTACTTTAGCAGATGATCATTTGGTCTGAAGTAATATAATATGATCATAGCATCAAGCAAATATTCCTAGTATAATTTTGATAGATAATTAGAGTTAACATATATTGACCATGGAGTAAAGAAAAGAGATAAAGAGATCATAAAGCATGGAGAACAAGAGAATTCAAATTGCACATGAGATGACTTCAATTGACTAATATGAACTCGAATTACTAAGCTTCATTTATAAAGATTTAGTTAAATAATAATGTATTCCTCAATCAATGCTTTAGTTAAAGCATCAGTTATAAATGTATTCAATTAGGAGAACTCACAGTGATCACTTCAAGTAAATCAATCAGCTTGATTTCAGTTAATAATAGTTAACTAAGTGTCAATAAATATGGACTATTTAACTAAAGTGTTTTGCGTTGATAATACTTTATTTAAACTAAAAGACAACACTTTAGTTAATCAAAAGACAAAAATTTAGTTAAATGAGTGTTCGCATGATGACACTTGAGTTATTGCATGATGACACTTAAGTTAGCAAGTTAACTAAGTGATCATACATTCAGTTAGAAGGTGAGTTCACTCTGAAGTAAAGCAAACTGATTTAATTCCGTAGTTGAAATTTGTTATGCAATCATGTTTTGCATGATTGAAGAAACTGAAGCACAAATGTATTTCTTAAAAGGGCAATTCGTTATTCTCCGCATGTGGTGCACTTTGCTCATGCAACCATTCACTATTGTTTGCATGGCAATGATTTTGACTTATTACTAATGTGTTGGGCACATGGAAAGTTGATATAGTTGATATCTATTATCTATTGCTCGGTATTCTCTCTTTACTAGCACACAAGGTTCTGAAAGCAATCTTCTATTGCGTAAAATACATTCTCTGCAATCTATCATAATTATACTCTGAATATTTGTTGGGGTTTTTTATCCTCATTGTTTTGAGAGTTTTCCCCAAGGTACATATTGTGTTGTGGTTGTGTGATTTATGTGATTGAATGTTATATTTATTCCAGTGTTCAGTATTTCTACACATAAAGTTTTAAATTTCAAAGATCTTCATATTTTCTCAAAAATCAACATGATATTAGAGATGAGGACATGAAGGAGCTAAGTTGTGCAAGAAAAATAGAAGCCTATGTAGGTCGTACGAGATAGAAAAAAAATTGAGAGCCATGGCATCGATCTTTATTCAACCAGAAGATTTCCTTGAGGGTACTTCTAATTTCAACACTTGGAAGGTGAGAGTGTTGAACATTCTTGAGGAACATCAATTGGATAGCTATGCATCCACTTTGGTAGAGGAACCTTCAACAAATGTAGGGTGAGTCAACTTCAAGAAGAATTAAGATAAGGCTAAAAGGATTATATATGATTCGGTGAAGGACAATTTGATGTTCATGATGACTGCATTGAAGACCGCTAAGCAGTGTTTTGATACAATGACAAACCTATATGAGAAGAAGGCCTCAAGCCCAATGAGGGATTTGAAGAATAAGCTCAAGGATGTGACAATGGATAATGATGAGTCTGTGGCATCATTCTTCACCAAGATATCAGATGTGAGAGATCATGTTGCTAGTATTGGAGTAGTGACAGATGAAGATGATCTTCTTGAAATCGTTATTGACGGTCTGCCATCTGCATGGGATACATTCTTGGCTATGGTAAATGGCCAAGAGGAAGAACCTAACTTTGAGAGGTTGTGGCATGTCTTCCTCCAAGAGGAGGGGTGAAACCAAAGCAAGTCAATGTGCACCAAAGAATAAAATCTTGCCCTCATGACAAGAATGAATAAAGGGAGGAAACCATTCTATCCAAAGAATTTGACAAATCAAATGTTTGATGCAACAACTTTGATAATAAAGGCCATTATGAAAAGCAAAGAAGAAGAGTAAAGGTCATTTTCATGCTTCTACAACTATAGAAGATGAAACTACTCAAATTAACTCATATGAGGAAAAAGATGATGATTGTCGGAAGGAGTATTCCTTTAGTGCAGAAAATCATTCACTCTAGTTTGCTTGGGATCATAATTTCCCATACATATATTCACTACTTCCTGCATGAACTCAAATTCACAAGTGAAGAAACAAGATCGAGAGTTAGGGAATCCAATAATCTCCGCAAGGAAGCAGAGATCAAGAGAGAACCCACACAAAACAATAAAAGATAAGTATTTGCATTTTGTTTATAAAATGTTTTTATAACTCATATATAAATGGGTTTTGAATGTCTTTCAGTACAGTTATATAGAGATCTGTATTCCTAGAATTATGAGTTGTTTTATGGTATAACATATCGAGCATTAGATGTTATGATCTTTCTTTTATTGGAAAATAGTAAAACTCATGAAGTACGTGTTATAATTAAGTAAAGAAGAATATAATGCTAATATATATA